>OZ005740.1:311449790-312025809 GCA_963930735.1 Dioctria linearis
AATTTCAATTCTCTACGTCGACGCATGAGACAGTGTCCAAATATATAGTGAAAAGTTAAAGTTTTGTAAGGCAACACCAAAAAGAGGTCGCCCGATTTGGATAATTTTTGAACTTGTATTTGCAATTTTCATGAAAACTCCGTGTAAAAAATATGAGCTCTGCACTTTGGCGCCAAAGTGTTGTATGGCAACACAAGAAGCAGTTTGGTGGGCGAATTATTAACTCAGGCCCAATTGGAAACTAGTAGTCGTTGAACGACTGCAGCGGATATCTGCAATATCAGTGTGTACTAGCACACACTAGTTGTCAGAAAGTAGTCAGCCGTGGGCAGTGGAGGTTAATAGCTTCGAGTATGTGCTTGAGCCGTGAGGCCTTGTCTCACACTAGATGTCTTGAAATAGAAGTCTCTAGACGATCGAGACTCTACATATAGATTGAGCAGGACCAGTTCGTGAGGAAGATCTTGAAACAAGGTATGACTGCGAGCGCTGGTAGTTGACTTCAACCGGTAAGTTGCACTTAAAGCGTAGCTCAAAAGCACCTTTGATAGGCCCCCGGTATGAAGGCAGGTCGTGCCTGCGTGCACATAACAAGGCCTCAAAACAGATGCTTTTGGAGGATGTTAGCGAACCTGTAAATAGCGTAAAGGTTCCAGTCGACCTAGTCGAACTAGCCAAGCCGAATCGACAATGTCTACACGTGAGGACTAGTTGTTCCAGTCCTATGATCTTCCCCGTGAACAGCCAGTGAAAGGTTGAGCCGTCTAACGTTGCACATATACGTATGTTGCGGCTGCGATGTACCTTTGGGTTTTACAGAACCCGTTATGATACTCAATTTCGTAGTAATGCTGCTGCACTGCTTGAACAGGAACCGCCACAAAAGGGAGCACCTGAAAAGAGAAGAATGTCTGGACCTGTAGTGGGGACTGGTATGAAAATAAGTCTTTTTTTTCTGGAAATCAATTAAACGCCTTTTGTTGCTTGATGCACCACTGCTGCCTTCTTTATTATATTCCTTTTTTTTTTGTAGCAAATATTTTAATCGCTATAATCTTTATAAACAAACTAAACTTCACGATCTTAAATCTGACATCAGAATGATTTTCTTTATTTTTATTTTCCTATCTTAAAATCGAGGCCTACTATCTCACACCCTTTTTAGTTCGCAAAGTGTCTTTTCGCTGTACATAACGCAAACCCTATAAATCTGGTGTGGTTGTCCAAGTTAGTTCGCAACGCGTCGTCAAGCCGCCACAGGGTTAGCTCGGTTTCGGCCATTTTTGAAATTTTATGTACCATTGCTATGAAAACACCATGCACCAAATTTCAGCATTTTACGTCGACGCGTTCTCAGGCAGCATCCAAGTATATAGTTAAAAGCGAAAGTTTTGTATGGCAACACCAAGAATGGGATGCCGATCTCCAATTTTTTGGCCTAACAACCTTATTCGAATTATTACGATTATTTAAAAACAAAAACAAATTAGCCAATTCGGTCCAGCCGTTTTCAAGTGATGTGATTACCAACGAACTCCAATCATTTTTAGGGTTATTGAAACAATTTGTTTTATATAGCAGCAACTGTAAGGCTTCCATTACCAATTTGTATAACTTGAGTTATATAGACTAGTATAGTACTCGAAACTTCTTTGTAACCACTATAAACCCCTTATAGAGCTTAAATGCAGGATTATATAAGTTACCGTAACTTGATTTAGGTAACGTTATATAACTAAAAGTTTTATAAAATGAGTAACCAAAATATTCTGGTTACCTTAATATAACTTCTTATATAACCCTTATATAACCCATGGCGTTCTAGATTAATTTATTTTGGTCATAGCAGTGGTTGCAGTAATATTTCTGTTAGCTTTATAAACTATGTTTATAATGGTAATGGTAACGTTTCCAGAAGGCTTGGAATTTTCTCAGACTATTTACTTTTAGTGATTGAAATGTTAGGAAATTACTTTTCGTTACCTTTATAAAACAATATATTACAAATATTTATGAATTTACGAATTTCGATATATTTTTGTATTGCATTTTTATGATGTAAGGGTTTAATATTTTTAAAACTTCGAATTACAATTTTCGGCATGTACGTGGTGAAATTCAGGTGCAATTAAAATTTTACTGTAAATATCATCATAGATACTTCTAAAAAATACAGACCCCCTCCAAAAATAAACAATTTTTAATAGTTTTAATTAAATATGACAAAATTTTAAATATTCACTTAGGTCATATTAATTCATAAAAATAACATAAATTCGGAAATGTTATATAAGTACTTAAAACTATGTATTTTCTTCAAATAAAAATAAAACGGGAGCTATATACCTTCAATTAAAAAAATTGGCTAAACCGACATTTTATTTTTTATCTGCAATGCACAGATGAAAAATTGGCGGCTTGTACTTAAATGAACAAATTACTTTTATATAAACTCTGACTCCATTATATAAACAGAATGAACCTTATAAAACTTCTAGATATATTATATAAACTAAAGGCACTACCGTGGTTTTTTAGACATAATATGGAAAATGTAATTTTTATAACATAGTCACCTTCATTACCAAAGCCCCATAAATAAATGAAATAGTTTTATAATGGCTCCATTCGACACGAAAAGTCGTTACAAAAAGGCCACCAAAAAAATGTTACGATATTTTATAGTGGGTACATGTGTTACCGAAAGCTCCCAATTTTTATTAAATTCACCTAAATTATTGAATGTTGTCGAGTTATATAATTATAACCACACGGATACCGCAATAAACACTTATTACCAATAAGTTATATAACGTGGTGATAAAAACAATTATAAAACTTTCTTATATATGTACCTTCTAGTAAATGGTTACTCCAAGTTATATAGACCGGTGATTGACACATTTCCGTCACCAACTTATTAAATCTTTAGTAACTTACTTCCACACTGAAAAAAATTATTAGTTAAAACAACAAATCACGATTAGTTGATTGTACATTAGTAATTCTTGTAAATTGATTTGGAAAAATAATTAAGTGATTAATAAAATTGTAAATGCCAATTAGTTGCAACTTCTAATTGGAATTAGTTGATGTGCCCTTAGTTGTTTTGGAAAATACTTTAGTTGTAGCTTCGAATTCAATTAGTTCAGTTAACAAATATTTGATGATAAATTAACTAATCATATTTCAGAAGACATATTAGTAAAATCAACATATAAAATTATTTATTTTTTCGCAGGAACAAAGAAACTGTTTGCTTGTTTTTAAGAATATGATTTGTTATATTAGCGAATTTATGCAATTAATAAGTTCAACAAATGAATTGATAGATTTTTTTAATATGATGTAACATCACAATTTACTAAATTAACCAATTACATTACTTGATATGAATAATATAATTTTCGCATAACTTTAAATTTTAATTCACTTCATCATTAATATTTATTTTTATACCCTATATAAATCTCATAGGTCATACTGAGTTTATCATGTTGCTGGTAACGCATACTACTGATCAGTGTTGGGCAAAATGTAATCTGATTAATGATTAACAATTACAATTAACCATGTAATCTGTAATCAGATTACTTTGTAAAAGATTACTAATGTAATCCATTTCCATAATTACATAATGTAATCGATTAACGTGTAATGTGATTACAAGTTAATCTGATTACACATTAATCGATTACAAGTTAATCCCACTACATGTTAATCTAATTAATGTGATTACATTTAAGACATTTAAGATATTTAAGATATTTGTATTCTAATTCTTCATAAAACTCCCTAAAACTAATTTCGTACGAGAACAATACTATTTTCTTTCAATTCATTTCATTATATTATTAATTACTTTTAAGTAATCTACAAAGTAATCTGTACAATGTAATTAGATTACAAAATAATCTAATTATATTGTAACAGATTAAACATTTGATAGATTACATATTCTCTCAAAAGTAATCTGATTGATATGTAATCGAATACAATTTAATTAGATTACTTTGTAATTTGACTAAACTGTAATGGAATTATTAATTAAATTACTCTGCAATCAGATTACGCCCAACACTGCTACTGATGAAGAAAAATTGGATTGGACACCCGCGCATATTTGTTATTTTGATTTTTGCATGTCTGTCCGTTCGTCTATGGCATTTTTGAAAAAATAATAAAATAAAATAATAAATGGAAGAAATCTTGAAACCCGTGGTATTGCCATACAAAATTTACAATATTTTAAGCGTTCTGAGAAAACGTTTAGGGCAAATTTGTTCTTGTACTGAGAAATTACTTGCAAAATGATTCATAACCATTTTTACAGTCGCTTCATCGTTCTAGAAACTTATACGCAAAACTATTAAATTAAACCGAAAAATCTGAACCTTTGCTTTAACACATCTATTTTCATTTTGAATTTCGTTTGGACATTTTAAAACCCAATTCGTAATTTCGATGTATACGTTCGACGAATCAACAAATCAGAAATTTTTGCCTAATATAATTCACACTTAGAACTTATACTGAATGTATATATTGGGTTTGCTTAATATTTTCTTCAGCGTCTACAGCAGGGAGAAACTCTCAGTCGTACTAATGAGTACACATTGAGTTTTTGACCATACAGAACGCTTTTTTTCCTCTTTATTAAAAATATTGGCAGCCTATTGCGGGCAGATAATAAAATCATATAAAAATAATAATTACAAAAATAATTAAATTCATAGCAATTTATTATTATGATCAACTAAAAACTTTGTTGAACTTTTCAATTTCATTACATATTTTAACAAATTCGATTAGTTGATTACTAATGTCTTCAAACTAATGTTTCAGTTATTTTAAATAATGCGGTATGCAAAATCAACCAATCAATTAGTTATTTGGAGAATTGAATTTGTTGAAAGAGCAAAGACTGGATTAAACAACGACTGTTTTATCTGATATTTCAATTTTTTCGAAATTTATTATATAAAAATTAGTCAATTCAACAAAATGATTAGTTGAAAAAATATAACATGCTCGGATACGAAATTCCGAAAGATTATCAAAACTAACTAATCAATTAGTAGAATTCACAAATGTTATGACAAAACAAGATTAGCTAAATCTACTAATGCCAATAAGTTTTCCTAACGAATATGATTCGTAAGCTGAAAATCAACTGATATTATTTGTTGATGAAACAAATGCATTGGCGTAAAGCAACTAATCTTTTTTTCCACTGCACGATAACCATTAGTATAACCTTAAAAAAACTTTAATATAACTATGTCACCAATTGGGTAATATTATAAAACTCTTATATAACCAGTCAAATTGTTATATAACCGAGTAACCATTATATACCCCTTATAAAACTACCCATCACCTTCAGTCACGAAAAATTGGAAAAAATGTTACTTGGGACAAGAACCCTATTACTATGGATCCGATGTCTGTCTGTGACCGGGATGTATTGCCGCTATAACAATAAATAATAAAAATTAAATTAAATTAAAAATTAAAGAGGGTCCCCATATAAGAAACGTGATTTTTCGTCGTTTTTTTTCGTTTTATTCTCATTCATTATTATTATATAAGTAGGCATTATTTTTTCAAATGACACCTACTCTAATTTAAAAAAAAAATTAATTAAATGCATCGACCTGAACTCGTTACAAAGGCTCTCGTGTAAAAATTCAAATTGGAAGTACGAAATTATTATTCTTACAGTCTAGATTTTTCGTCTTGAGATTTCTAACATCTGTCTTCGAACTGATAAAATAGTACTTAGCTTGCTAAGCGGCGATATCATTCCAATGAAGAATTCCAAAATACGAAGCGAAAAATGTCTATCGCACGGTTAGATCGGAATTCGTCGAAAAAGGATTAGAAAAACTCACGCCCGTTTTAATATTCGCTAATTGGTAACCCTGAGTAAAAATTAGTCACACAGGGTAAAATTGTAAACAAAAGAGTTAAAATATTTTAGCGGAATACAATGAAAAATGAAAAACAGGATTCCCGCTAGAATAATTTAAGATTTACATAAAAAAAAATTTTAATTAATAAGGATAACTAGAAATGAAAGTAATCAAATCTTGTACATTTTGTACATTTTTTTCTCATTAATGGATTTTATACCACAGCTTCACTCTTATAGTGGGTTCCCGTCCAATAATGACCATGGGAAATGAGAGGGCTGACCTACTAGGAAGGCTCTCCCTCCCTTAAACTAACAATCACGCTTCATGCAAAGCACTAGTAGCAGAGTGGGGACGCTGTGGTCATATGCCGTGAAAAGCAGTGCAGTCTTCAAATTTACTCACGGGTAGCATTACAGAGTTAAGTGTTCAACAAGAATTTGATGATAATATAGAAAAAAATAAATAAAAAATAAATTCTAAATTTTCTGCTACGTATGCAACGTGTGTAACTCACATAAATTTCGAAAATCGAAAATCGCTAGAAGAAATCTCTAGAAGTGAAATGCATTTTTTTTTCAATTTCAATTATTTAACGCAACGTTTCAATTAAAAGTCATATCAAATTTCAAATTCATACAATAACGAAATGATTATCTAATAACTTCTCTTGTTAACCATAAAAGTTAAAATATACATCTTCATTTATATAGAAACCTCCTTCAAATCTCATAAAATATGTAGAATATGCCTACGCTTTATTACCGTCGTCATTTAGTCTAACTCATAAACGTATTTATATTAAAATATGGCATGACAATTTTTATTGGACTTAATGGCATCCGTCACGTCGAGAAGAATGTCGAAGAAAACTTCCAAGAGATTTCAGATTTTTTGTTTTTTTTTCGTGCGCATGTAACTCATCAAAGTCGAAAACGAAAAGTGCAATTTGAAACTAACGTGACAGATACACTTAAGCACAAAGAATTTCGGATGAGCCTCCTTCTTTCATTTACGTCAAGAAGAATAATATTTCAAAATATGTCTACACAAGCCTACCTACAAAAATTATATTATTATCTCTGCGTGGAAAGTATTCCATTTCTCCATCGTTTTGGGTGTGCGCTCCGCTGCGTATATAATACGCGCGCGCATGACATGTGTTGATTGACATGTCACTAGCCCCGAAAAACCCGCATATTTCGTAACTTTAAGTCAAGTATGAAGTCCCCTTTGGTACTTTTGTAATGTATTCTTGGATAATAATTTCTTTTTTTCTTGTTTTGTTTTTGTTTTGAAATTTTTAATTTCCAGCTGTCATGGATTTGAGAAAAAACTGTCAGACAAAATCATTCGGATATAAATAATGAGTGAGACACGAATTTTAAGTAAAATTTTAAGACATGTACGTGATTGGTTGCTAGTTTTTTTTTTTGTTCTCTTATAAGTAAAGCATGAAAAAACTATTTAAAATTTTTCTTTTAATTGATAATTATCCATTCTCTCTATTAATGAGAACCATTTCATCTTTGCAAATTGGCAGCATGTAAATAGGCAATGACAGTTAAAATGTTCATGGTGCTCATACATATGAATGTGAAGGGCGCTGATATTTAAGGAATGTTCTGTACTGGTGTTATCAAATCTTAAAATTTCTCAAAAGTGCAATTATCATCAATTATGCTATAATTATGCTTGGTATGAAATAGGATATCAGTTTTATTCATGAAGGTCGTAAAAGTTATTTGATCGCCACGCCACATTTCTATGATAACATCGATAAAAAAAGCACAGTGAATTTAATAAAATATAAACAAAATACTTCAAAATAATAGTATTTTTCCAAATTGTTATACATCAGTATAGACTCGTGCTATTGTGCACTAATAAATACCGAGGGTGTTCACTTGGCTGAACTTTTTCATGTTATCGAGGCACATTTTTTTTAATTTAAATCGCGGTCCAGATGAAAACAGAAAAATGGAAAACTTATTTTTCAAATATAAAATTTTTCACAACAAAAGAAGGTTTTTTTAAAGGAAATCAGTAACTTGAGCCTGTTTCTCCTCCTTTGCAATATTTTTCAAAAAAATATCCTTTTCCTTTAAAATTTTTAAAGCAGAAATTCCATTCCAATTAAATAGACTTTCTTCTGCCCATTGAATTATTGTGTTCAAGGAACTTATTGCGTTTTACGGAGAAATTCTGAAATTCAGGATCGCTTGTGTTCTTTTCATTTTCAGGTTCCAAGGCATCTGCATTTATCTATTCTTCCATCTCAAAATTTTTATATTGAGACAATGCATAAATGAATCATATCGCAAGGTATGGGTATAAAAGTAATATTGCTTGTAGTATAATTCAGGTGTTTCAGTTAAGGGGATAGTCTACGTCTACGTCTACGAATCATACGTTCCCTTAAAATACTTATCGGAATATCATCATCATCAATGTTTTCATTTTCCGGTAAATGTAAAGAAATTTTTCCAACATTAATAATTGATGTCATTATCTTAAGGATTCCAAGCAGTGACCAGGTGTAGGATAGCATGTTTTGTAGAACGATTGGTCGATTTTTAATTAAATTACCCTACTGCTTATGCCAGACATCAGATATCGATACCTAGGTATTCGAAATACTGCGTTTAAGCACCATGTGTGTCATCTAATACTCTCAATATATCCAAAAAAAAAACATGAGTGCAAAGAGATAGGTATCAATGCCCTCAAAAATTGCTGGATTTGGCCTGATCATCGGTACTTCTTACTATGCGGCAACATTCGTACACAAAGGGTACCTACCTACCTATACGGAATACCCCAATATAGTTATGTAGGTATCTTATGTCTTTCATAAGCATAGTGTGAATTAAAAGGAGCACAGCATGTTTATTTTCCTGTGCCTTTTATTTTCATCCCGTAGTTGATTCTCAAAGATGAAGGTAAGGTAACAGAATTTTTAAATGAGGCCTTGGATTTTATAAATACAGAAAAAAGGAAAGAAATATTTGATTGGTGCTAGCTACGTCCTTAATAAAGATTATGAATATCAAGGTACCCACTATACTAGTGCTCGTCCAGTGAATAGTTAACAGTATAAAAGCACAACTCTCACAAAATTGTAAGCTCTTTGTATTATGTTACTGCCGAAACAGATAATTAGCTCTGGTTAAAGGTTTTAAACAAACAATCTGGTATGTAAGGAGTGGACTACAAAAGACCCCTCCATTGCCAAGACATGCGCTGATCTTGATTTAGGAGATTTTTAAACTTTCACGTAACGAGGTGTGAAAATTTGTTTGTTTTTTTTTTTTTTTTCATGAAAAACGAAAAAAGAGAAGAACAGGGTGATGAAGATGATTCTGGTCTTTTGTTGTAGCTTAGGCGTATATTTTTGTCACATATTTTGGCCTTTCACCACAAATTTGTCGTATTTTTATTTCATATTGTTTTATTTTTAATAAATTTCTATCATCTTACAAACCCCTGACTAAGAAAGTTTGTGTCTGAGCACCTGAGCGTCTGAGAGTGTCGTACGTGACGAAATAGTTTTAGGGTAGTAAACGTGGATGCATTCACCTGGGGTTTTTTTCTTTAAAATGGGTGAATGGGGAGCTTTCCGGTGGGCTAAAATGTTCTTTAGTGTATGGGGTTTTGATATTGGAGTGGTAACTACCACCCATTGAGAGTGCCGTTCGTAACCAAAGAGATTTAGGGTAGTAAACGTGGATGAATTTACATGGGGTTTTTTTAATTAGAGTGCGTGAATGTGGAGCCTTCCGATGGGGTAAAATGTTCCTACGTGTTGGTGATGGTGGTAACTACCACCCTTCGAGATTCGAGAGTATGACTAAAAAGTAGAAAATAAAATATATTTAAAAAAACTTTTAAAATAAATAATAAAATGGACTAAAAGTAAAAAATAATTTTTTTCTTTCATAGTGATATAAACAAGAAAAGTTTAATGCAAAATAAGAAATGCTACAACTTATATTAAATCCAAAAAGTTTTGGGCATCCATAACTATAATCACAATTGTCTAACTGTAAATCATGTCCAAACTTTAAGATTTAATCTGAGTTTAGCATTTTTATATTTTTCATTAAACTTTTCTTGTTTATATCACTGAGAAAGAAAAAAATTATTTTTTACTTTTTAGTCCATTTTTATTTACAAAAGTTATTTATTTACTTTTTAAATATACTTTACTTATTTTTATTTTTTAACAACCTCAAAATGAACTAAAATGATTTTGCAATTAATAAACATCAGAATAGACTCCTAAAAGTACGAAAAATTAGTCAACTGCCTCCTAGGTTGTGACAAAAATTTTAAACTGCGGTAAATGGACATTCTACACCTACAAAGTTGCCTTATAAGTGCTTAAATTCGTAATAATATTTTTGAATTTTTAATCTAATAACACTTTATATTAAAAATTCAAATTTTCAAATTCAGTTCATTCTACGTAATGCAAGACTTACTGAGCTGAATAAGACCCCCAGAAATGCAGTAGAAAAGTTCACTTTTCATTTGTCGTATATTTTGACTTTAAAGTAAGAATCACCCTCCCCAGTCGTTTCTTTTTTTTTTTACAAGTTTAGATGTCATTATATGTACATATATCAAAGTAGCTGTATTAGCGCAATCAACAACAAACTGTCTCGTTTCATATTATTTTTTAAGTTTCTACATCCCATAAAAATGACTTTAAATGACCTCCTTGGATCTAAATAAAAGGGTATAACCTGATTAGCTTTTTCCAATGTTAGTTTGTAATGAAAATCTGTATACATATGAAGTGATACATCATCGTATCGTACTTACCAACAGAATCACGCTGAACTATTCCGAATTCAGAAGTAGTGGTACCTATAACTCTTAAGTACGCTTCTCGTCATGTTGATTGCTTGATGTTCCTCCAAACAAATTATTCAACGTTGCCGTTTTGTGTACAGACGTTAATTACAAACTGTTTGCAGGACTTGCAATAGTACACCAATCATTTAAAATGATACATTCGATACGATTATCTGTCGAGACGTGGACACATTCAAATCCATCAACATCTATAAGATTCTCCTAAGTTCTAAGCACTCGAAACGAACAGTAAGCAAATTTTTCAATAGAAGATATTTTTATATCCTGCATCAAATCATGTACTATAAGTTTGTCATTTCACTTGTAACACATAAAAATTATGATTACATGGCAAATAAATTTGACACCCATGCCTAATACGGAAAAATGAAAATGTCTTTAATAGCATTTTCATTTTTCCGTGTCCGTCTGTCTGCCTGTCTGTATATCAGATTCTGTCTACACACACAATAATTCGATCGAGACCGTGTTGACTTAGGAGAGCTAAAACTTCGCATATATAATAATTATATGAAAATAGTAGGCAGAATCATTAGGCTTTGCATTTTGATTGATTGAAAATTGAGGTTGAGACACCTTGACAAGGGCTCTGGAACGTAGGCCTTAAAAGGCTCATTGTTCACACTCAGCCTTATGAGTAATAACTCATAGGTTCCAACCGGACGCTCTTATGAATTTGAGTATTGGCTCCCAGCCCTCCTTGCCAGCTTCGTGCAAGGAAATTCGATAAAAGAAGTGAGTCACTGTCTCGGATTCCTCTCCGCATCCCCTACATACAGGGTCAGCAACAAGCCCTATCCTGTGTACGTGACTCCTGAGATGAGAGTGCCCAGTAAGGATTGATACCAGGACTCTCAGAGTTGGCTTGCTTAACCCTAGAAGTTTATTTGTTTCTTTTCGGTTAGGTCTGCCCCAAAGCTTCTTTGTAGTTCTACCTGATAGATGATCCAATCAAAGACGACTGTGGTGGCGATCGGCCCAGGGCGAGATATTAGAAATGAGGTTATTTGGTGCGATCCCTATTTATTGTAGAGGGGCATGCCTCCGAGGATGCACTAAGATGAGCAAGTTCGTCCGCCTTTTCATTTCAACTAATATCGATATGACCTGGTACCCAAAGCACAAATACCCTGTTGTTCCGAGAAAGGAAACTCAGGGTGGACTTGCATTCCAATACAAGTTTGGAGTTTGTAAATGATTTTGACAAGGCTTTAACAGCTGCTGGCTGTTCGAGAAGATTGCAATCTCCTTGTTCTCAATGTCTGAGTTAAGGAGATGCCTCCCTGCTTCAAGTATGACCTTGACTTCCGCCTGGAAAACCGTGACATGGCTTTCCAGGTGTATGGCAATTTCCACATTAGGGTCTTCGCAGAAGACGCCGGCACCGGTGCTTTCTTCCGATTTGGAGCCGTCTGTAAATATGATAGGGTTTGTTAATGTCTAAAGCACGGAATGTGATTTCCATTCTGCCCTAGCTGGAATTTTTTTTTTAAACTGCTTCTTAGCATAGTCTCGACGGGATGATCGCGGTTCCTGTCAATTTCAGGCACAATAGACTGCACAAATTCAAAGATGGATTCATGCGGGCTTCGTGTGCCAGTGTGAATCAAGCTCTGACTGAGATGCAGCCTCAGCGCAGCAATTGACGCCCCCTTTTTGACATGTATACGCATGAGTTGCACTTTAAGGATGACCAAAAGAGCCCCAGAGCTGGTTGATTTGAGAGCGCCGCTTACGGTAAGTAGGCACAATCTTTGAATTTTCTCCAATATCTTGCGATGATTGGCAAACTCCATTGCCTTCCACCACACCGCAGAACCATAGGTTAACAATGGTTTTGATGACGCTAGTGTAGATCCATAGGATCATCTGCGGCTTAAGCCCCATTTCTTCCCTATAGATCTACGGCACATCGCAAAGGCCCTAAGAGCTTTATTCGCTCTGTCCTCCAGGTGTGACTTTAAGCTTAGTTTTCTGTCTAATGTAATATCTAGATATTTTACCCTTCAGTTCCAAACGTGTCGAGCCGATAAAGGGCAGGTTTAATCTGAGAATGTTCTAATTAGTGAAGAGGCATAGACCTGTTTTGAATGGGTTGACGCCAAGTCCGAAATCCGTAGTCCAGTCTCTAACTAGTCGAATTGCGTTCTGCATCAGTTCACAGAGTTCCAGATTCGTAGCTACCGGTAACGAGGATTACACGGTCATGTGCGTAACATAAGGCATTGTATCCCATCCGGGTGAGTGTAAGCAGAAGGGCATCCATAATGAGCACCCACAGCAAGGGTGATAGGATACGACCTTGAGAAGTGCCCCTCTGGACAGTTTTTACTCGGCTTACCCCGCCCAGTTCGGCAATGACAGTTCTATTGTTCAGCATGTGTGCGATTCAGTATTTTATGGACTGATTTACTCCATGTTTTGTTAGCATTTCTGTGAACTTATGTAGGCGACCTTACTGAAGGAGCCTTCTACATCGATGAAGCCAACTAGCGTAGATTGTTTAAAGAGGAAGCCCTTTTCGATTGAGTGGATAACTTCTGTTTCTAGTAATGGTTGTCTAAATACCAGCACGCGTACTTAAAGCTTTGCGTTTAGGATTGACTCAAATTATTTGGTGATGATAAAAGCGATGGACTTTAACCGAATCACACCTTAAAGTAGAACATTTGAAAAGACTTCAAAGGGTTGAAAACTTTTTTTTTTATTACAGTTTTATAACCATTTCTTGTGTTACTTAAAAAATCAAAGATGCAGCAGCACAGCAATTCATCAGTTAGGAGCAGGGGAAGCTGTTGTACCTCGGCCACTTTTCCAGTTATGCTTTTTTTAAACTTTGTGATGCTCTTATCGTTACTTGATATTGTTACGAGCATGGCCTTAGTTCGTTATTTAAAACACAATATTTCAAATATCAATAACAAGTTCTTCATTTATTTAACTTCACTGTTCACTTTTATATCATTTACAAACAATTATCAAATCAACTCTTTATAGTTATCGCTAGTACTGTACATCTAGTTATCACAATCTAAATATTTTACTTCATTCACTTCACTTTTTGAATATTCCTTTCTCCGAACCCAAAGTTTACTAAGATGTCACTAACGTAAAATTATTTCCATTTCCAACAGATGTCGCTTTTGTCGCTTTGTAGCACGTAACAATATATACCATTGAAAATTTACATTATCCTGTAACAAAATGTATTTTTTCCAAAATCTCAATGTACACTAAAGGCCTTTTTTCTGCTATTATAAAAAAATTGGATTTTTGTCCAAGGTAACCTACCTGATGTACCTTGGACACATTCTGTTGTACCTCGGACAGTAGAGTAATTAACAAAATATTTTAGATAAATAAGTCATTTTTAGGGTTATTCGAAGACATTAAATTAAAATAGATGAATTGAAGGGATATTTAGGCGTTAGTCATATAGTTCCACAGCAACTCTATTATCTTTCCTTGAATGTTTATCTACCTACAATTTAAAAGAAAAGGCTAATTTGTGCAGCTGTTTATTAGTAAATCGACAATTTCATATAGGTGGTATTACATATTAATGAAATACAAAAGACCAAAAACTTAGCTGCTTCATGAAATATTGACTCTATTAGGAAATTATTAAAAAAAATTTCTCAATATTTAGTCAATTCCTTGACTTCAAAAATATCTCATTTTGCTTGAATTTTTTGAGGCGGTTTTATTTTCTGAACAATTTCGGACCAGCGCGGTACAGCATACAATCAGTTTTATCCCTTTTCATTGGTCAACAATATGCGTCCGGGAAAATATTCGTTTTCATATATAAATATCACAAAATTTCCAATTCTATAGCTGCCGTCACTATGATGCGAGCTTATTGTAGGATCGAAATATTTAAAAAATCAGTTGGAAGTCTGAATGACCCATTAGAGTCCAAAGAGTCTTAAAGGTAAAGCACATCAAATTCTTCTGAAGAGATGCTGGAGTTACTGTTCGTAAAAACCGTAGTTGTGGCACGACTTTTGACGTTTTTTGTTTTTCTATTCTTTAGCCTGGGCGCTCTCATATTTCTATTTTCCCCAATTTTATCTTTTTTTAATTCCTCAATTCTTTCCTCCGAAGGTGTGTCAGCCGAGACTTCCTTTTTCTCTTCCCTTACGAATATTTTTTCTGGGCTCAGCTTTCGGATGTGGTCTGATCATAAAAGAGTAGTACCTAATATTGGAAGTTGAGGTTGATGGTTGATCACGTATGTCTTGTAATTGTGAGTGAGTAAGGATATCAAGAGGCATAACATCATTGTTCATGGTAATTGAAACTTCATTATCTTGGGCAATTGAAATGGCAAGAGGGTCATCAGTAACGTCAGATCGTGAGAATTCGTGATCACGAAAAATGTTGGCATTAATAGGGAATATGCCGCTTACACCTTAAATCTTTGCACTATGTTTGATGGTGTGAAAGCTAAGGGAAAAGCTTTCCTAATTAAACGGCTGACATTGTAAATGGTAACAGGTTTACAGACATATCCTGTAGTGATCATGAGGTCCTTCATCACAGTGTTATAGCATGTTTTGAGAGGCCCAATTATTGTCCGATCAAGCGGCTGCATTTTATGGCTAGTATGTGGGTGGAAGGTAACTAAAATCACACCATTTTCTTTTGCCATATCGAAGAGAGGACTTTCATGGTTGTCGAAAATTACGATACAAGAAGATTCCCTCGATGGTTTGGCATATTGCAAGAAATGCTTGAAAAAATTAATAAATAATTCTTGATTTGACCATCCAGATGGATTTGCTGCACCAATTATATCTGCAGGAGACTCACTTAGCATAAAAACTTTAAATTTAACGCGCGGAAATATTAATATTGGTGGTATGAAACCACCACAAGCGTTAATTGCTGCTATCATCGTAGTATTTGTGCCTCTTTCTGCACTTGTCATAGACTCAACCTGTTTGGTATCTTTTAGGGGATAAGATTTTTGGTGGAATATACTGGTTTCATCGACGTTCCATATATTTACAGCCAATATGTTGGGTGGGCATTTTTCTAATGCTGTTTTGATGTTAGAAAATGTTTTGACAATATTAGTTCTATTAAAAGCGGTTGACCGTGCCAGACTTGTATCTTCTGGAACCAGCCGAATATTGCTTATCCTATGATGGCGGATAAATTTTACCATTTTGCTTAGCATATTTATAAGCTAATTCTCTTACATCTGTCAGCGTTAAATCATATTGTAACGTAGCAGCTTTTTTTATGTTGTTAAGGAGAAGTAGCTCTTCCTTTTATGTGGACACTTTCTTCGAGGAATTATTTTCGCATAGATTACTTTGTTAGCTCCCAGTCTTCAAAATGTGATCTCGGTCTCTCCGAAGGGTGCTTCTGTGTATTCCCCCTTTCGGGGGGGGGGGGGGGGAGTAGTCTGTGAAACGCAATGCTGAACAAGGTGAAAGCTGTATAAGAGGAAAGCATGTATACTTGATGGAACAGATTTGTTGGTTTGTTATTTAAGGTGTTTATGTTGTACCTACTGTTGATCGCTTTGGCATCTTCCACGAGACTAAGAACAGTAAGGTAGTATGGGTGAAAGATATCATATGCACGATTTGGTACTTCTCACGGCGAGATAACTATACCTTAGTCAAATAGAAATTGAGATTTTTGACTGTGTGGGTACTGTAGAAATGCTAGGCAGATGGCCCATGATGCAATGAAGTTATGTGCTCATGTAAGTCAGAATAATAAAATCTCAGACATAGTTGTGAGAGGAGAAAGACAGACATAGCCTCTTGGACAGGGGGTGAATAGATGGCTTAGTTGATGAATAAGTTGATAAATGACGGAAATCAGGTATGTATGTTAGTAATGCTAATATTAGTTAGTATGCATGGTCAGCTATAAGATCCAAATGGTGAATCTCGAAGCCTATCCAGACTGAATTGGGCATATCTTAACCTTCACGTGGTCCTGACAGCGCCCATAAGAGTTGTATTACCTGTGTAGATCTAGGCCCGAACGGAGTTACCAGTAACCCGTTTAAAAAAGAATATCTTGCATGAAAGATTGAAACTGGGAGTATTCATGGTCCGTTGATCATGCTTTACGAAAACTATACCAAATGGGTGGCCCGACATTGGCTAACTTGGTACTACGGGGTTAGAGGAGCCCTGAATAATAAGGTTTTATCCACCTCAACTAGAGGCCCCTTTATGGGAGCATCGTAGTGGCTGTGGTGAAGGCTGCCGTGACCCTAGATCGGCAGAGATTGGACAGGTCTCGCTTCTACCAGTAAGTTGATGTCATGTCATGCTCTTTTGGCATACTGGTACTCGTTGTTACGCACATGAGGACGTTGATTGTCGATAACAATCCGAGCATGAAGAATGCCGTGAGATTAAGCCATACTTGGCGGGTGCTCACGTAAAACCACCAGGAACTTTCTGTGCCTCACTTCGTCTTGTTGGACAGCGAGCAATGTTCGAGCAACTTGAATCCGAAAATTTTCTTTTTCGAAATTCCTTTGGAATTACAATCTTGGCGGTATTCCATCCATGCCGTAGTTAGAGCCAAATCAACGAAATACATTATAACACACAATGTCCATTTGGCGGTGCGAATATTGATTCTGTAATATTGCATCATTTGATCCAGTAAATCAACACCGCCCATACTTTCGTTGTACATTCGCACTATTTAAGGCATATCTATGAGAATATAATTTTTTGTTTCCTTGTCCCAACGTTTAGCCTTATCCTGTTCACCGATTCCAACAATATTTGAACCATTGTCGTACCAGCGAGTGACAATTACAATTTCATCAGGGCTGATGCTCCTCGTCCTCCTGCCTTCATGTCTTTTCGTTTGGTAACCTAGGATTGGCGAATCTGTTTGTGTGTATTGTTCCAGCAGCATCGATTTTCTTTTGCTTTAGTATTTCGAATAGTTGGTATGACGGAAAGTCGTTATCCAAAAAACAGTTTGTGGCCAATTTCATTGCGAGGAATACGTTGCTTTAGATGAAGTACGATATTCGACCCGAAGCCTATTGTTTTGACCCATATTTCCTGTATGGGTGTAGTCGACCCTTGATAGACAATAAAATCGTACGGCATTCCGCTTTTACCGCACAAGAACAAAATTTTTAACCCCCATAGACACGGTTTCCCCTTTATGTATTTCTTTGCAATGAATTTTCCTTTAGATGTCGAAGCAAAGGTTTTCTTCAAGTGGCAGTTGTAGAAGGCGGCTGCGAACTAGCTCTATAATGGGTCTCACTTTGTAAAGTCGATCTGTGCATCCTGTTTTCCGAGGGCTTATATCAAACAGATGTAAATTATTGCGAATAACAAAGAATCGTTTGCGAGTCATATTCTCGGTGAAAAATGTTATGTCGGAGAAATTTCAGGACGCCCAACATAAAGTGGTGGGCAAAAACTACACGCACTTCGTCCACAGTACATGCTTTAAATGACAACAAGCCTTTGGTCTGAGCATAAAGATTAGTAAAGTGTGTCTATTGCGTAAAGAAATCACTAGATATATATTTGCAAAAATATGAATACGACGAAGTGCCAACTTCGAATGCTTCAGCTGTTTGAGCTTGCTCAAAGGTAGTGCATTCTGGAATTTGTTCCAATCTGATTCTTCGCCAGCGGATATCTTTCTTTGATGTGCATATCAGTGGCCCTCAATTGGGCTCTGGTGCTCTCTCGCCATTTGGATAAGGTTCTTGTTCTACACTGCATATTCGACATTCATAAAAAAATCCCCACAAGTAACCACACAATTTTTTATTAATTTCTTTTTTCCTTCAAAACGTTTACTTAGAAATGTATTACCTACCTTAGTTTTTTTGAACCGGTATGAGTACTGTAAATACATTATTTGTGCTTTTAAAATTTGTAATTTTTACCAACGTGATATAGTCACCTCACTCAAATTCGAAAAAAAACTGATTAAAATTGTCAATCGACTGATTGCAATCAGTGATGGGACTTTGCTAATATAGTAGCAAAATTGCTACCTTTTAAGCATGCTTGCTACCTTGCTACTTTTAATCCAAATTTGCTACTTTTTTGCTTTTTCCCATTAATCGTAACAAAAAACAAAATTTTTTTTGAAAAAATTTACTGTGAATGTTGATGTTTCAGATTTTCGGCGATTTTTTATTCATTTAAAGAAAACTACTAAGACGAGGAAAGGAAAGGAATTGTGGAAAACGAACGCGCCGATTGTAATTTCGTACGTTACGTACGTTGCATGCGTTTGCATCTTGTTTGCGAGAACGGCGCCGAAGCCTATGCCTTTGCCTTGCTGTTGCTGTGCTGGATAAGACAAAACCGTCATTCGGTACAATTACATAAATACTTGAGTACTGGACTTAAAATCCACTTCAAACTCAAGAAGAGTTTTTGGTTGAATTAATTCTAATTACTTGACTTGAAATTTTCTTTAAATTTACTTGAAATGACATTTTACCGTTGACAACTCAGCATTAGGTTCTATACATAGGTACGGATTTTTAGACAAATATCTTGAGAAAAGTGCTAAAAAGCACTACATGAATTATTAACAATAGTCTTCTTCTTTTTCCTCTTTGGCGTTTTCAAAATTCGCACAAATGACAAACATTCAAGTACTGAAGTTGCGTTTACATGAATTGTTTTTTTTTTCAAGTAAATCGAACAAAAATTTTTGATTTACTTGACTCAAGTATACTTGAAGTCAATGATATTTTGATTACTTGAACTCTACTTACAGTATCTTCAAGTATTCGTGTAAACGTACTGAGTGACAGCAAGTTGGCGTGGCGTTTTTCTTTCAGCCATTAAGGAATTGTGTTTCTATTTCACTTCAAATCTTAGATCATAAAACGAACGGATAGGCTACCTTGTATAAAATTCGTGTACGTGTGATAAGCAATTTTTTTGTGGACACGGGAGGGAAATGACAAGAGGGCTGGGGTTTTATTTTTTGTCAGTTCGATATTTCTGACATTTCTCATTTGGCATTTCTTAGGTCGGGTATTTTTTTTTAGTGATTTGCGAGTTAAAACATTAATAAAAGTGTTTTATAATTTTGTAATATTGAAAAACTGGTAGAAATAATTTTCTGTGCAAAAGATTTGTTATAATCGAGACTCCGGAGTCTATAATTATGGTAGTGAAGTGCGCTGTGTTGTGCTGCAGAAACAATCGGCGCTATTGTCGTGGAAAAGCATTCTTCAAGTATAAGCTTAATAGCTTTACTAATTAATTATTGTGTTTAAAATAAAATAAAAGTGAAATATTAATAAAAATAAACAGCCGTGGTAAAAAAAATGAACGTTTTCCAATGCCGGTTTGTTTGCTTACAATTGAATTGTCGTTGGGGCTCTTGTTTGATGTCAGTCAAGCAAAGGCAACGACAAGAAATATTATCAGCAAATAAATGGGGCACTAGGAAAACTCTTAAAAATGTAATAAGTTATAAAAGGATTATAAAATTATAAAATGAAAAAATGATACGAATCCCGCTGACAGGAAATTATAAAACTTGTTCAATATTTGATTAACTTTCAACCACTAAATTATGTGCCCGCTCAGAAAATATCGTAGTTTACGACTTCCATGACTAAACAAATACATCGATGCGATTCTACTACATCAAGAAAAATGCTTAAGTTTTTCTTCCTCATAGCCTATCCTTTCGTTTAATGATCTAAGCTTCAAATGCATTTGCACTTTGCAGCACGTTTTGCTTTGTTTGATCATTGTAATTGTCAATGTCATTGCTTGCTGAGCTGATGGTGATTGCTGTGTTTGATAATTGCTATATAAATTAATTACGTATTTATTGCTGCTGTTTGTTGTTGAGATTATATTTAAACCTACCACAAAACGGATAAGCAAGTAAGACATTTTGGGTAAAATTTTATTGGCCTTGGTACTGACAACACATCAGTAATGAGAGGTGAAGCTACGGGAGTTAGAGCACGATTAGAGAAATTGAATAAACATTTATTTTATCCTGGATGCACTTGCTACTCCCTCCACTTGTGTCCTGCCATGAAAAAAATTCCTCGGAAAGTTGAAAATGTCCTTTCTTGCGTATATAATCATTTTGCCCATAATATTAAGACGCAAAGTGAGTTGGCAGAAATTCAAGATAGTTTTAATTTAAATTTAAATAAGATTCTAAAATCATTCGGTACACGCTGGAGTTGGAGCAAATCATTATAAGAATTTTGACGCAGTGGTCAGCTTTATTTCATTACTTCAATCCCTTTACTTTTTAAAGTCCTAATAATTTTGATGCAAATTCAATTCTTGATTGTCTGAATAGTTCGGAGATAAAATTGTACTTATTATATTTGTGCTATATTTTAGGTGAGATTAATAATCTCAATAAAACCTTCCAGTCTAAAAAAAAAATTTAATACACAAACTAAGACCTTTAATTGAAAATAACTTCAAAAATATTTTATCAAATTGTATAAAGCTAGAACACATTCAGTTGACTGCAAATTTAATGACGGTTCATTTCATCTCGAAAAATCAAGAATGCTTTTTGGAATTAAATTAATTTGCACAGTTTCAATCTTCAAATGATTGTGAAAATATAAGAAATATGAAAAATAATCTATTATCATTTTACATAGAATTGTGCCAACAAATTGAAAAATGTTTTGATCTTAATGATCAGAAATTGAGACTATTAGAATATTTGGTCCAAGGAAAATTAGAACAGGCGAAATGACTTCACTGCCTCCTTTAGTTGACACCTTTCCTTCTCATAATGAAATAGATATTGAAAAACTTAATTCAAAGTGAAGGTTCCTCATAATCTTTGAAAAGTTAGACCAACTTATTGATTGTAACAATATTGCTAAAAGATGGCTAAATTTATCAAAACAGAAAAATCTTTTTGAACAACCAATTTTCGAGAATCCTTACAACTACATAATAAATTTATTTGTCCTTCCCCACAGTACGGCTGCTGCTGAACAAGCATTTTTAGATCTTAATAACTTAAAAAATAAAAAAACGTAAACGTTGAATATTGAAATAGTTTCGGCTGTATGTACTTCTTTGTAGGTAACTGATAGAATATGAAAAGATTTTTACACCGTCAAATGAACTAATTAAGTACTACAGTCTGTATAAATTTTTTGATGGAGTTTTTATAAAGAAATAAGAGAAAGTTCTCACAATTAATGGTATAAATACAATTATAATAAAATAAAACATAACATTCTATAATTATATACATTTTTTGTTATCCGTACTCTGTAATCTGTTTGCTACCTTTTTGGCGATTTTGCTACCCTTTATTCTCAAATTTCCTAGCATAGTTTGGCAGGGAAGTCCCATCACTGATTCTGAAATCTGTATCCTTCAATCTAATCAAAGTAGGCGAAAGACATAAAAAAAATTCAAATCTACCGTTAATTTGTAGCTCTTCTGAATATACGCATTCAATAATGTCGAAAATATTCGACAAAAACACGAAAAGGGTTAAAATAATGAGTACACACGTTGTACCTTGGCTCATTGCTCATTGAATCCAAGATACAACGCATGGACGAAAGTTATTTAATATTTACACTACAATTACTGTTTTAGTTCATAACAGTTTTGGTTACTCATTTCAAAAGATTAATAAATAATAAAAGACTTAACTATATTAACAATTTAGTGAATTGTGTAAAGATCTCAATTTAAGTCAGCCAACTCGACGGCCCGCCCGATAGCAATTTACCGCCTATACTTCCCAAACTAAGAAAGAGCTGCTTCTACCACTAAATACCTTACTTATCCTTAGCTATGCATTTCAAATGCTGTCGCCACTGTTAATTATGTTTACCTTATTGTAGGTACTCTATTCTAGCTACACTACAGATAAACCTGGAGCCGGCATATACAACCTGTCATATAATCTGTGACCTATCCTACGTCTACCCTTAATGTATTTCTCAAGAATTTCTAATTGTTCTAAACTGTCGGTTTATTGCTCGAGCCATCGAGAAGGTTTCTTGGACCTTGAATTTAATTAACTGTTTATAACGATCTCGCCAGATGGGATTTGTTTGGCGACGATCGTTACAATTGTAACATATTATTGTTAATTAAGGCAATATTTACCCGATTAAATTTACTTTTTGAGTGAAAAACTTTTAAACAGGACCAACACTTGTCAAAAAAAATCTTGCAACTAATGAACACACAGCATGTGGTCACCTGTAATTGAACACCATGAATTATTTAATAATTCAAATGCGGGAACATTTGAAAACAGCCTACTGACCGAGGTACAACTATGTCCAAGGTTCAACAACTTCTCATATGTTGTAAAAAAAAAACACAAATTGCCTACGCTTATTTCTCAAATCGAATCATTTTCCACAGAAGTCATGTTAACTTCTTCACTTTCGTTTTCTTCTCATAGCCAAGACTATATCATCCATTAGAAGGCATATTTGAGGATGAAAAAGTACTTGTAAGTGGTCGACTGCCAAAAAACTACAGCCATACAATGGCGATTGATCATATTTTTTTTCTCCCCACAAAGTAAAAATTTATTGTCTGCAACGAAAACATGAGACTATTCACCCTTTCTCTGGAGGCATATTTATTAATGATGGAAAGTTTTTTTTTGTTATGTGTGTGTGTGGGCACACATAGTACATATATCACTAGAGAAAAGACTTCCCTTAAAGCTAAGATCCAGCTAAACCTTCCTAGATACATTCCAATGGGATATTATAACTATTCTAGAGCATAGAGCCTGTGGCTGCCAACAAATATCTTATGCCAGAAAAGTATTCACAGCTCAGCATATAATAGTCAAGCGCCCCGCATAATGGTGGACTATAAAAAATGAATGAACTCCCAAGTGCCGAGGAAACTGAAGGCGATATAAATAAATGAGCTCGGGTTATGCGGAATATATGTACCTACTATATACTATACTCTCTTCAACTGAAAAGTATTTTAGGATTATGTGGAAAAGAAATGGGGTGCTGAAATAGCTACTTTTGCATCCCGCTGTATGGCCTCCAGAAATACCTATAGAAGAAATGAATAATGTCCAATTCATGCCCCCCATCACCATCACCCCCATCCCCTAATAGATTAAGTGACAATCCTTATACCATCAACGAAACTCTAGTGAAAAAATACTCCCCCAACTTAGGTCTGGTGAGGAGGACATCAACCATTCACAGGCTCTATGTAGATTATACTATAGCGATTTGACATACCTTCTAAGTTCCAAAAGGAAGGCAAGTTGTAAGTAGCACGAATGTGTGTAAATAACTTGATGCGTGGTCAATGACATGCACACACCAAGGATATAAATAGTTTTGTAACTTGCACACTATCGTTCCCAGGTATATATATATGAACGAACCTATTCCGTGTGAATACGGTAAAATTAAATATTTTGCGTGCACCGCATTCCGTCATAATTGAAAGTTGCACACCGAATGCAGCGTTAATCATTCTAAAGTGATTTGAGTAATTAGTTCGACCGCGTATATGGCTTGCATGAAAAGTCTAAATTCGCGTGGACTGCATTCCACGACACTTGTTTATTCTTGTTTTTGGTTTTACTTTGTTTCAAAGGAATTTCTTAGAGATCTGCCTGCCAGTGTTGTTGTTATTATTGCACTTAATCTGACACCGAATATATTCGCTAAGTGTGGGAATAATTGATTATATCTCTGTTTTGGCTATTTGGGGCTATATTTATTTTGACAGTCTTGCATTAATTTGAAGCCGGTTTAATTTGGATTTCTATTTTAATTGGGATTAGTAGAGTAATTTGACTAGAAATAGCTTTCATGGAATAAAGTCAACATTGCGTGAGATATGATTATGGACGTCAAGCATAATGAAATGAAGGTAATTGCACAGCGAGAGATTAAGTTTGATAATTGATGGAATGTCAGACCACAACGAATGATGGTTGTTGTTTAAGTAATAAATCTGTCAAAGTCAAATGTCGCAGTGAAAATATGATGAAAATTAAAATACTACGAATAAAACACTTAAGATGGAGCATTGAGCGAATTGACGAAGTTTATCTTTACTTCACACACTGCAAACATTGCTCTTCGGGTATACAACATTGAAAATATTGTAATGAACTAGTTTTGCTCTAGAATATCTGTAGGTAACATATAGATGTAGAATTTGTTCTCTTGATATAATTCATAGTCACTTTTTGAACTAGTTATAAGGACTGGTACCAAAAAGCTCTACAAACCGATTTTGCTTCACTTCAGGTGTGAATATGTGTAATATAATACAATGCAATTGCATATGCATTATCTATAGATCAGAAGGATTTTTTAATTAGTTATTCGCTGATCGTTGTCGTGTATACTTTTAAAGATCTTTTAACAAACAAACAAAAAATTCAAACAAGGAAGTATTTAAAGCAAAAATTGTATCCAAATGTCTGCAGAATCTGTCACATAAATACAAATAATTAGAAAATTCAAAGAATTAGAAATAAAAGTGACTGACATCATTAAGAAAAACCAATCGATATAGATCCGAGATGTTGCTATAAAAGCCGGAACAAGTCATGTGCATTGCGAGTCAGAAGACGAAATTATTTCTATGATAATTACTAGGTGGAGCCCGTCAGCGTTGCCCGGCGATAATATAGATACCTAGATGGGTGAGGGTGGGATTGGGTTGGTTATAGACAGTGTTGGGCGTAATCTGATTGCAGTGTAATTTAATTAATAATTCCATCACAGTTTAGTCAAATTACAAAGTAATCTAATTAAATTGTACTCGATTACATATCAATCAAATTACTTATGAGAGAATATGTAATCTATCAAATGTGTAATTTGTTACAATATAATTAAATTATTTTGTAAACTAATTACATTGTAACAGATTACTTTGTAGATTACTTAAAAGTAATTAATAATATAATGAAATGAATTGAAAGAAAATAGTATTTATCTCGTACGAAATTAGTTTTAGGGAGTTTTATGAAGAATTAGAATACAAATATCTTAAATATCTTCAATGTCTTAAATGTAATCACATTAATTAGATTAACATGTAGTGGGATTAATTTGTAATCGATTAATGTGTAATCAGATTAACTTGTAATTACATTACACGTTAATCGATTACATTTTGTAATTATTGAAATGGATTACATTAGTAATCTGTTACAAAGTAATCTGATTACAGATTATATGGTTGATTGTAATTGTTAATCATTAATCAGATTACATTTTGCCCAACACTGGTTATAGATGCATAATATCTTAGCTATTATCTGACTCGATTGCGCGATTCCGTACTCTAGGGTTTCACTCTATATCTGCATGTGTGTGTGTGTGCGTGTATGAGTTTGCGTGCATACCCAGCGGGAAGTGGATGCAACATCGCATCGAAGTAGTCCTACTGCACCTCTGGCATGCATCATCGACCCATTTCTGCACCAAAACTTCGATTAATTTTACACACGATGTCCTAGGGAGGGTGCAATCCCTTTCTGCAGAAGTAAGTGTCGATGAAAGCTGAATAATCTTTGAAGAAAACATGAATGAATAATCATCGATGAAAACCTCTATGAAATTTCCTCGATGAAAACTTGAAACAATATTCCCCGATGAAAACTTCAATGAGTAATCCCCAATGAAAACTTCAAGGAATAATCTCCGATGAAAATATTCTCGATCAGTCAATTTTTGCAGATCCAGGGGTGGTACTGTCACTTGAAACGCTTCTTCTAGCTAAATTTCGTATTAAATGTCTAATTGGATGTTTTTGCATAATTAAGCTAGTAGAAGTAGTTTCAGCTTTTCTCGCTTCAAGTTTCATACTAGCACCCCGCAGGAATGCATCGATTTAAGGAAGGATTGAAGGAAGTACATATAATCGGTTACTACGGTACTAGGAAAATTTTAACAATATCTTCAAAAGAGCTAAATACTAGCATATATTACCTAATCAAATATCAAAGCAGCAAACTTATATCTAATAGCACATTTAATGTTCTTTATATATAAAAAAAAAAAATATGTGCACCAGTAACCGGAAATCCCTAGGAAAAGACTAAAACAATTAAAAATTTGAAGAATCAAAAATTTGAAAAATCTTAAAATCTTGAAATATCGTAAAAACTTGAAAAAATTTAAAAACGTAAAAAATGTCAAAAACTTGAAAAAAATAAAAATCTTTGAAAGATCGTAAAAACTGAAAAATCTTAAAAACTTGAAAAAAACTTAAAAACTAAGGCATTATTTATTTGTCTTCCTTTTGGTGGCCTGTTTTTTGAAGTATCTATTTTTATTGGTCCGGAAACTATATCTGACATCCTTTACGAAGTCAGAGTCATCCCTAAGTAACGCTTCTGGAAAATAACAATTAATTAATTATATGTATACAAGACTGGAAATTTTTAAAATGATATGAACTTACTGAATAATGCTCCGTTTATATTTTTAAATTCTTTGAATGCTTCTTTTCCTTTTTGCCCATCATAATTGAATGCCAGAATTAGGTCATCTAGTATTAATTTACTTAAAAAAAAACAAACAAAGAAAATACATAGCGTAAGATCACTGCACACGAACCAGTAACCAAATATTTGTATTACTAAAGCAAATCACTTTTTTATCACACGCACTTTTTAATTTTCACTCGTACTCAAGCCAACTTGAACTAAACACCTGAAATTTTGACCTTCTTCGACGTTTACGCCGATAACTCATCAGAGAAATATCAACTACAAAAGAGTAAAAAAATCCTGTACATACAGGCACCCCGGTCTTTATTTGATTTGAACTTGCTTCGCATCTTTTCTGCATGACATGTGCACATATTTTTCATCAATACTGGTTTCCTCGACGAATTCCTGCATATATACTTTTATACACGATCATTTTCCCGCAAGGTACATTCATATGTGTGGGAGAGTGTAGCTCTCTACGTAAACCCGTTTTCAGACAGTGCCCAAATACATAGTAAAACATGAAATTTTGGTATGGCAACCCTACGAAGCAGTTGCCGATTGGTCCCATTTTCGAACTGTATTTGCAATTTTTATGAAAGCGCCGTATACAAAATATGAGCTATCCACCTCGACGCGTTATCAGGCACCTATATAGTAAAAAGCAAAAATTTTATATGGCAACACCAAGAAGGGGTAACCCGCTTCAGTCCATTTTTGAAATTTTATTTACCATTGTTATGAAAATACCACGTACCAAATTTGTTGTATGGCAACCCTACGAAGATGTTGCCAGATTGGTCCCATGTTCGAACTTACTTAAATTTTTTTTAAAAGAGGCCTGTGTACAAAATTTCAGTTCTCCACGTCGGCGCGGGAGGCAGTGTCCGAATATATAGTCAAAACCTAAAGTTTTGTATGGTAAAACCAAAAAAGGGTCGCCCGATTTGGCCCATTTTGAACTTGTATTTGCAATTTTTATGAAAACGCCGTGTACAAAATTTGAGCTCTCCCGTCGACGCGTTCTCAGGCAGTGGCCAAATACATAGTGAAAACCGAAATTTGTGTATGGCAACCCCACGAAGGAGTTGCCCGATTTGTCCACTTTTGAACTTAAATTTACATTATTTTTAAAAGAGCCGTGTGTAAAATTTGAGCTCACCACGGTGACGCGCTCTCAAATAGTTTCCAAATATATAGTGAAAAATTAAAGTTTTGTATGGCAACCCCAAGAAGCGGTCGCCCGATTTGGTCCATTTTCTCCACGTCAACGTTTCCAAATATATAGTGAAAAACTAAAGTTTTGTATGGCAACACCAAGAAGGTGGACGTCGATTTAGTGCATTTTTTGAATTTTATTTACTATTGCTATGAAAACACAGTATAACAAATTTCACCTCTCTACGTGTAATCATTGTCAGGCAGCGTCCAAATATATACTAAAAAACGAAATATTTGGGTGGCAACCCTACGAAGGAGTTGCCCGATATTGTCCATTTTTGAAAGTGTATTTGCAATTTTTATGAAAACGCCGTGTACAAAATTTCAGCTTTCTACGTCCATGCGTTCTCAGGCAACTTTTTAGATCTCGATAACAGCGCCATCTATCGCGTCCAAAAGTATCCTGTCTTACAAGCCGTAGCAAACCAAATAAAATCACAAAATTTCATTGAAATTGGTTCGGGCGGTTTCGGAGATTAGCGTGAACAAACACAGTGACACTGGATTTTTATATATTAAGATATGCGGGTTGGGGGTCGAAAATCTGTCCACTAAGCATGGCGACCTAAATAATCTTGTACTCGGTCCCTGCGGTGTTATATTAAATCCAAGTACGCCCTTTTTAGAAAAAGATTACCTCATTAGGGTCAGATTTGTGGACGTTTGATGGACTTACGAATTCCTCACGCAGAAATTGGAGACTTTGTTGAGCAAGTACTGCGAAGAATACTTGCTGCAGATTCTACCTACCTCTTCGTTACAAAATCTGCAGATATCGTCTGTGATTTGCCCATTTTCTTGCACTTTTCATGCGCTTACGTAAGTATAATGGGCAGTCATTATAGGTACTAATTAATATCCTGATCTGGTGCTTATCAAAGTTTTTTTAAGTCTCTTTATGGGAAGTTATTGAACTTCTTCACGCGTGTCTTACAAAGTCCAAGGAGACTCTCCCATTGTAGTTGTTTTTGACATAATTATTTCTGATACGTGCCTTTTTCTAGGTTCGGGTCCTATAAATGGAGGTTGTACGCCTTTTCTAGCCCAGGTAGCCAGCAATCTCATTACCTTCAAGCCCCTAATGTCCTTGTGCCTACAAAGAGAAGTAATCCTTAGAATAAATGAATAAATTGTATGGAATTAAATATGAAATCACAAAACACATCCAATCTCTAGTAACACCTTATTTAGAAGATCGCAACAAGAGCCCATTCGCTCGCAATGGGGACAGAAAAAAGACAAAATCTCAATTCTCAATAGTTAGTAGATCGGCTGACAAGAACTGGACGATTCGTAGCTTTACAACAATATTATACAATACATATTCAAGACAATAAAGAGAATTTACAGAGTAATATACCTGCAAGTATACGAAGTATACCCAAAATGATCAAGAGTGATCGCAAATGTGAATACCATCGATTGATCTTAATTTAAAAACTAATCAAAATTACATCGTCTACAAAATAAAGTAATATTTACTAGAACATCTCTGCATGCTCAAATGACAAATGTGTTGATTTGTGTAGAGTAAATTACAAAAACATGAGAAGGAGGCAAAGAATAATGAAAAATTAAAAATGTATTGGCAAAAAGTGTTAGAAAATAATACCTGAATCACTTGAGTAGTATCTGATGAAACGCATTGCATGAAAATCATAGAAAATCAGGACGTGAAAAACATAAAGCTAGTAGCTGTACGTGAAAAATAGAGTCCACTAATTGGTGCATGTCTAACGGAAAGCCATTCTACTCTTAACGTAAATTAGAATCATTTTACATTTGTATTTGGGACCGTAAACGATAAGACGACAAATTTGAAGTAACCAGTTGTTGTCATTTGTCCTTCTTATTCAACTCAAGCAGCAATTCAGATGTTTTGCTACTGACCGATTGTATTGGTGCCCGAGCAAACTATATCATAATATAATCATCGAAGAGCCTTGCAGTACTTATCAAAGATACTGGTCACTGAACTTGTCCCATATCTACAACTACAGTAATAAAACAGTCAAAGTTCAAGCACTTATTCCCTAGCGGAGAACAGAAAAGCTTCTTCGCTTTATACAACATTTTGATGACCCCGATGTATGCAGGCACACCGCTACTGTATTGATTGATGAATCAATTCTGGGCAACCATTTTGCATCTTCTGAAGAACGTCAGTATTTTTCAATAATGATCAACTAGCAAGCCATCAATAACCAATTGAAAAACGGATGCAGACCATCCTAAAAAATTACAGAAAATATTATCCAAGCAGAAAGGATCAAAGAAATACTGCACATGCGACAAGAGGGGTGGAGAAACCTCGAAGGATAACTTCTTAAACGCACGACATGCTGAGATTTTTTATATGATAATTGTAGGATAGTCTGTTGGTTGTTGTCTCAAATATTTTTGGGTTGACGTCTTCGTTTAAGATTTTTCACGTGATGCTGCAAACCTTATAAATGTTCTAGAATAAAATCTGCTTGTTTATGCTATTTTAAGTATAGGAAAATGTGCAAGATCAACTTGAAGTGAGATCTGAACCATTAGGCTACCGAAGCTAGAAAAACAATAGATTACGAAACCTTTTTATATCGAGCTTGTTAAATTCAGCGACTTAACGCAGTCTATACTTTTTAAATAACGGATCACGAACTGTATTTACGAATGTTTAAGAATGGATGGCTGAAATAGATAGCAGGAAAAAACTTCTCATAGATATAAACGTTTGGAGGTAAAGCCTATGCCGTCTATCGAAGTAAAGCAAAATATTTGTATGTGGAGCAGGTGCTAGCTATCCGGTTTAAATGTTGACAGATTTATCTTGGAGTAGAGGAGAAGAAAATCTGTTATGGATATAAAGGAAGTGATAAGATATTGTGATCTGTTAAGTACAAGGTTGGAGGATAATTATGGATTCGAAAAGAACATGAGAACTTGAATGCAGGCACAATTTTATGCCGCTTCTAAGTGCAGTCATAATGGGAAATCATAAACTATAATCTAGAACAGAAAAGTCTACAATTGTTTTAAAATAATTTGCAGAGCAAAATATAAGGAGAATTCCCAAGTTCCATACTTCCACGTCCACTACTTTCTTGTTTCCCTTTTTTTTTATCCGGGCAGGGAGCTAAATATACCAAGCTGTTTTCACCTGCTAAATAAAGGAAAGGCTTCGCACCATAAACTTTTTGTCCTCTAATTTCTAAATGCTAAGCAAATCAGTTTCAGGTGTGGTAAGCTTTTCCGCTTATCTGCAGATAGGAGGGCGAACCAAGAGTATCCAGCCTGCATCGCGCAAAGCCCATATACAAGAGAACAGAATGTGCTCGATTGGCTCAGGCTTTATTTCCACGCAATACATCCCGTGAGCATGAAGCGATCTGTTGCCAGTTGTGCATTGTTTTCTTCGGAGCCCCAAGAGAAAGTCAGTGAACTACCTATTAGGCCCGTTAATAAAAAATTGTGTACACTTGCAAGTGCTCGATTCGTCCATCACTGTTGATACTTCTTGTGAACATCCGCTTTAATGAGAGACTTGATCACCAAGGCAGCATTGCCAATAGGAGGTTCTGGTCCAAGGAAGAGAAATCTAGAGCCACAGAACTGGCTATCAAGCCTACCCTCTCATACCCCATGATCCCCGCGTCCACAGGATACCTCTGTAGGAACAAAGTTTTATGGATACACAACTTATCCAAAAACGTCCCGCAGTCACTCAGTAACTTAGATGTTATTAGAGAGTCACTCACAATGCTACAGATATCTAAAACGATACCAATATCCTTTCCTTTGAATTCCATATCAAGGGCTATCTTTACTGCCATTGCGAAGACCTTAGCGTGGAAGACTGTAGTGAACCTTCGAAGTAAGTACCTATTCCAACCCAATGACAGGCTCGATAAAATAAACTTGGACACCACCCCCTGATTCGTGAGAGAGCCGTCGGTTTTTAGAGCGAACTGAAGAAGGCTCGATAAGGCTCTCTCTTCAGTCCATAACTTTGCTATCAGAGAGAATCGACGGCAAAGTCGAAATTTCGGTACCATCGGAAATTGTATGCTGGCCAAAGGATTTTCACTTCGATCCCACATGCCAACGAGCAAAGGAAAGAATCACTCCAGCCATCTTTCAAACATCCTCATGAGCGCAATCTACCCACAGTACTTTTGGCAACTGGATGAATGGCAGGATCTTTCCTTAGATCTAATTTAGATTCTTTAAAGTTACCGGCACCCATTAGAGAATAAACTGAAAATATGTCATCAACACTGTCAACACTGTGTCTGCAATTTATACAACAAAGTTTAATGTCAATATCTTGAGTCAATGACATTCTGCTATACCCGTTATTATGTATACATAAGAAAGAAATCCTTCTCTTAATCCATAGACACTTGTTCACCTCTGTCTTTCCCTAGAGCGGTACACGTATAGAAAAAATAAATAAAAACCTGCTGCAACTCAATTACGTAATATGATAAATAAAAAATAAAACAGGGCGCCCACAATGTAAAAAAGATGTATCTCTGCGGAAAATAAACAAAGCTGCGTTCCTCTTAATAATTACAACAGACGCGTGCATAATGAATTTGTTTGGTTTAAGGTGTGTGTCAGTTGCGGCGACAGCGACTTCCCTTCTGGTCTCGTTTAATTTAATTTCAACACACGTCCGCGGCGCTTCCATTCATCGTACGCAAAAATGGGTCATATTTATCCTACAAAATGTTAAAAAAAAAATAAATAAAATAAAAAAATTAAAAATATTTTTCATAATTTTCAAGTATACTAGAAGAGGAAGCACTTTATCACGCTCTCTCAACTCTCTACACTGAAACTGAACCTGTTCTATTCCATCCATTCATTCCTCCATTCTTCTCATGAAGAGGTCTCTCCACTTCTGATGTTGATTGATTTCGTAACCACTCCTCCTCCTCCTAGACTACATAGTTGCACAGTACAGGCGCCACCTGCCACCTTGTGAAGAAGCGGTTTGTTTTTGGTTTAATTTCCGTAAAAGTAATTACGACATGGTAGCAAAACAATAACCTGCTGTGAATGCAGTTCCGCTTCAATTAGAATTTTTATGGAGCTGTGGTTTGACATGATGCGAACTTTATTTAAATAAATTTCAAAAAATAATGCGATTCGAAAAGTTGTAAGTGAATTAACATAAATTTGAAGGAGATGATTTGGAGGAGAGGAAGCAATCAATTTTGCAGCTTTATTATTATTTTTTTAAATAAAATTGAATGATTGATGGTTTGTTTTTTCTGTAGCTCTTTTGATTTGATTTCGAAAAAATTTTTTGAATTTCGAAATTCCATTAATTAAATTTCGAATTTTAAATTTACAATTTTTCAACTATACAGGGTGTTTCCACCTAGGCGATTCATACAGGAGGAGGTATGTGATAGTACTCACCTAGCAAACAAAAAATTGTATGACAAGAGGGACCATATAAACCGTTTCGAAGTTATGGGGTGATTAAGGAAATATCATTGTTTTTTACAAAATAATTTGCATTTTAAAAAGTACAAGGTGTACGGTGGTCAAGAGCTAATTGTATGCAGAACTACAACCAGCCCCATACTCCTCTCCTCTCAGGAGTTATATGATGGTCTAAACTAAAAATTTCGGAAACTCTTACCTTATTTTTACTTTAATCTGTTTTTTTTTTACAAAACGGTGGTTAACATAATTTTTTTTTATAAAAACTGTAAACTGTGGACTTTCTTCCTTGTGGCATATTTTATTTATCACCCTGTAACTCCGAAACGGTTGATATGGCCAACCTCTTACGCTCTGATATGATTGACGAACGTAACGACAATGTTTAGTTTATTCAACAATACACGCTTAGCGTAGAGAAAATTGTTTAATGCTTCCAAAACGAAATGTAGTTTGTTATCACTCAAAGTACCCCAACACCCCCTCTACCCATTTCCGTCTTTCGACATATCGCCATCCCTAAACATTTGGACATTAAAATATCCAACGATCTTAGTTGATCCGATCACAATTTTCGTATTGCCAAAAATACAATGAAATGCTTGGGCTTCTTGCAAAGATGCAAGAAATATTTTACTTCATCAAATTTGGCGCAAATCTACAACTCACATATTAGGCCTAGATTAGAATATAATTCCCATATTTTGGCTGGGACTGGACGCATTCCATTCCGCGATAGACAAAATACAACCATAAGCTTTTCAGCTTATTAGCGATGATACAACTACCGAACACCGGGATATAGTCCGTTGTCTACACTGTAAAAAATGTGCACAATTGTTGCCACAAAGCTTAGATATTTTTCCTTAAAATGTAGAGAATATTCATTACTTTTTAAGGAATATTCCCTACATTTTATGGAAAAATACCTAAGCTTCGTGGCAACAATTGTGCATATTTTTTTACAGTGTACCTAGCTGTAATTGCTGCTTCGGAGCAGTACGAATGTGGAACGGTTACCATCCTCTGTTTTCCCAGTTATAAGCCGCCAATGCACACCACCACCACCACCTTGACTCAACCCAATAAACCTTAATTAATACCCATTTTTCGTTTCCTGCCTGTGCTAATGCATCGTAGAGCATCCCTTAAGCTTTGCCAAATAAAATAAAATGGATTATTAAAATCAGTGGAGGAGTTAGGTTTAAGAAAACCCAATTTGCATTGGGATCCTTATTTTATTCTCAAAAAGCACCCCAAGGTCCTTAATTTTATTTGGTCTACCAATTTATGTACCATGAGGGTTAGGTTAGGTAAGCTTAAGAGTAAGCGGGACTAGAGTATGGCGACACTACAATTTTGCGGACAGGATGACCAGAATTGATCTATTGTGTCCACTCCTAGAATAGTTGTTTTTGGAGCTAACGTGCAAAATATATTTGGACTGATAAATGATTCTCCAGCGATTTACAATCAAAAAAAAGCAAGCACAAGACATTCACATAAGGTACCTGCTGAAAATATGGCCCACCTAATTTGAAAATGCAATAAATCAAGTATTTGGTGATATAGAACTACAAAAACAAGTTTACCGTGAAGTTTATTTATTTGCACATCTAAAGATATTGAAAAACTCTAACAGAAGTGAGTATATGAAAAAATAATTCAGTTTTATAAAACCTTTTCCAAGGGCCTTAATAAACTACCAAAGTATAATAAGACCCACAGAAAAAAATTACTTTTTCAAAATCTTTATCAGCGGAATGATTCCTGTTAAACTTGCTAAAACTAAGAAAATCAACAAAATTCGGTTATTTTTAATAATTCGAGTAAAAATAAAAATGGGCGTTTTTACCCCCCAGAGAGATAATAGGGTCCCAACAGCTTTAGTTATAAATTTCTATACGTACAACAGACTAAGTTAAAACGTCTTCATTCTTTGGAACAAATATAATGTCACAATCATAATCCTATATAGGAACATTAGTTTCATTGAGAATTTAGGTTAGGTAGGGTAATAAGGCCCACGGTCTACTCCAGTGAGCCTTATTAGACATATGACAAGATTTTACAAAATTACTCATTAATCAAATAAATGCAATGGTGGGCGAAAATAAACACCGATATCATAAACTATATTACCTAAAGTTCAAATTAAACAAGTCACTACATATGGAAATAGTAATTAAACAACAGAACTTATGATTTTGTTTAGGCGAAAAGTATAATTCCAAGCAGCTCGGTGACGTACCGTTCGGTACTGGTAAGATGGCGGCGCGAGCTGGCGGACGCCCAATCGATAGCGTTCGTGTCGACTTAATGCATATGCGCATAAAGTATGAGGTTCCTGCTATTCATTATAGTAGGAATTTCTAAATGTGGGCCTTATTACCCTCTGGGCTTTATTTGTCGCAGATACCTTATAATATGCTTCGAGGTTTCATCTTGTGTTCCATCAAGTGATTAACTAAAACTTTAAGGCTGAATAGTGAAATACGAAAATTTGGCCACCAGGATTTAAAATGAACGCTTTATAGAAATACATACATGATTCAAAGTTGTTTGCTAGAAATCCCGAAAAAAAGAAAGTCCTGACTATATCATTAATAAAAATTACAATTAAGAGAGATCGCAGATGGCTCCCTTGAGGCACACCAGACAAAACTTTAAAACTACGACATTCATACGAAACAACTTTAACACATTGATGGCAATCATTACGGTATGAAAAGATCCAATTTAGTAAAGACGAGCTATTTTCTGTACAATTGTGAACTAGCAAACTATTGTGAGTCATTTACTGTATTTTTGCCGGCCAAATCGTTTGGACAAAAAAATTAATTAATTAAACCTACGAAAGTAAAAAAAAAAAAAAAATTAATTAAACCTACGAAAATGAGTAAAGACTCTTTGAAACGCACGAAATGTCACTTCATACACATTTAAAGATAAACTGAGTTTAAACGTTCAATTTTGATGATTTAAACTACGTTTAAACGAGGTTTAACTTACCACTGTGAAACTGTGTTGAAAAGCTAAACTGAGTTTAAACCACATCTTAAGTTTAAACTTGAACTGTGAAACCGGCCCTAAGTCATGTTGTTGCAATAAAGTCGCTCTAATTTTTAGTTTAACAATAGGCCTGTAAATGTTAATCAAATGTCATTAGTCCGCTTTATGCAGAGATTATTGAAGAAGGATTTCCATTGCTCAATAAAGATACAGATCAGTTTCCAACGACTTATAACATTTTTTTAATAGAATACTCGGAATCATATCTCCACCATGGAAAATATTACCGTTCAATGATCTTAAAGAATCTTGGACTTCAGGCAACTGAATTAAATCAAGATACAATATGACATACAACTCATTCGGGCATTCAAATTAGAGCTCAAGCTGACTCAAAAAAATCAACAAATAATTTACAACTTTCATGAAGATTATTCGAAGGTCTACCATCGAAATCCATTTGAATAGGAAAAAATTGATAATGAATAGAAATTACTGAGATATGAAAAGTTAAGCGGATTTTTTTTCTCCATCCTATGCTGTATTAAGGACGGACTACCGAAAGAGGGGAGGGATGAAGTATTGAGGTGTTTTAATATAGATGTGGATTCTTTGGATTCTGCTCTGTAAAAGCGGATAGAAAAATTAATTATAAATTTATGTTATAGGCCGGCGTTTGCCAATCGCGTACTAAGCATAATTATCGTTTTCATAGAACAGAATACGTGGAGAACATATAAAATTTAACTGCGCCATAAATATCAATTCCTATATCATAATTTTTACGCGAAGACAAAAAAGCTTATTTGAGAGCACTAACTTCATATGCCATATATTCTGCTGGGAGGGACGGATTAACAGGTATACACATATGCTTGAGGCCTCCAGCCACCAAGGGATCCCTCTGCGCACCCACTCTCATCTTCTATGATCTTGAAATTATTGCTAATTAAATAGTTTCTTATAAATTCAATTTATGATTGCTGCATCAGCTTCTAAAATTCATCAGATAAAAATATTATTGAAAAAGAATTATGACTTAAGCCCGGTATTAAGTACGTGCATTTAGCGGATAAATATTTAGCATCAATCGAACAGGGACCTATTTTACGGCTAAAATTGTTCATTGTTTTTAACTATAGGTAGCTGCCTGTCACAATCAGCTATTATACATTTGTGATTTTATTTCGTGTTCTTTTGAATTGCGATTACATGCAATTACCCAATCTTGAAATAGTAAGGAAAATTATATTTATATTTACTTTTTTAATTTCTTTTCAAAAGAATTGTTTAAATGAAGACGGATTTCTTTTTAGTTAAAAAAAAAAACAAATACACTGCCACTCTTTTATCCAACTTGTAAAGTCAAAATTTTAGCGTGGAAAAACGATATTAAGCGGATAAATCTAAAGCCTACACATATGATTGTGGCAATTACTGCCATCTATTTGTCAAAAACCAAAGATACTTCTACCTGATAAAACACAATACCACTTTCCCCAGCGATTTGGCTAAATATTTAGCAACTAAATTTCACCGCTAAATTTCCATAGAAAATTTATCCGAAATGAACTCAATTCAAGACTTTAAATGCAAAAAACTGTATGCCTATATATAGGGAGCGAACTCCACTTGTCTCCTCTAATAAACAATTTTTTGCTCATAAAGCTTTGGCTGGCATAAATTCGTTGGAAACAAAAATCAGCGTTACAATTTCTAGAGCTCAACGAAAAGATAGCGAAGGATCTACAATAGAAATTCGTGGCTCCAAACTGGCATTCATTTTCTCTATTGAATAGGGGTGAAAAATAATCCACACAGGACAAATACATATAAGTCAAACCAGGCTTAATTCTTTGACATCCTTCGCTAGATAAAGTTCGACTATGCGACGCACTTAATGGTGGAATTTTCTATTAAAAAGGCACATAAGAATTTTGTCTGTGTTAATTTATATAATTTTGCTTGGGGACTCTAAATGAATCCTTCCAAGTCTGCTGTCATTATATTCTCAAATATTCGCCATGCTTTCTAAATTTCAATAATTTAGGGGAATCACCGACATTTTTTTTTTTTGCGGCAAGGGGAAGAAAAGCCCCAAGCACAGAGGCCAAGGTGCTAACCTGCTAAGTAGGAGAAGCTATAAAGCTAGGTGAAATGATAGCGTGGGACCGTGTCAAGGTGGGATTCGAACCCACGACCCCTTGGATGGTACCGAGGCCACAATCAAATCACCGATATTGCTTTACATTACTTTTTATACCCTAGATAAAATCTAAAAGGTATACTAAGTGTGTCATTCCGTTTTGTAACACCTCGAAATAATGATCGTAGAGCAAAATGGATTGGACACCCACGCATAATATTAAAATTTATTTTGATTTTTGCATGTCGGTCTGTCCGTCTGTGGGCACGATAAGTCGAGAACGTGTCTAAGCTGAAATTTTGTACACGGACTGTAAAAAAAAAGTAAAATTAAGTTCGAAAATGAGACAAATCGGGCAACTCCTTCGGGGGGTTGCCATACAAAACTTTGGTTTCCATGATATATTTGGAAAACGGGCTACATCGGGCAACTCCTTCTTGGTGCTGCCATATAAAAATTTAGTTTTTTTACGTATACCTACTGTGAAAACGATCAGTCTTAAACATTTTTATTGTACTAAAAACTTCTTCAGAATACGAAATCCTATAAAATTGGTTATATTCAATTTTTTCTGTCCGACAAACCGTTCTAGAAAGATATGCGAAAAACAATACAAAAATCAAACTTGGATAGATCGGTGACCATACGAAATTTAATACGGGCATTCATCTAGGGTATCATAAGAATATTGGTCTTAGACCAATTGCAGATTCTAGGGTATAAAAATGGGGCTTAAAGTTAAATCCAGAGCCACATTGAATTTCCGAAGGCCTAACCAAAGCCAGAGATACGCTTTCTGAGAGGTTATTTGAAAATGGTTAGATGAGCTGCAAATTATATAAAGGAGATGACTGCAGGAGATATATTTAAAGAAACAGTTGTTTTTTACTACGTACGACCACCTAGGGATGTAGTTAATAGCCATGCCAGAAGACGGGTCTTTTAAGTTCGTTCTGAGTCAGACTGCATGAGATTTATATCGCGAATGAGGTAAATGGTTACATGGTTAATTACTGAACAAATTCAAAAACATGTGAACTTTTTTGTTGATTGCCACAAGTCCCACTTAAAATTGGAGCTAAGAAACCTTCGGATAATTAAAATTAACTTCCGAAAGTTGTAAGATATTCATTCTCAACGAATACTTAGAAAGCAGCCTTCAGAAAACTATTGTTTTCCGAACAAATAAAACAAACATCTGATGAGTAATATCCTTTTATTCGAAAATAAAATATTATATTATTTCGGATACCTAGTTAAAATTAATATCCGAAGGTCGTTTAACATCCAGTCCCCACGATCACTTAGGAAACATCCTTATTTTGATCAGGAAAAAGATAACAATAAAATTCATTGGTATCGTAGCACTTTATCTGTGAGAATAGATATATTTGTTGTGACTGATATATGGTTCGTGCCCATGAACGACAATGTGATATTTTGAAATAGCGAATATATTTACTCCGTAAGCAATTATGTATGGAGGAATTCCAATAGGCACAGTTGATATACTGTCGATCTGTATAATAAAATCAATAATGAAATACATTACTTTGTGAGATAAACATGGATTGACGTTTTGAAAACTGTTTATTTTATAACCTTTTGTATTCAAATTGCTCCTGCGACGACCAATAGCTGGAAACTTGTTAAGTAAAAGAAGAAAGGTGGTTATTGCACCATACCACTTTTTTCACGAAAGCTGGCGATTGCTCTACATAAAAATCAAAGGCTTCCTTATCTACTTCGGTCAGACCGTCTTCCCAAATGACGGAGATAAAAACTAACTCAAATGCTATGGAAAATTTATTTACACCTGTTTAAAAATACTTGTTAATGAAAAACCGAAATCATTCGAAATTTGTTCTTTTCCACTTACAAGATGTAATTATTTCTAAATAGCTGATTTTTTCGTTTTTACTTTCAACAACTACGAGCTTCTGTATTAAATTGTACCGCACCATAAACACTTTTCACACTTTATAGGTCTGTACCTGTAAAATTCCAAGTACAAGTACCAGTACAGTATCAGTACCTGGACTTGAAATATTTTAAGTACAAGTCCCGGTACTGGTACTTAAAAAATTTCGAGTACAAGTCCCGGTACTGGTAGTTTAAAATTTTGCAAGTACAAGTCCAGGTACTGGTACTGTTACTAGTTCGAATGTCGCACTGGTGGCGGTTTGGCTATATACTTCAGGAGAGGATTTCATTGGAAACCTGTCCTGAGTAGTGAAAGCTCTATTGCTGGTGTCGATTATATATTCTGTCAGATTGGTTCAGGTCTTGATAAATGTCTGATTGGCTGCGTATATAGACCACCTCACAATCTTGATAATCTCAAAAATGATCTTTCCCACATCGTTCTACAGTTTTGTGATGTCATTATCTGTGGCGTCTTTAACATCAATTTTCTTGATGGTTCTAGCTCAAACTCATTTGATAACTTTATATTATCTGTAGGTCTTTACAGACCCAGTAGCGAACCAACACGGGTTACCAATTCAAGTTCTTCCCTCCTTGATATTTTTCTAATCGCTGATCAATCCAAAATCAACTTCATGGACCAGGCTTCTTTGCCGGGTATATCAGACCATGACCTAATTTTTCTCATATATAATCTCCATTTGCAGGCATCTTCTATTCAGAGTTTCCATTCCTTCCGTAATTATAATGCGATTAATTTAAATGAGCTTCATCACGAGGCTACCTTCTTCTCTTGGGATACCGTTAATTATCTTGATGATGTTAACGATCAAGTTGAATTGGTAATTAATGCGATCAATTATCTCCACGATAAATATGTGCCTCTTGTCACTAAACGTGTTAGGCGAAGGAACTGTCCATGGTTTTCCGAAAATATTAAACGCTTGATTCAGTTGCGCAATAGGGCATATTCTGTATGGAAACGATACCGACTTACAGTTTTTTGGAACCAATTTCGGTCCTTACGCAATCAGGTTACCAATGCCGTCCGTCGAGAGAAGAAAATATATTTCTCATCTATTCTAAACGTCAATCTTCCTTCTAAACAACTATGGAAGAATTTAAAATCTCTAGGCATTGGTTCCTCTAATAATTTTTCTTGCACAGAAGATCCTGATGAGCTTAATAGACAGTTTTTATCTCATGCGAGGTTGTATAATGGTAATGCAATTGATATCTCCTTGATGACTCCCCATGCTTCCAATCCTTTTAGCTTCTCTCGTGTTACCGAAGTTGACATATTCACTGCAGCTTCCAGTATTAAGTTAAATGCGGCAAGTATCGAGGGCATTAATCCACGTTTTATCGGTATTCTGCTTCCTCATCTTCTTGCACCTCTCGCTCATAATTGCAATACATGCATTATGAGATGCCAGTTTCCAATTTACTGGAAACTTTCAAAGGTCATACCAATCCCTAAAAGCTCTGCTCACACTGACTATCGTCCGATTAGTATTATTTCTTTTCTTTCCAAAATATTTGAAAAATTAATTTTTCTTCAAATATCTGAATACGTTGCTGCCCACAACTTGTTACATGATTGTCAGTCTGGCTATCGACTCAACCATAGTTGTACCTCTGCTTTACTGAAGGTAACTAATGATATTCGAATTGCTCTTGATGAGGATAAGTTCGTGGAGTTAATTTTTCTCGATATTTCCAAGGCCTTCGATACTGTTGATCACTTACTGCTTTGCAAGAAACTGGTAGATAATTTTCAATTCTCGTTGCAGGCTACGAAATTTGTCTATTCTTAAATTAATTATTTTCCTTCATCTTTCTTAGCCTTGTAGTTTTGTAAGTCTAGATATAAGTTTTGATTTATTATGTAGTATAAAAATCTTTGTTTTTTTTTTAGTTATTGTATTCTTTAACTTGTGCAACCCAAAATAATTTTATATTCTCATTTGTACAATGCCAATTGCTGAATAAATTGAATTGAATTGAATTGAATGTACCAATGTACTTAAGTACTTTACAGGTCTGCTTGTAAATAAAGTAAACAGTACCTTTGCCTAGCTGTTTCTGCTATAAAATTCTATAGAGACAAAAAACAAACACAAAGTATACCCTGTAGCTGGTGCTATTACGGTCCGTTTACTAAAACATTTGTAAATATAGGTGTTTAATGAGATGAACTATAGGCTGTCGCACAGGAGGTCTCCGCGTCTGCCTTATGTCCCACAAAGAGTCAGATAATACTGTAAGATTTGTCAGTAGGTAAAAATCTTGTGGATCAATAGCGATAAAAAAAAACTTATGTCTATACTCGACTAAATACTTCAATAACGTAAGCATAAAATTCCAATTAATACTTTCCAAAACTATTATATTGCTAGAAAATTATACGCCATTCATTTTCCTAAATTGAATGCATTAAAAAAATTCTCAATTAAAATCCGCACATGTCATAAATTCTATAATCTCGCTTAATATGTATATACGAGGGATAGAAAGACCCTTAAAATGATTTAAGCGGGAAATAAATTTTGCAAAATCACAGATTACGTTACAAAATCCTTCCGGCCCACTTGAATTAAATTAATTTTCCTGTATATGTCAGGCTTTCGAGATTATCTTCTCCACCCCAGACACTTAAGTCATCGCACTTTCAACTATAATCTCTCTCTTATAGCACAATTTTTGCCACCTACACGTCCGAAAATCAAGTAGACGTACAACTTGAAGCCTACTTCTCTATGTAGGTATGAATTCATGTATGTATATATATGTATGTACTACATAGGTACCTATAGTAAAGTATTACGCTAATGCCCCATTTGCATAATTCCACAGCGTGGCACGGCATTCGTTGGGAAGTAGAAAAAGGTCAAGGCAGCAGTTCCTCACTCTTATACCGGATTAATGACACAAGCAGTTACTTCTTATCTATAGTGACTTTTACCTAGATCCTACACCAATTGTCCAAGGTCTGGCGTTTTGTAGACTTACAATATTTTTTTTTTTTTTTTTAAGACAAATGACTCATGTAGTCCGAAACGTTGTAAGTGATCACCTTTTGGACACAGTCTTGAACGCAAAAGAAATTAAATCTAAGCTTATCACCGGCCCCGGTCTCGCATATGAATTAAGATTTCCCTTGTACCTAGGTCTAAGAAGCCCTATGTGAACCAAAAATCTGATGGAAAAAAAAATTGTTGTTTCTTTTTTTTTCTTCACAAAGTGTTTGGGCGAAGTACAAGGAACGCATTTTTTTTTTTCGAAAGACGACCATCAACCGTAGGCGTGTTGTCTTAAATTTCAGACGATAATCACATGAAGAGAAGAGATTTCATTCACAAGTTGGATTGAAGTACGACGAAGTAGTAGGGTCTCTTGATACTTGATGCGGGCCAATTGATACCGGCCTTAGTGCGGTGACAATTAATATCTAAGTACCTACCTACAGCTATGTACCAACCAACGAACAACAACAAAAAAAATAACTAATGACCTACATACATGCATGTTGCTTGTCGTTCATTAAATTTCAATTTGTTTTTTCTTGTTTTTTTTTCCAGGCCGATACATGACATTAAGACTGATGATGAGAAAGATGAGCCTCAGGATGTGGCACCGCCACGCTTTATTAAGATTTCCGATGGAAAAATATGCCTTGGACCTCCAAAACCTTGCGACACCAGTAGAGATAAGGTAAGAAAAAACATTGTTTATAAAAATTGTTTACAAAATAAACCTACTTAAAAGAAGAAGAAGAAACTACTTTTTTTGCTATATAAGTTCTGCGCAAAACAAATAGTCAATCATGACTCAAATTAGATAATTTCACTTTTTCTTTTTTTTTTTTGGTCTCTTGTTATCGTTGTTTTTCTTATTGATGAAACATGAAAAGAGAGTGATAATTATTATTTATGTGTAAATTCAATTAATACTTGCGAACTTCTCCGATTACTACAATATGCGCGCACAGTCAAATTTATGCCTCTAGGCTTAACAAACGAGTATTATGAGTATACGCTGTGCAACAAAAACAACAAAAGCCTAAACGAGGCTGACTGTTCCAATTCTACTAACAATACCGTGTCGAATACATAATGGGGGCCTCAAATTTGTAATTGAACACACCTTAAATTCTGCTGAGTTGTTGTTAATTGAAATGCCGTAAATAGATTTTGATTACGAGACGACGGAAATTAACAGACGTCTAGGTACTTAGCATGATGTTTACACAGCTTTTGTCAGTACAATTAACTTAGTTTTGGTTTTGGATTCAGAAAAAATAAAATGGCTTCTGCGGACTAAATTTTATGTGGTAATTAGAGTGATTTTTTTTAGTTGTTGTTTTTATGGCTTTTCATTATGTAAAATATAAGAAGAAAAAATAATTATCATGAAGGATGTACCCCTGCCTCTACATTATAAAATTTACCTGAATAATTGAATCACAGATAATTAAAAACCCTGCAATTTCATGTACAATCCGACATGGTGATTAGAATCTCACTTTCCAATACCGCAATCAGAAGAAATATCGTTTTTGAGTGTCTTATCCTAGGTTATCTCTAGATTCTTAACAAATTCTAGTACTTTCCTGAGACATGCACTAGAATATACTTATAGATCACAGTAATTTTTATTTTTATAGTGGTCGGAAGGCAGGTATCTGCCTCTCATCTAAACACTGCGATCACAAGGATTTTTTGTGGTGACATTAACTCCTACAAGATAGACTTGCTACGCTTTTTGGGGCTATTTTTGTTACATCTTATGGCGAAGTGAAAACCATTTCTACATGATTTACGTAGGAAATTCCCACACTGGATCATAAAACAAAATTAGAACAGTTTTTGTAGGAGTAAACTTAAAGCGCATCGAAAATTCACACGTACCACTGTCAGCAAACGGACGGTAGCTTCTGACTGACGGGATCGCATGGCGCAAGACCCGAGTGATAAAACATGGCTGCCTTTTATACCATAGGACCGTTGGTTTTAATAAAAGCGAATTTTTGTTCATGAATCTACATTTTCGAAAATCCATTTTTGGCCAGACTTTTGGTGCGACGTCCTCTCATTCTCCACTTACGTAAGTCGGACGTAAATTTTAGGTAATCTCAAGCTAACCACAGTTAGTCGTTGCCCGCATATTTACGTCGAATAGGCGTAAATTCGTCCTGAAAAAGAGGGAAAATGTTGCTTGGGAGAGCACTGTGTATTCCTAATTTCATCGATGTAGAAGGCGCCTTTAATAATGTTCTTCTACATAGGTTCACGGAAATACTAACAAAACATGGAGTGAACCAATCTCTAAAAAATTGGATTACAAACATGCTGCATAATGAACAGTCTTTGCTGATCTTGGCGGGGCTAACAGAGTTAAAAAAGTTCACAGGGGTACCCCTCAAGGCGGTATTCTATCACCTTTGCTATGGGTACTTATCATGGACGATCTCCTGCTAACACTCACCCGGATGGGGTACAAAGCAGTATGTTACGCGGACGACTTGACAATTTTAGTCACCGGAAGTTATGAACCTGTATTCTGTGGATTGGTGCAAGGCGCGATCCGACTAGTCATGCGCTGAGCCACGGATTACGGGCTGAGCATCAATCCACTGAAAACTGACTTATGCCTATTCACCATGAAAAGGAATATCCCCAGTTTAAACCTACCCCTGATTGGCTCCACACGCTTGGAATTAAAGGACAGGGTGAAATACTTAGGAATTATTCTAGACAAAAAGTTCAACTGGAAACCACACCTCGAAGACAGAGCGAACAAAGCTCTTAGAGTGTTTGCAATGTGCCGTAGAGCAGTAGGGAAGAAGTTGGGACTCAAACCGCGGACGATTCTATGGATATACACTAGTGTCATTCGACCCACGTTAACCTACGGTTCAGCAGTGTGGTGGAAAGCAATGGACTTCTCCAACCATCGCAAGATGCTGGAGAAGATTCAAAGGCTGTGCCATCTCAGAGAAAGCGGCGGTTTTAAGTCAACTAGCACCCGGGCTCTGGAGGTTATCCTCAATATACACCCGGTGCAAATACATATCAAGCAGAGGGCGTCGACTACAGCGCTAAGGCTGCATCTTAACCTTGGCTGGCTTCATGGGGGAACAAGAATTCCACATGAATCCATTTATGAGTTCGTGCAGTCTATCGCACCTGGCATTGACAGAGATAGCGACTACCTCCTCGAGACCATGCTGGAAAGCAATTTTGAACATAGAATTCCATCCAGGGCAGAATTGGAATCACATTCCGTGTTTCAACCATTGACAAACCTAATTATAATATATACTGATGGTTCTAAGTCCGATGAAGGCACCGGAGCTGGAGTTTTCTGTGAAGAGCCTGAAATTGAGTTCTCCATTCATCTTGAAAACCACTCCACGGTTTTGCAGGCAGAAGTCAAGGCCATCCTTGAAGCGGGAAGACACCTCCTTAACTCAGACACTGCTCGGACAGCCAAGCAGCTGTCAAAGCTTTGTCTAAACCCTTTATAACCTACAAATTATTAATGGAGTGCAAAACCACCCTGAATTCCCTTTCTCGGAATAACAGGGTGATGATGCAGTGGGTGCCGGGGCACAGCAACATCAGCGGGAATGAAAGGGCAGACGAACTTGCTCGTCTTGGAGCAGCCTCAGAGGAACCTGCCTCTACAGTCGGGATTGCACCAAAGCACCTTGTCTCAATCATTTCAAGCTGGGCTGACCGCCAACACAGTCGCCTTTGGTTAGAAGATCCCACGGGCAGGATAACAAAGGAACTGTGGGGTACACCAAACTTAAATCATACGAATAAGCTCCTAAAACTCAACAAGCCAACACTGAAAACTCTGGTGGCCATTCTCACTGGGCATTCCTCTCTCAGGGTCCACCTTCACAGGATGAGACTTGTTGACGATCCTATATGTAGGGGTTGCGGAGAGGAGTCCGAAACAGTGACCCTTTTTCTATGTCACTGCCCGGCACTCTCAGGAATACGTTACAGAATTCTTGGTTCACACCTCCGGGAAGAGTTGCATGATGCCGGCAAGGAGGGCTGGGAGCCAATACTGAAATTTATAAGAACGTCCGGTTAGGACCTATGAGCGATCGCTCATGGGTCTGGAGGGTGAGAAATGGGCCTTGACTTGGCCTTCGTTCGGGGGACCTGAAAGGCGTCCCAAACCTCATAAATCAATCAATCAATTCCTAACTCAGATAGGATATTTCTCGATAATTACTGGAAATGTACCCTCCTGTCGCCCTACTTATGGATATGAACTGTATCAGATCATAAAGAGTATTCGAAAGGACCAAACATCACTCTTAATTAATTCACTGGGAATGCCGTCAGCTTGACGAGCTTTATAATTTTTAATTTTTGCAAACATACCATGTACAAATTTGTCAAAAAGTAGGGTTCTCGTATTCATTTAGTCCTTGTCTTGCTAATTTTTTTGAAATATTAATTTCAGATACAAAAATCTCAAATTTTATAAAAAAAAAAACCAAAATCTAAAAATTACTTGAATTCCAGAGGTTTATCTCCTCATCTTCTCACATAACAAAAAAACAAAAAAAAACAATTCTAAATTGAAAATTTCTGTTAATATTTGAAAAAACCATGTGGGAATTCTACTATTATATATATACATTAAAATTTATCACCAATCCCAGCATTTAAGATGTTCAAATCCACCAAGAATGTCATAAAATCTAAAGATTATCACTGAACATTTTATGCCGTCAGGTCGTCAAATAAATTTTTTCAAATGATGACATCACAATTGGCACGCCCCAGAGACTTTATGCTTTAAAAATGTTTTTTTAATTAACCGGCTAACAGCAGCTCTAAATGGGAGAAGGTACAAAGATAGCACGCCAAAGCTGAACCAAATTCCTTGGAATCCAAAATTTTCACCTCCCCATGGGGAAAAAGAGTTTGAAACCATACAAAACATGAAAAATGGTAAAAGCGAAAATCAACCGAGAAGGAATCCCAGCGATTCGTGACATATTTCGTATCGCTGTTTCAGAATTCCATCAGTTTCTGGTTTCCATCGTGGGTGCTTTTATTGTAATTGAAATTTCCATCTGAAACAGAATATCTGGGGAACGCAGGAGCTGGCTTAGTACGGCATAGTGCGGCGGCATAGTAAATATATATATATATATATATATATGTATATAGGAAAAAGTATGTATTTCTAGATCCAACATATAGCATCAATTTGAAATGGGTTGAGACTTTCTAGATTTATTGCAGCACGTTGCTTAGCTGCTGTTAACTGAGTTCCTGTTCTATCTGCTGCAGGAGGAATCAACTTCCCACCTTTGCCATCTTTGCCACATTTTATTGTTTCAGTTTCAGCCATTGATTTCGAACCCCGTTTAATTCAATGGGGAGCAAAATTTACCTAAAAGGAATCGGGTTCAAGTCATTTATCTTTCACTGGCAGATATTGGTTTCTGTAAATTTTCTTCTCGTGTTTACAATTGTGTAACTATAAAGAAATGAAGAAAAAAAAATCCGGAATAAAGAAAAATACTTTTTTTTTCTTCCGGGATTGGAGTTTATTTTTGAGGGGAGGGCAATGGAAAAAGTAGCACACTTACATCCAGGATGAGGAGCAAATTAAGCTATTTAAAGCTCCGAAAATAAAGCAATTTATTACAATGCGCTGCAGGACATATACGAAACTATTTAAGTGATATTGATTGAGCCAAAGACCTGAGGTTGTAATGAACTAACTATTGAGTGCTGAAATTAAGAAATGATTACTTTAAAAGCTAATTTTCGATGATTCAAATTGCTGTCAGGAAAACGTCTGGGAGGGGGGGGGGGGGGGGGTACATACACCCAAATCCCAAAAAAGCTGCCAAAAGTCGAAAAAAAATATTTTTGCTAGGGACTTTTAATGGTTGGAATAATTACAGTGATGTATTATGACCGTTAAGAAAGGGGAAGTGTCCCTACTGATTTTAAAATTGCACTTCGTTTCTTGAATATTTTAGATTATTGAGGATTGCTTTTGGAATTTTTACAAGACTTTTGACTTCGGTTTTTGTATAAATACAAATTTTGTAAACATGCCAAAAAGTCGCGAACCTGAGAGCACTAGGAATAGGTACTTCACCAATGAATCTGGAAATACTAGCGACTCAGAAATGAAATGAACAGAGGAGTGATCTTTACTAGAATCAGGATCATGCAGACGGCAAAAAGCACAAAGGCCAATAACAGAGGACGACTATCGGGGCTCTTATTTCAGATAATAAAGGAGCTATACCTTCACTCACATATGAATTAGAAAGTGTTGTCACTGCTGATTATACGAGTAGCGAAGAACAAGGAACACCGACAACGAGAAACATTCGTGAAAAAAGCTGAATTACATCCAAACAGGTTCTTTGTCCCAGGTACAGTAAAAAATAAAAGTAAAACTCATTTGGTGGCACCCAAAATCACCAAACTTCTGCACCTATGCCTGTCACCAGAAAATCTACAGTCGGAAATTTATGACTTCAGCACCAAAGTGGCGGTCTTTGCTGTCAACATGTTGAGAGCACCTGCAACGACATCAGAAAAAACACTCGATTTGCCTTCTAGGCCCAGCGGTCCAATTTTCACGGACGACTAAATTTTTACTCCAAATTTCTTCTTAATCAATACTAGCGTCGGCGATGGTGATTATCGAAAAAGGATGAATAGAGAACTATAAGAAATTTTCTAAGGTCCTAAAGTTATAAAATAAATTCGCTAAATCATGCATTGGTTAGAAATTTACAGAAAACATCGAAGGTCCTATATGAGACAACTGGATGACGTGGTCATGAAGTTATTTATTGACTACATGTGCTCGAGACAGATATCGGTTTTAAGGGAATACATATACTTAAGCAAATAAGAGCCCAAACTGATTAAAAGTGGACCCAGGATTTTTCCTTCTGGAACACACAAAAAAAAATGTAGGAATACTACTATTATGTTTTTTTTTCATTACGAGGTGAACTAATATAAAGTTAAATAAAGTGTTCAGCAGCATGGATACATATACAAAAGGCAAATTGATTAAATGTGGAAAGCCGATCCAGGAAATAGCAGGATTACTTGACGGTGTGTGCATATGAGCACCATAAGAAATAGTGCTCTCACTTCTATGAGTATTAGTAGCTAATAAAATTTTCATCTGTCTACGAAGATAGGGATTCAAAGCGGTAGCATATGCCAGTGACTTTTCTTGTTTGCGGAAAGATTCTATTCACAAGTAGTGCACTAAAGCTGAGAAGACATTTTAAAAGTTTCTGATTTGAGCAGTACCTAAGTGGTGATCTAGAACTAATCGCATCAAAGAGAAGAGTATTTACGAAAAGCCGTCAGTTGCTCTAGCATCTTGTTTTCGCCCTATTAGCATATTTTACTTCATAGCAAAGGTTCTAGAAAAGATTATGTAAAATCGTGGCTTTTGTTGAAATAACATGTCGACAGTCAGGTTTCCGTGCAAATCGTAATTGCATAATTGCTTATTACGGTTACCATAGATTTGAGAACAGTCTTTGATAAAGGCGATTTTTGGCATTCTTGTGTTCATTAACTTCTCTAAGGTCTTTCACAGAGTCAACCTGTGGGTTATTAGATCTATCCCCTTTGAATAAGGTATATGATCCACTTGAGTGTTGCTCTGAAATGTGAGCTTGTGAAACGGTGACTACTGGATTTATACCCAATGAATAATGTTGGGAAGAAATATATATTTATTTGCAATGTTGGGTTGATCTGCCCAGGCGTATAATTAAAACAGTCGCCGACTATTGACCATAGATACTTGTATCAATTTTTTTTTTTTTTTAAGAAAGGGCAACGTGAGATGCCAAGCACGGAGGCCAGAGCGGCTCAGTGTATTATCATGCTAGTAACCAAAACCTTTCTGTCCTCTTCATTAAACGCACCAGATTTTTCAGCTCATCTTCGGGCGAAGGTCAGACAAGCATACAGAAATTCTTCGGTTGTCTCAGGCTCTCTTTCCAGGCAGGACAGGCACTCAGGGCTGTCAACAACTCCCATCCTTGTTAGATGAGCTTGAAGTGAGTTGTGGCCGATAATGAAACCAACATGGTTTCCTTCCAAGTCCCAAGAGAAAATCATAGAAACTCCTCCATCACGAAAAAGTTGTGTATACTTGCAAGTACTCAAGCTCTCGCATCTCTGCTGATGCTTCCTTCGATCATCCACTTTGATGAGGGACGCGATAATCGAGGTGAAAACGCCTACGGCCGATTTCAGTCCGAGGAACGGAGAATCAGAGCCAGCGCTAGTTAGAAAGGTCAGCCCTTTCATTCGCCATGATCCACATGTGACCAGGAACACACTGAAGGGAGACCTTGTTGTCGATAAACAGCTTATTCATAGACCACCTGTAGTCACCCTGTAGCCAGCCTGGATGTAAGGCGCCACTCAGAGCCATTAAGGGCTATCTCCGCTGCCTTTGCGATGATGAAAACTTCAGCCTGGAAGACAGTGGTGTGCCTACCAAGTGAGTACTCCAACTCAATCTCAGCTTCAGGAAGGCAAACAACCGCACCGATTCACTCATTAGTGAAAGAAGCCTCGGTAAAAAAATTTTGAGCAGACCGGGGAAGTCCCAAGAAAGCACTTCCCTCAGTCCACGATTCCGTTCAGAAAAATTCCCAGAGAAGCGACGCTCAAAACAAAGCCCTGTTACCATCGCATCAAGTGGCAGGTTTTCCAGTTCCAGCTCATACACCACTGAGCGATGAGAAGATAAAGTCCAGTCGTCCTCCCATCATCCCCATGAGCGCAATCTGCACATTGCCCTTTTGGCATCTGCCTGAATGAAAAGATCCAGGAGTGGCAGCTTGAGTAGAGCTGCAAGAGCAGCAGTAGCCGTAGATCGCGTGGAGCCTGTAATCCACAGCAGGCAACCCCTTGCAGACCCGCTAGTTTCCGGATCGCAATCCACACTAGCGTCCTGGGTCACCATACTCAGTAGGTTTATGTGCGCATGGGTCTAACGATCGAGGTGTACATCCGGTGCACAATACTCGGTCTTATGCCCCATGTGCAGACAAATGTTCTTCTGCATTAATGGAAGACCCTCATAGCCGCATTAACTTTTTTCCTCTACGTGCAATCCCCATGTAAGATTCGAGTCAAGGTAGACTCCGAGATAATTGAGGATTCTTCAGCCCGAGTCAGTGAATATCGATCAAGAATCTACGACTTGTCCCTGTGAATCCTGATAAGTCATATTATATCATATTTTATGTGGATAAAGGCACAAGTTTCGGAATAATACTCAATTAATACATGAAATGGTTTTGTCATATTAGGTTTGTTCTCGGAAAGGCTTTTACAATGGGCTAGACATACTCTGGTTGTTAACGCAAATCGTAAGTTGAACCTTATCAAATCCATAATATTGACACATTTTACCCGTGACACCCTAATCTGTACAAAATTAGATTCTACTTGCTTACGCAAAATGTCAATATTGCCTTCTACGGTTGTGTAAGATTCACCTACCTACATAAATATGACCACGCACCTCCGGCCTTAAAACTGGGCTGAGTTAGATGAGCGCTGCTGTTAAGATATACTTGAAGCGTAGGTGACCTATCTTCCTCCATAAACTTATAAATACGAATCAACCTGACTACGTCGCTTAAAAAATGGCTCAAAAAGGCTCTTTATTTTGTTCAAGCGGCTCGATCTTGGAATTCTTTATCGTACCCATAAAGTCTGGCTCAATTGGGTCAATGTTATTTGAGGATTTTTATAATTATGAATTCTGTAATGAAAACTGTAATCATTGGGATATATTTAGGAATGTTTTTAAACTATTTCTGAATCGGCTGGCTGAAGTCGTCCATTGAATGTCCGAAGGTAGAGAGTTCCAGATACTTGTTACATGTAGAAAGTAAGAACGCTGCTCAAGTAACGAGAGAAAGCGAGGCATTAGAAGCTGTCGATGTCTTTCAAAATGAAGGAAATTTAAATATTCGAAAAAGATACCCAGGTTCTTTCGTATATATAATTTTATGCATGAAAATTGAAGTCCTGTATGTGCGATAAGTTTTAATTGAACATCCAAATATTTTGTGTTGATACGGACTGATGTGTTCAAATCGTCAAAATCCATAGATAAAACGTACACAATCGTTATAGGCTACGTCAAGTTTACGACTGCAGTTAGAGTCCAATGACGGAAACATTAGATTGCCATAACTAAAATAACCAAGGTTTTTATAAACTTAAATCTGGTTTCTATGGATAATACCACTGCAATTAACCATAACTGTCGAAGACAGCCATATACTTTGCTGATAAAAACCTTGAAAGCAACGCAACAGGTCATATGATCATTCAACATGACACCAAGATTCCTGACTGTTCTCATGTACGTCAAAGGAGAACCGTTTAGAGTTATCGACGGTACATAATTTACATCAATGTTATTTCTATATTGCAACATACAGCAAGATTTACTGGCATTCGGTGCCAGATTATTTACGATTGACCATGAATAAATTTGTTGAAGATCGTCATTCGTGCGTTATAACGTATCCTTCAGTATACAGATGTACTTTTGAATCTTCAACAATACTAGGGAGGTCATTTATATATATAAGCTAAATAGCACTGGTTCCAGAATTGAGTTTTCTTTAGTTTTACTTGTTCGAACCTATCAGACAGAAAACTTTTGATACTTGCAATGGATGACGAAGAAAAGTTATACAAAAAAAGCTTTGTTAGTAATTTAGAATGTTTCATACTGTCAGAAGCCTTCGAGAAGTCCAACAAGGACAGCAAACGAATTTCGCCCTTGTGAAGTGCAAATCGAAGATCTGTAGTCACCTTTAACTTTAGCTGTCTCGCAGCTATGTCCACGACGAAAACCAGATTGCCAGCATAACAGGGAACATGAGATTTCAAAAAACCAAGCTTTTACAGAGCCTTTGATAAAAACCAGATCAGACTGATAGGACACATACGGCATTTTCCTTGAAAGTACATTGACAATAATGTTATTGTCTACATCGTTAAATTAAAACAAATTGCATGTTATTATATAGATAAGACCCCAGCGGATACTAAAACAGCTATAAAATTTCGATACCGCCACAATATACAATATGAGACATGCGACAACTTGATTGATCTCGCGCCGCCATCGCTCTTGCGCGTCAGTCGCTTTGTGGTAATTAATAAAGAAGGACATTCTTTTATGTAAAAACAGTGATTTTTCTGGATATTGTTTATGGCCAATCAACCTTCAGGTATGTGATATTAAATGCATAATGAACTTTGTCCGTAGCTTACCGTAGTTCTGTAAAAACAAAATACTATTGAGCTTCTGACTACGCTGTTATTTTCATAAAAACTTTAAACAATATGAAGAGATAAGTTCGAACCCTCATGAGTCCTCGTCCACGAGTTTATCTTTACATGTAAAGGAACTATTCTTCTGCAGTATAATACAAAATTTTCTGCTACATTTATGCACTTTTCGAGATAAATGGTTTTCTTTACAGGTAGCGCTACTGCGCGCTTGAAAATAACCCGAGGAGAGTCGTACTTAATTCTACAAAGACACAAGATTTCTCTGACAACTCCTACTGAGTGCATAGGTCACTTGCTTAATTATATTGTTGGTACATTTGGATTGGTAGAACAGTTTAGTTCAGGCCTAGAGTTCGAAAAAAGTGTGAAAAAAGCCATAGAAGTTTTCGTAAGAAACTTGAAGTTCCGCTGGCTTTCCTTTAGAAGAATTAAGACTATATCTACCAAAAAAAAATGTTCTGTGGCTGCAGAATGAGTTTAAACTGCCCACATTACCATCTAATCAAGAAAGCGGAATACGAGGAAGACCGAGGAAGCTGTTCACCGAGAGTTCAAACAAAGCAAAAAACAGAGACCTCTCTATCACAAATTGAATAACGTCATCAGGCAATGAGAAATTGGTATACGCGACAAAAAAGTCTCTATACTCTCTAGCCAAAAGAAAAGCTGCGGAAGTGGTGCAACTAGTCAATGTTGCGACTCCAAAGAGTTTAAAAAGAATGAAAGACGCATTTTCCCCACCCATTCAGAAGTTTAGGCCATATTCACCGGAAGAGTCACTAGCGCTAATGATTGATCTAAATCTAAGTAAAGAACAATACATCACCAAACAAAGTTTCACAGATCCGAATATATTTCATGCTGATTGAAACATAATATTCTCCAACCTTGTCCCGCTCGAGTTGTCCGGCCCATCCTCAAACGCAGATGAAAAGCATATACTGGAAAAATACGACCATATCAACGACTAGCTACTGTAGACCGATTAAATTTGAGCTGGAAAAAGAAACAAAAACGAACGCATCCCGACACTACGCTGAAATAAAAGAACAAATTGATCACCTTGAACCGACTGAGATTGTCGTAAATAATAGAAAAGTATTCATGCCGCACATAGTCTTAGGTGTAATGTTTGATGGTAAAGTAGTAAATGTTCTAACAAACAACGCGGCTACCCAGAGGTGTTACTTATGTAAGGCCATGCAAAAAGACATGAACAAGTTGGAAATGATCCTAGAACGTTACTACGAATTTGGGCTTTCAGTTCTTCACGCATACATTCGGGCTTTCGAACTTCTTCTGCACGTCTCGCACAAGTTAGAATTGAAAGAATGGCAGGCTGGAGGCCCTGATTCTAAAACTATAGTCCAAACTAAAACAGCTAGCATAACTAAAAAATTCTACGAAAAAAAAGGGACTGGTGGTAGACTTGCGGAAGCAAGGGGTAGGAAACAGAAATGATGGAAATACGGCACCTTCTAATCACATCAGATCCGATAATTACCCATTGTCGAAAACATCCAAAGAAAAAATTCATCCCATTCACCCAAGAAGTTCTACAGCTCCTCAAAGCTCCTTCTATAACATCAATTCCTGTCGAAGACGTCACTGACAGTGAATTTTCAGAGTGAATTTTCGAAATTTTGCAAATTATTTTAGTGCGTACCTTTTTAACTTTCCGTTGATGTTTCGTTGTATAGGTCTTTTATTTTTTAATATTTTATTTTGTATATTAAATTGACCTGTTTTGATATTCTGGTTTTTCATTATAATTAGTATTATACTCGTAGTTTTATACTCGTACTAACTAAATTAGTCTGTATCAAGCAATAACGAATACAATATAAATACAAATTACATATAAAAATAGGTGAACTATTTTTGTCCTCCAAAATCATACAAAATGCCGTATGTGGGATGGAAGTCTGGAGGTAATACTGGCGAGTAGTTTTTTTATAATAGCTAGTTTAGTTGATATTTTCCATTGGGTGAGAAAAAACCTAGATGTCAGGCTGGTTTTGTAAAAATATGGGTTACGAATGGCACTATGATCGGGAGTAAAAGCTTCAAGAAGCCGAGAGAGAGATAGTATAGTATAGTACTTCATCTTGGTTGACATTTCTGAAACTAAAGAAACTAAAACCATCATCATTTAGCATTAGAGTTACAACATTATGTACAAAAGGTCCGTGGTTTATGATAACGTATTACTAGCATTGATGAAGTATCCATTTAACTCATCTGCATTGAAGTTATAGACATCTACTGCTTTGTCTCCTTTTATCTGATGTTTGCGCAAATTAGCCAAGAAATGTTTAGAAGAAAGATTGGGATCAAGCTTTTGATGATAGTAGCGGCACTTAGCGCAGCGAATTTTTAATGTTACTAGATTCCGCGCTTTTACATATACTATCTGTTTTGCAGTATCAGTTTTGAGCCTTTTATATTTTCGATACGAGAATTCCCTTTCATCTATTAAAACTCTTATTTCTGCCGAAAACAATCAAGGACAACGATATCTTCGGTAAATTTGACGTGACTATTTAGTAAAAAGTGTAAGTTGGTATTTAAGATATCCACCTGTGTTCGTCAAAATTGTGTACAATAGTATATTGCTTCCCACGGCAAGGATCAACCATCACCCAAAAAAACAGGGACATTAAGGTGATTGTAATCTCGAATTTGTATAGTTAGAGGATGAGACCGTGCGCTGAAACAATATGTCGTGGTGCAAATAACTCAACGGTCTTAACTGGTTTTGAAAAAGTACTGAGTGTAAATCAGTTACTAAAATTAGATCTAATTGCGAGGGTTGTGTAGTATTGTAGTAAGTAGGTAAAGCATTTTCTGTTTTAAGATCCACAGATTGAATGAAACATGTGTAAAACGGCGTCGCTCAAGCCAGAATGTCGTAAAAGGTTCACATTAAAGTCTCTACCTATTACAATCTTGTTATATAGATGTGTGCATAGAGAGATAGCATTAATGAATTCAGTAGAACTATTAATACTGAATCTGTTTGGTGGACTATAGGTATAGACTAAGAGCCATTGATCAGTACAGGTTTTAAATTCTAAACATATAAATTTAAAAGGTAGCAAAGGTGCAGATTCATTCATACCTGTAAAACTTATTTGCATACATAAATCAAAAAATTGTAACAATAAATTAGGCTAAAATAGAAATGTTGAACCACCTTTACTCTATGTAGTAGGTACTTTTTCATCTCATTAAAATCTCAAATAAATTGCCAGACCAGGCGTGTAATTTTATGCTCAACAAAAAAAAACAAAAAAAAACAAAACATAAGCAAAAACATGAAAGGCCTCACCATCCTTTCTTCAGATTTATTGTGTACATTAGATGCATCTTCAAGAAAATTTTCTTAAGATAAATAGTTCATTGAACAGGGAAAAATTTCAACTTTTTATTCACACAAAGTCTCGATCCTCAATCCGTGAGACTTGATAGAGTCAGTCCCGTCCAATCTCTGTGTTTCATCTTCAAGCACATTTCAACAGATTCAACAATTGTGCAGCGCGAAAAGCGAGTTTTATTGCAATTCACCACGGATGCACCTGTCCAATGTACCAGAGGTAACTCGTGCCTTTTCACATATATATATAACTAATGATTAGAGCAACTATTTCTTCATGTTTACCTTTAATGAACCCCCTTTAATGCCATCCCGAACCAGAGAATTTTCCATGGGAGACAAGGGGCATACAGTACAGGTAGGTACAGTCGTTTATGTATGTATGTACGTTTGTACGATGTGCATTATAACAAAAGCAACAGAGTCAGCAAGGGAAAAATTGATCGATGGATTCTATCTCTTCTCGGATTTCAATTCAATTCAAAGTCGTCAGACGTGTTTTTGTTTGCGCTTCAATCCCCAAATCATTTTCCAGGTGCTGACAGTAGAGTGAAATTGCTTCTTCGGTTCATGACCACTACTGTCTGCCACTTAGTCTTGATTCCGTATCATCTGCGGTGACATTGTTGTTTCAAGATATATTCCTTGTTCGCAATGACTTCATATACATACATACATACGGATGAAACCATTTGATGTTTCCATCTCAGTAATCTGAAGGTGCTAGGAAGGTAGGCACCCTCCATAATAACTACATTCATGTAATACCTACACCTACCTAACTATATAGAGGAAATTGAATAGCGTGCCGAAGTTCAAATCGCCACAATGAAATTCATTCAGATGATGACGATACGCAGAATGATGTTAATAAACTTTAGATGGGACAGATAGGCCTTCTTTTTCTTGGTACTGCTTAGCCACTGTTTACATCAGGTAGCTTATAGCTCCCTATACACTGGATATATAGTATATGTACTGCATACATACTCTTGTGGTCATTCAACAAAAGTATACTAGTCATGAAATCGTTCTTCGTGTTTAACCTGATCTCGTTTGGTGGTGCATTTAATATAACAATGGAAAATATATATATATAGGTAGGTACATATATGTAGCTCTCTGCTCAGGTGAAACTGTTCGCTGGACCGTTGTCGTCGCACCGGTCATCGTACGTCGCCCGTTAACAGAATGATTCTTCTTGTGCGAGTTTCTTCAACTGCAAAATCAACCAACTAAAGAACTTCTTATGAATATGTTGCGCCTTAAGAGCAGGTTTATGTTTCCATTTACTTGGGTTGCAATCAGGTTTTAATTATAATTCCTTTCGTGATATTACGGTCTGCTTGAGTACACTTTTCTAATAATGACTAAACAAGGGTTAAAGTCTATTTGCGTTAAAAGAAAATAAAAAAATTAATTCAAACCTTATAATCGAAGTTCTAGTCATTAGTAGAATCATTTCCTTGTTAAGCCATGATACTAATTTATGGAAACCGGAAGTCTATTTGAAGCTAGGAATACCTATAAGCAGAGGAAAAAAATTTTTTTATTACTAACAATAAATAACGGAGTTTCAGTAAAGTATGTCGTCAGATATTTTTCTGTTTCAACTAGGAAATAAGGAAATAATTGGTGTAAGATCAATTTTGGTCCCTGGATGTATTCGTGTAAATATAGGCATCCTCTATGTTCTGAAAATATGCTTAGTTAAAGCAAGTTTTTGTATTTTTTTCAAGAACGGTTCATTAAGCGGTAAAATTGATCCAAGATAGTGCAAAATGGGGTACTAAGATTGGATTAGATTGAAAAGAGCTTGAGACCCCAAGGGGTCCCTGAAATGAAGACCACAACAAGGCCCATTGTTCACCCTCCAGATTTTTTAGCAATTGCTCATATGCACCAGCCGGGCAGTCTTATAGAGCTCAGTATTGGCCCCAATTCCTCCTTGCTGGCTTCATGCAGTTATTCACGAGGTGTGAACCAAGGAATTTGTAACGCTTTCGTGAAAGAACCGGACAATGACAAAGAAAGTGAGTTACCATTTCAGATTCCTCTCCGAAACCTCTGCATATAGGATCATCAACAAGTCTTATCCTCTGAAGATGACCCCTGAGAAAAAGTGCATGGTAAGAATTGACACTAAGGTTCTAAGGGTTGTTTAGTCTTAAAAGCTTATTCGTTAGTTGTGGGCTTGGTTTACCCTACATTTCCTTTGTAGTTCTACCCAAAAAGTCATCTAACCAAAGGTGGCTGTACTGGCGGTCGGCTCAAACTGAAATAATAGAAGCAAGGTGTTTTGGTGCAATCCCAATTCTGACGAGAAAATTCCTCCGAGGTTATACCAAGACGACCAAACTCGTCCGCATTTTCGTTCCCGCTGATATCGATGTGTCCTGGCACCCAAAGAACGAATACCCTGTTATTGGGAGAGAGGGAATTCGGTTCAGGGTGGTTTTACATTCCAATAAGTTTGGAGGCTGTAACGAGTTTTGATATAGCCTTGATAGCTGCTTGGCTGTCCGTGGCAATCTCCTTGTATTTCAGTATCTGCGTTAAGAAGAATAGGTATCGTTTTATCAATTTGACTTCGATTCATCTTCCACGGTTCGGCAGCGTGTCATTCAATATTTTGATTTTTCCGCCAAAAGTTGTATAATATCTATGTTCAAGCTGGCTATAGCTAGAATGGAGCGTTCAATTGTTGGTTATAGCCAAACTAAAGCTAAAAATAAGAACTATAACTGAGAACCAATTTTATATGTAGGTAATATGTCGGCTTTACAGTAAGATTTTATTGTTCAACTCTTGGCTGTAGCCCGGTACTCACATATAACGTGCATCGAGGTTTCATCATCCTCTTCGCACAGTCGACACAGTTCACTGTCGGATTTGCCTATCTTCTTCAGCAAGTGACGGAAAGGGCCATGACCAGTGACTGCGTTAGCAAATAGTCTGAGCGACTGGCTACTAAGTCCAATAAGTTGGCGCGTCTGGAAATGGGAGGGGTTGAAGAATTTCTTCGCCTGCCTCATACTGGGCGCGATACGCTAAAGGAGATCCAGTTGCCTGTTTTTCCACCTAAGCAGTTCCCCTCTAAAATGACTTTTTGGTAGGCAAATTTCGGGTAGGGATCAGTATACGGATATTCAACTCCGGTTTTAGCTAGTTCGTCCGCTTTTTCATTACCATCCACTACTTTATGTCCAGGGACCCAGACCAAGGTTACTTGGATGTCCCTAGACAGTAGTTGGAGTTTCGAGTAGCAGCTCCAGACTAATTTTGACTTGAGAGGAAACAGCTAGAAGCGCAGCTTGGCTGTCTGAGCAAATGTAGATATTGGAGTTCTTGCAGCCCTTATTTAGGCTTTCCTGAGCTCCAACCTCTATAGCATAGACTTCCGCCTGAAAAATGGAAGGTGAGGAACCAAGCGGAATGGATAATTCCAAAATCTGGACCAACCACCCCTGCACCTGTTTTTCCGTCCTTCCGGAATCCGTCAGTATACCAGACTTGGGCCCGTTGTGGAAGCTGGAGTCCTCTGTCAAGTATCTGGCTTTTTTCATTTATGGTTACCTTGTAACCACTTTCAAAAGAAATTACCTTGGCCATAGTATCTATTGGAACCCGGGTATAGCTTGACTTTTATTTGTGTCTTGACATACAAATCCAATGTTACTTGCTATGAAAAGTATGTAACCTCTTATGTTTTTCGATTTCTTAATTCAATTTATTCTTTTATTATGATTGCTATTGCAACTATATAGTTAATAATAATTCTCACAACGAAATTAATACAAATTTACATAATTGAAGTGACACAAGCTTGACATATACCTACTCACACAAACAAGAGATATAGTTAAAGCCATTCGGGCTATAGCTGCTATAGCCAAAACTTGAGCACACTCTATATCTATTGTGTTTTCTTGTCACGTAGGTAGTATCATTGATTTTCGGTCTTCGCATAGCTGTGAAACCAGAGAGTTCTAAAAGCTTTGAATGATTTCAGTAGTACCCTTAAATAGGAATAACTTCACGACCCTAATGCTCTTAGATTTTTCGAATTTTTCTATTTCAAGAACGATGTGTAAACGAAGTAAAATTTGAAAAAGTATAAATTGCTTTTCTAATATCTTAATTTTGTCATTCTGTAAATCCCGACACAAGAGCTGGGTGGTTGGGTATTTTTTTGAAAGTTTTAATGTTAGTTATCATTTTTTGTTATGAGTTAAATTTATAGAGTATAAAGTAAGAATATTACAGGGTGTGTGTTAAGCGAATAAAAAACAGAATCTCATTAGTTTAGTCCACCTACATTCTTTTGGTAAAATCCAGCCCTCCTGTATGTAACCTGGTTTTCACGAAGTCAACATTTCCTACAAATACAAAAAAAAAACCCCAAATAAATAAAAATCCAGCTTCTTATCCAAAATAAAGAATCCTCCAATACATAAATCACTTCCTAAGATTGTCGCTCGAATCATCCCATCTAGAAACAGACAAACAAATTATTAATAATTAACAAATAAAAAATATCATCAACTAACCTCAAAGGACCCATACCTCCAGTATATTTACATTTCGTAATATCACATAATGACATTACGTCAATCAACTGGTTTTACCATCGCCGCAACCTGAACTTGAAGGAATGAAACCATGAAACAAGCGTCGCTAGGGCAACACCAAGATACGAGACAAATATAACTGGGTACAGCGGCTATATAAACCCGACTAACCTCAGTAGATCTGGGTTAAAGTTAATCTGAATATAAAAGAATCATCTTCCCTTTACCTTATTGCAAAATTAAATTGTGGTTTTCAAGAGATTAATCTGAATATTTCTGTTAAAATTTATTTTGCTGCTATCCGTCGTACCTTACACGCTGCAGCACGTCCATTGTGCTACACTTTCCGGCCTTAAACGCTGAATTGTGATATACATCCCGGCCTTACATTGTGCTATACTTTCTGGTCTTACACGCTGCAGCACGCTCACATAATGTGCCGCAGTAATTTATGCTGTTGACAGCAAATTAATTATGCTCTTCTTTTTCCTTTTTTCAGAATTAAAGGAATGAAGGAGGCGCATCATTCTGACCGTCAATTGTAATTGAATTTTATATTGGATGTTTTTTTTTTGATAATTGGTGTTTTTTAGTGAATTTTAAATGAGAATAGCTTTAAGTTTCCATGAATTGTGATATTAGTTTAGTTTAAAATTTTATATTTGAATTGTTTAAAAGGCTGAGTTATCTATTTACATCGGCACCCTCCTTTATGTATGATACTAGATCTCACAACTTTGTCACTTTACTACAGCCCAACGGCCAAACGACGCATTTCGAATTCCCAGTAGAATCTTTTGTCTCGACCCGTATACTACCTACATATTACCCCAAAATATTTTCCATTTATTCTGAAACACCCTATATAACAAAAAAAAAAACAGAATAAGAATGACCAAGGCTCTTACCAGCGTTTATTTCCAATTACAAATACAGAATACATTTGTTTGTTCATAAATGCAAGTTTGAGTGTGTATTTTAAAATTTTACATCGATATAAAACATAATGAACAAACCCCTGGCATGTTTTTGAAATTTATAAAACAAGTAAATTTTAATGAATACCAGTTTTTCTTTTATGTTATCGCAAAAATGTTTGAATTTTTTAAAGACTTTTAGTGGACATGAAAATCCATAGCCTCAGGTCATGCTTTCATCAACATTCCACTAATGATAAAATGATTTTTGTTTTTATGTTCTCTTTATATGTATATAGACTGTACATACGTATATCCATACATACATATATACCCAGATTTTGATTTTACTGTTCATGTTAATTCTAGTAACATTTTTGCATTGATTTCAATAAAAATGAAGCAAAAATTACAAGAATTGAACACAAATCGCCGCCACATAAAACCAGTTTTAGTCTTATAAATCTCACCGACTTGGGTTGAAGTTTAAAAAGTGTTAAAAGGAAAAGTTCTCATATTTTATGCGCTCAATAAAAATATATATATATTTTTTATTATTTCTTATTCTTATTCTTAAGCAAACATTTGTGGTTTTTTATGTACAACTTGTTGGAGCAAACTTCTACATACATTCATACATAATGTATATCTTACCTATATATTATCATTTATTTTATATTTTTTCCTTTATATTCATTCTTTATTTTGCAATTTTTGTTTGCCTTCATTCATCCTAAAAAGAACTTCAACTTCTTATCTCTGCAGGAGGTCTTGGAGGCTCGGATCGTTGAGCTCGAAGAGGCTCTTATTCGTTTACAAGATAAAGTTAACAATGTGAGTACAACAATTTTTGTGTTTTGTTTTTTTTTTATATTTTTTATTTAAATATTATTTTGCATTAATTTCTTTTAGCAGGTGCAAAAATTTTGCAAGTAATCAGCACATTTTTTTATTATTATTATTATTGATTTATCTTTTTACCTTTTTTTTTATTAATTTTTTATCATCGCACATAACATTTTGCACTTAATTCACTTTTAGTGTTTTTATAGCGGTCTGCATTCTTTGCATTTTATCTGTTGTAGTTTTAGGCATAAGAAAAACGAAATATTTCAAGCACATCATTTCACCCTACTGCATCGTCATTATAGTTTCCGTTAAGTGCATTTTCACAAATATCGATAAGAATTTAAGTGGTTTCTTGTAAATGACCACACCTCTTTAAGTGGATTTTAATTATTGTAATCAATTTTAGTATGTAATCTGTCTACCTATAGAACCATTACAATTACTTTTTTCACGTCTTTATTTTGATAATTCACTCTGACTGTATCAATGGTTGGGTTCATATGTTTTATACCTTTTGCCGGATCACTTTGAATTCTTTCAATCAATTATTCTTCAAATTGTTCAAAGTATGCGTGTGTGTATAGAGATTTGTAAAATATTTTTTGAAAAGATATTTCTTGATGGAAAAAAAAATTTTTTTTGTTCTTGGTTAAAATATTTTAATCTTTTGATTCCCACGAATATGTGTGGGCCACTTATGAAACTTAGTTGAAGGTATTCTCAATATGCAAGAAATGATAATATTTTATCTTCAATTATGTTCAGTCCCCGTACTTTACAATTAGATCATTTAATCTGTGGCGAAACTTTCGTTCTGGGCTGCGCATTCGATAGATTGCAAAAAAAAACTGCTGTAATTGCTGTATTTAAATTTTAATTAAAATACCTTGAAATACCATGCTGATAACAAGAGGCAATTAGCTAGGTAGGCTTGCATTAAAATAATGACCAAAAAACAAAACAATGTATTCAGTCTATTTGTATTCCGACCTTCGATCATATAACTAAAAGGATGGGCTATGAGGAAGAAAAACTTAAGTATTTTACTTCATGTAGTAGAACCGCATCGATATATTCGTTTTAGTCATGGAACACATGGTCGACAAATCATGATTAGCTCATCAGTGAGCTCTTCATGAGTTACTCAGATAAGCGTCTTGATGAAATTTATTCGCATTCGAATCAATACCGGGAAAAAATCATTTATTTACTTATTCACAGATAGTGCACATGAGATATTGAATCTCTTTCACTTATTTCGAAATGTATATTTTGCTTCTCTTTTATGCAATTTATAATATTGGATGAGCACTTCGATGAGTAGATAATGAGTGTCGCGACGAGCTTATTAATGAGCATGTCTATGAGTGTCATTATGAGCTTATTAGTGAGCATGTCAATGAGTGTCATGATGAGCTTATTAATGAGCATAGCAATGAGTGTCACGATGAGTTTATTAATGAGCATGTCAATGAGTGTCATGAAGAATTCATAAATTATAATCTGCATTTACGATTAATTTCATATATTTTTTCCGAATTCAAACTGCGGTTGCAAATCAAACTCTTAAGACGCTGAGACGTAAGGAATTGGGTATAACGTTTTGTTCAGCGTATGATGCGACAGTCTTTCCGCAGAAAACAAATCAAAAAATTTATAAAAATTAATTTTTAAAAACTTAAATAAATAAATCACAAAAATCAATTCAAATTTTCCTAGTAGAAATGTCATCTGACAAGGTGATGACAAGATTTAATATTTAGTATATAGGGAGCAGTTTCATGCTATCCAAGGAGCCCTTCGTTGAGATTTAATTAATGCTCATGAGACGGGTCATCGGCAATTAATTTTCTATATGTTTCTTTTATAAATTGCAAACACCTTGATACTTTTCAATAAAATTAGTATTGGTTTACATATAAAAACTGCCCCTTGCGGGGCAGGAGACAAGGTAAAACTGTGAATAATTTCTACTAGGGAAGTAGCTTACTACGATATTTTTACACCGGGCATATAATATAGTGGTCGAAGCTTTATTAAATATTGAAGAAATTCAATAAAAGGGATCCCATTATATCGCAAAATTTTTTAATTAATTTTTATGTTTATAATTTTATAATATTTTTATAACTTTTTAAATTTTTACGAATTTTCCTACTGCCCCATTTATTTTCCTGATAATATTTAAGGCGACAATGACAATTCAATTTTAAACAAACAAACCGGTATTGAATAATGTTAATTTTTTGCCTCGTCTGTTTATTTACTATTGAAAGAATTAAATTTGCTTGAAAAATGATTTCCTAAGAGGATATCTCCAATTGTTTCTGCAGCACACAGCACAGCCAACTTCATCACGATAATTCAAGACTCCGGAGTCTCGATTATATAAAAATTCATTCAAAAAACAATACTTCACTATTGTTGTATAAACCACTTCTAATCACTTCTATAATACGAAATAACTAAAATAAAACTGAATTTGTTTTCATAAAATCTGAAATGTTAAAAATAAATCAGAATTGTCGAACTGATGAGAAACAAGGCGATACCCCTCTTGTCATTTCCCTGCGTGTCGCAAAAAAAAAATGCTTATTACCCGTACACGAATTTTATCATGAGAAAGAAATAATAATATAGTTGTAACAGCATGTAAGCACCTTTAAATAAAAAAAAGAACATTAATCCTTACAGAGACCAACAAGGGAAAATAAACAATTTGAACAAGGATTCCTGATGACCTTGTTCGATAATGAATTGTTGTTTGTTTCATCTTACCTATTAAATAAATACTGAGTTTCAGAATAATAATAATAATAGTTTTTTATTTTACACTTCATTGTCTTAACATTCAAATAAACAAATAAGAAAATTGAATATTAATAATATTAATTAAACTGAATTTAATACTAAGATGTCTATCGTCTGATCTGCAGAATATCTAGCGTTCAAAAGCATGCAATCAAAAGTCAGCGCTGTGCACCATAACGTAACAATCCGGCTGCTGCCTAACCTGCTGATAAGAAGATATTTCTTTACATATAGAGGTTGGCAGCGCCTTGGCGAGTTGCCACAATGTCAGCTCTTGGAATCGACTTGTAGATATACCGGCTAACACCCTTAGCCCACACATACCTCACAAGCCGTTCAAATGAAGCCTGCTAGTAATCCCTTCGCTGAGGTTTTCGGGTCAACATAGGATCGGCGAAACTCTCATATCTCGATCTGAGTAGCAGCCACTCCTGTATTAATATATAGACTCCATTGTTAACCTCCTGCGGCGATCATAAGGACAGTCGAGTTCATATTTATTAGAAGCGTTCTAACATTGGCATTCGCACAGATAGGTAGTTTGTTTTTCTATAAAATTGTTACAAGTGAAGATGTCTAGTTGCCCAAGACAACAACCGCAAGAGACGAACTATCTGATAAATAAAGAATACTTCTGCCTGCAAGTAGCTCAAGTCCTTCAAGAAGCGTCGTCCTACCGAGCTTGCCATACCATTCTATCCAACTTGAAGCATCCTGGCTCAGAGTTTAACACCAGTCAAGATTATTTCTATTTGAACAATAAGTCAAGCTGTTTTTAAGTTGTACATTTTGAATAACAACCAAACATTTTTGGGATTTACTTTAATTCTTGCAACGAGTTCATCAGCAGAAAATTATTTATAAAAACGTTTCTCATTTTTACTGGTATTTTATTTTTGACTGGCTACGAAATATTTTGTTGCACCCGACAACCTTGCTGCTCCATCAAGCTCTTGTGAACGAATATATTTAGCTTGGAAGGCGTGCTTTCTGACAAAGGGTAGACGTTTCTATACGAAAACCCATATATATGTGGCTATACATTGGGTTATATATACTTTTAGGCAAATAATTGAGATGGATCAGTGAAGCCGAGCATGTACAGATAGAAATCCAAAAACTTATCAAATTATCAAAGGTTAGCTCTGGCAAAAATAACTTAATTAGTTAATTTCGCTCAGAAGAGACTCTATTCTAGTAGATGGCGGTGCTTTGGCTTAAAAATAAAAAAAAAAACTTCAACGATTCTTCTGTCAGTATTAAAAAATTCAAAAAGCCTGCGATGATCAGTATTAAACTTGACAACTAAGGATCACTCAATTTTCAGCTAACAATTAGCTGCGTTTTTTTATACTGAAGTGGTTTATTGGAAATTTCCAATTGATTTGGTCCTATAAATCGTCTATACAGGGTGTCCCATATGTGATCTTGCACCCGAAGGCTATGGATAGGTCATGCTTAAACAAGCAAACAAGCAAATAATTGTATGGGTGTGGATTCTAACGCTTAACAAGAGAACGGGACATAAATATATATTACTAGGTTTTTCTAGATCACCCTGTAACTTCTGATCGAATGCCTGAAAGTAGGCAATTATCTTTTGGAAATGTGCTTTTGACGCCATTTTCGCTGGATATGTTCAAGAGAATGTGCAAAAAACGCAGAAAGAGCTACATTCTGGGTATAGAGTGTCATTGGTTATTTTAAAGAGAAGTTTTTGGAATTCTTAAATTCAGTAAGAAAAATTGATATTGATCACGTGTTTTTTGATAAAAATAGCTTTTTTTTAAAGAAAATGGGCTCTTTATTTGGTGGCTTTTTGGCCCTTCTCAAAATTCCTTAAAAATAGTTGGCAAAAGGCTCTACAAATGATACAGAAGACACTAGCTAAACTAAAGTTATAAAAGTCAATAGGGACAGTTAAACCAATTAAACTAAACAAATGACACAAAACTGAAACAAAATAACACAAAAAGTAAAACAAATTCAAACAAAATTCTCAATAAAGTATAAAAATGGATACAAGAATTTTGAAAAATATTAAAAGTGTAACCAAAAACTTAGAACCAGTCCCAATTTTGAGAATTAGGTAAGTGGCAGTTCCAAGAAGTTCCAAATTTCCAAAATAATTTAATAAAAGCTAATTTCCTAAGCGAGCGAATTTTCAACAAAAAATTTTGCAATTTAGCACCGAGACCGAAACCGAATTAAAAATTAATCACCGAACGAACGAACGAAAAAGTTTACGCGATACCGTTATAGAGTCCCGCGAGAGAAGCCTGTAGTATCATAGACTTCTCCAAACTGTCCTCATCACCCTTCTAGCTGAGAATCTCTAACGGAGCGCTTGTCCTTCCCACAGCACTTACAACGATTCCTAAGCGGGGAGAAGCCCCATTGACTAGTGTTGCAAATGATGTGGCCCGCTATCATCAGCGAAAGACAAGACTGCCGTCCTGCACTGACGATAGTGGTTGAATGTGTCTGCGTTCTTTGCCAGATATTCAAGACGTAAACGTCTCTTCAATCTGTCAACGAAGTGGCGTTTAAGTGCTTGTGCGTGGTGTTGTGGGTCAGTGTTTTGATTCCCATCTTCGACTCTCATGTAGTATAAGTGAATTGTAGATTTGGCCAGTGTCAACACAAAGCTAATCAAGCAATTAACTCGACTCCAAACCTTTGGTCCCCATAGAAACAATATTCTAGTAATGTCGAAATTCGGGTGGATCAACTGACACATATCGTGCACAAGTACCATTAGATTTTGCAAAGCTGGGAAAGTGAAGAACCTGTGAAACAGGGTGCCTTCACTAGCACAAACTATGCAGATCCTCTGAACACGCCAGTCAATATGCGACAACTGATTAGGATACATAAGACTGTGATGCAACAATTTGAATGATACATCAGCATCTTTGTAATTAGAAGGATAACTATAGACTACTCTGCAAGTTATCCCTCCCATTACGCCCATATTCACCCCGAGGTATGTTCGCCATCTGTTGTATCCTGTATACTCCGGAATTCTTACTGACATAAGCACTTCACGCAGCACACGCGTTGTAAGTGTGCTGAAAGGTGTGTGTGGTGGTCTGCTCAGAACGAAAGCATCTTCCAACTTAATGCCACCGTCACTGGTCCCAAGTTGGCGAAATCTCTAACACACAAAAGCAGACAGATCGTGTAGTTGTGGAGTGTTAGTATTTATTCGACAGTTTCCAGAGCAATAATATCTCCGAAAACTGTCAGTAGATGCGTGTCAGCTTCAAAGCCTCGAGCATTACTAAACACTGAATCTGTCAATTCAGGATTGAACTTGATTGGAATTGACGAGAATTGTCTGTACCGTATAGCATACCACTTAAGGTGAAATGCTGGCCTGATTCTTCCCCAGGTCTGAATCGTTGAGATAGTGTCACGAGGATAAGGTGGTCGAACAGAGAGTAGGTAGTAGTGCTCCCTTATGCCGATCCGTCCCAGTACATTCACCCACAGTTGAGAAATTAAGGTGTCTCTCTGGTAAAACACACTATTTGGAATGCACGCACTTAGAGACACCTTGATTACACAACCAAGTTATGTTAGGCCTAATTCACCTATCTTGACTGGCACACAGAGCGTGCTTTCAGCAATCCATCCATGCTTGAAGAAGACCTACAAAGCCTTCATCAAATGTCTCAGACTTTAGCAGATGAACGATGGACGAAAAATCAAATAATTGATTTCGACTGATCTTCCCATTAAGGATAAATAAAACAGTCAACTACACCAATAGTTTACAGCTCTAGAGAGTTTCTCCAGAGCAATGCGGCTATTAATTGATTTACTTTTGTGTCCGATATACACACCTTAAATACTTCAGGCAAGATTACTCCATTGGATGTTCAGTGGAGTATCTGTACATCTCTCCACATTCCACACCACAAGCCTTGCTTCCTACTTATATGAAAAATTTGTATTGATTACGTATTTTTTGATACAAATAGTAGTTAAATAAAAAACAAAAAAACCCCGAGCTAAAAATGCGAAATTTTAAGTTTGTTGAGCCTTGACTTCAAAATGGAGAGGAGCAGGAGGAAAATGTATAGACCAAATTCTAACAAATTTTAAATCATCATTAGAGGGTGTAACTTTCAGCTACAGGCTGATATCCAAATATGCTTAAGTCGCGCTATCTCGGAAACCGTTAGGACCCCCCCCCCCCCCCCCGCCAGCACAATTTTGTGTTTGCTGCATGACCTAGCCATAGCTTTCGGATGCAAAACCAAATACGGGACACCAATCTTTGAAGCAATATGATGATTTTTTATCAATTTATAAAACCGTGTACATTTGTAACAATTTTTAATATCCACACAAACCGGTAATCAACTCTGATCCGGATCAGAAAAAAATAACGCGGCTGTTATCATCAAGATCTTTGAGTTTCGTTATTCCCTCCCCACTTCACATTCTCATAATGACTTAATTTTCGACCGCATGTTCATAACATGAATGAATGACTACAGTTCATCATCTTTTCCTTTATTTCATTGCGATTTTGCTTCCCGTCTGTCTGATTGTGACATATTCCAATCCATTTCTATATGCGCTACAAAAGAAGCATATGTAGGACAATGGCGCAAAGATACCCAACGAATGATTTGTGATTAATTAACTAAGCCGCAATAGTCGTTAAGGAGATACAAATTCAAATCTGGTGTCATTAAAAGTAACAAAGTAACTCCCCGTCAAAGGAACTACTGTGTATATACACGGTTTACCGAAATCTGTTTCCAAGATTTCTCTCCTTGATTACGTGTGTCGTTGCTGTTCTACATATATACAGAACTCCACTGTCTCTAGCGTCTCCTTAGTTACACTAAACCAGAAAACGCTTAGGTTTAAGCACAATCACTTTAGCTAGAAAGTTAAAGTTCATCTCATAAATTTCTGACCCTGCTTCCTGCTGTAAGTTCTTTTCTCATATCAATTACCCAGCGCAAAAGCGTATAAATGATAGGGCATTTATCCATATACAGCCAGACTTAAATCCTACAGGAAAATGTGAAGACACAACCCTACTACCACAGTTGAAAATTTCGGCTGTATATGAGTGGGAATGTGCCTGCCAGGCTATATAGGAGTATGGCTATACACTGGTGTGTGGTTTTCTACTTCCTGGTTCATCTTCTTCCGTTTTCTTTAGGCTTAAGCCCGAAGAGGGTGTAATTGTGACACGTAGATCGCCCCAAGGGAAGTCCTCCTTTTCGGTACCCTTTTCCGTAATTGAATAGAATTTCAATAGAGATAAAACATATTTGGGGATTTATGGGTGAGCTGCTCAGATTTTATCAATATACATATACACAACAACTTGTGATGGAATTACTTATGTCGCTTAGGGTGAGATAAATAACGACATTTACGGCCGAAAGGAGTATGTTATTGGATAAGTTTCTCTGAATTTGGTTCTCCTTATGCTGATTATGATGATGATTCAGTCGGGCTTTTCCCATGAATGGACGTACAAAACGTGAGAAAATTGAATTTACGCCTATTTATTAAGATCAAAGAAAATCGGAAAACTTGTTCGAAATTAGATGAAATTGCTTTCTAAAGTGATAGAAGTTATTGTACTTTCGTAATAGGTGACAAGTTTAGGAGTTGACTGGCGCCAACTGGTGCTGAATATTGATGGGGGCAATAATTTAATTCCTGGAGAAGTTTATGCTTATACTAATTTACTCCAATAATAGGGGAACAGATTGTTCGATACTTGGATTGTTGTAAAACTTGAAACAATAAATAAATCATGACATTTGCAAATTACAGCTGTAGAATTATATGTATATCCGGGCAAGATATAATGGAAGTTTACATTATGGTTCTGTACAAGGATCGTGTCAAGGGTTGGTGCAGTAGAGATGCAACTCAATTACAAGATTTTGTTAAAAGAACTTCATCCTGAAAAATCACTTAACTATATTTAATCAATTTATTGCCATAAAATTACTGATTAAACAAATATTTGGTTATTTAATGATTCAAATTAATTGGGCGTAGGCACTGATTTTATACATATAGATATGCCACCGCCGCGCACAAGATGTTGATACCTCTTCTCACTGAGTCGCCACTGTAGTACTTTAGCATCTGCTCACAAAACGGTCCGCCATCTATTAGCAAAACTTGGCGAATATGAGGATAATAAGTTGTCTTCGATAATAAATAGCGCCATATCACAGCAAAGAATTTAATCTAATTTTATTTTTTCCGACTTTCTTTATCTAATGATGTGTAGAAATGTGGAAAAAATGTGTAATAAAGAAATTTAAAGGCATATCATGATTAGTATCAAGATGATATGAAGGATTTAGCAAATGTGTATGATACGTGAATTAAGTGAAAAGGATTTCATACATATTTTGTACATAATGTTTTCATAAAACCAGTAAATACAATTTCAAAAACAGACCAAATCGGGCAACTCCTTTTTGGTGTTGCCATATAAAAATTTGGGATTTTTACGTATCCTGTGAAAACGATCACTCCTATACGGTTTTGATGTACTGGAAAGTTCTTCAGAATATGCAATCCTATAAAGTTGGTTATAATCGTATTTGCTGTTCGGCGGACCGTTCTAGAGATATATTCAAAAATCTCTTCAAAAATCAAACTTTCGCAGATACGAAATTACAAACGAACATTCATCTAAGCTCTACGGTATCATAAGAATTGGTCTTAGATCAATTCTAGGTTTTTTACTTGTTGCTTATAAATTACTGGAAATTTTTCTTCAGAATTCTTATGCATTATTGATTGCCGAGAACGATCTAATGAAGTTGAATTGATTCGGGTGCTCCCAGCGCCTGAGACTAGATAGAACATTCTTTTGATTTACGGATGACTCCAAAACAAATGAGGGAGATGGGGCAGGAGCATATGGTTCAAGACCTCGGTTCGACATATATGTGATTGAGCTATAAATTAGGAAAAACATCAAGAGAACCCACAGGAACAAAAATATCTATAATATCTTTTCTGAATGCAGAGCTGCATTACTGGCTCTTCAATCAAAAGATTCAACTCCAAACTGATTTGGGACTGCCTGCTGGAGTTAATTAAATTAACGCACTCCAATTTATTTGAACAAATATGGGTGCCTGTATACTGCAATATCGCAGACAACGGACTTGGGGTCCATCTAGCCAGGAAAAGATCCGAAATGGAATTCCTACAGCCAATACCCTTCAGTTACGCTGCCTGATAAGAAGGTTTGCGTTTACCTGTGCCCTTTCCGTTACACAGGTGAAAAATGTAGTTTTTAAAATGATTTTACTTCGATTTTTTTTTCATCTATTTTCATAACCATCAAACAATATAAATTTAGTATATCCAGACAGTTTTCTCATTGCTGGCACCGTTCTAGACGTTTTTTTTTTTCGTTAAAAGCCAACGTCTTGTCGGCCGTACTCTTACACATTTATTCCCTATCATATTCCAATCGATTTGGCTATTGACAATCAACCGACAACTAAACCAGATAGTATAAAAATTTATTTTTATCGAAAAAAAACGTCTGGCACATACTAGCAGCAAAAGAACTGTTTGGGAATAATGAAATTATATTATTCAATGTTTATATGTCTATAAAAACTAATAAAAAAGAAAAAAATCGAACTATAATTATTTTGAAAACTTCTTTGCTTACCTGTGGAATGGAATGGACACAGGTAAACGCAACCCCTCTCACCAAACAAATGGACCGTATGTCTATTGAGATTGTGACGCTGCTAGCTCCCGTACTTTATGTAAGAATTTTTAATGATCTGCAACTGGCTGCTGCTGTTGACGCGTTGGCTGAAAGGAGGCATTACAAGATTGACGCGATTTTGAAATTAGAATAAACCATTCCTAATTTGAGAATATGTAAATTATTTATTTACCTAAGGTACCTATAATATATATAAGTTACTGCAATAATGTGTCAAATGAAATATGTATTAAATTAAATATGCATTAATTTCTTGTAGAATAGAAGGAATAACAAAAAAATCTCTTACGAAGTATTTCTACATATATATATATATCTCATAAAAAGCAAAATTATTGAGAAAAAATCTGAAATTCCTTTGAATGCCTTTATTACATTTTTTCCACATTCCTAGACATTGTTAGATAGGGAAGGAAAAAACATTTGTTATCGAATATCCTCAAATTTTACAATTTTTTCTAATAGATGGCGCCATCTGTAAACATGATTTCATTCATTCGGTAAAAATTTCGCCTCTGTTTTGTCTAATTTGGTACATGTAAGGCCATCTGTCGAGAAGAGGTAACAGATTTGGTGACATATCTAATGTATAAAATCAATGGCGTAGGTTAGGTGTTCACTTCTTATTCTAAATTGGATCGCCATCTAAAATCTTGCTCAATCGTAACATGAATTCACACGCATTCAGATAGATAAGTTTAAATCACTTTACAATTTTCCAGCCTTATCTAATGCTTTCTGATTGGTTCCGTTGTCATAGGTTTTCTATTTCCCGATTCGACCAGTGTTGTATTTACACGCCCATTCACTTCCCCTTCCACTACGGTGGTAATGCTATGTTAATCATTGTCCAGGAACTGATAACGCAATAAAATTTGACAGAGTATATAACTGAAAGGTACTTTACTTTGCCCGTTGTTACAGTTTGGTTAAAAAAGCTTTGGAAGTTCTTACACTTTCCTCCGCTTGATTCTAAATGGTATAATTCCCCCATTAAGTGCTTAATCCTAATTGCCTATGAAACTCTTAAAAATCAAGGACCATAAAAATATTTTTCGATTTCCGTTTCTGAAAGTTTAATGAAAAACCAAATTGGTTAAAGAAAATTATTTATTTCTAGTATTTACTCACTTGGCAATAAAAAAAAAGCCAATTAATTTTATTTTAGTATTTTGTCCATCCTACTTTATTTTTCAAAACCGCTTCTATTCTTCTGGGCATACTTGCAATGCACGAATTGATGGAGTCCTTGATTAGGAGTAAATTATACCATACTTTCTTTGTCACTGTCCGGCTCTCTCCGTAAAACGTTATAGATTCCTTGGCTCACGGCTCCTGGATGAATTGCATGAAGCAGGCAAGGAGGGTTAGGAGCCCATCTTATAGTTTGTAAGATTGTCTGCTTGGGACCCATGTACTTATTCAGCGGTCCTGAGGGTGAACAATGGGCCTTGTAGTGGCCTACGTTCTATGGTTCTCCCCCGAGAGGACTCAACCTCATTTCAATCCATCAATCCATCCATACCATACTTGCCGGATGTTCTGAATGAGAATTTCTTTGGTGGGGTTGGTTCTTTTATAAACTTCGAATTTGAAAACATTCCAGACATTTTCAATACCATTAAGATCTCGGGAATTGAATGGTCCAGGAACGATCAGGATTTTAGAGGGTTCAAGAAGTTTTTTGATGGACCGCGCAGTACGGCAAGGAGTATTGTCCTGCAAGACCGTTATCTAATAGCGACCGTCGATACGGGAGCACTTCGAGGTATGATGGTGCATCATTCCATCTACAAAATAAAGGAAGCCAGGACCTTCACCGGAGATAACGTTGTTTTATTGATAACACTACGCAGCAAGAAGGATGAAATTTTTCTTTTATAAACCTTCTGACGAACCTCGACACTTCAGTCATGGTTTGGATTGTCGATTCGTCGCTGAACAGAATCTGAACAAAAAACGTCACATTAAGGATAAAAGTACAAATATTGAATATTTTTTCAAAAAATTTAAAAAGTTTTGGCGAATATTAGACTCGTTTTCCTCATCGACTCGGTCAGTCCGGGCTTTCTTGTTGGTCGACAGCATTTCAGACCAACTTCGGCGCAATCCTTTTTCAGAGTCCTGAGCGATACCTTTATGCCGTCGTCCTGCAACATATTTTTAACTTCCCTTAAAGATGCCCTGCGATGACGGTATAGAGTGTATATCACTTTCCGATCCTTCCTGTAGTTCTTTTACGGCCAGAGTTCTGCCGTAAGGACGCGAGATTTCCCTGGCCTTCTTGCATTTTTGACCTCAAAGCGACCACGGAGGCGTGGCTAACCTCCTAAAGACGAGCAATTTCACGGGGAGAATGTCGATCACATTTGAGAAGTGCTATAATTTCCCATCTAAAAAACACTTGATTATATAAACATCCTGTAAAGAGAAAGAACAGATATCGAAAGAACGATAAAAATGTGTTACTCATCCTCAACGAAAATCTATAAAATTCTTGATTTATTTATCAAGTCACTACTTCAAAGTCAACACCATTCACCACAGTTAAATGTTCTAAAGAACAGTTCAAATTTCAAACTGCAAAATGAAATTATATATCTAAATTGGAAGAGAAATTTTAACCAGACTACGCAATAGGCGAGTGTAAGATTCCGATAGTACGCATTTCGTTCCTAAAAAATCAGTGAAATTTTCAAACAGAGTCACCGAAGTTACATTTCGCACCGTTTTCCGCAGTAGTCATAATTTTATGCATCTATACGCATTGTGGTTTTTTCCAGCCTTTTGTCAGGTCTTTTTCAACGTCTCCAACTGGGCTTACAACCTACCATTCCATCAACTTCCTCAAAGTTTTGGAAAAGCTTATGCGAGCCCAAATTAAAAATTACGTAACATGTAATAATCTCCTGGCGAAATACCAGTTTGGCTTTCGTCCAAGACACAGTTGTGAATAGTAAATTTTCTTCAAATAGTCAGAAATGAAGTTCCGCCTTCTCGAATGATTTTATCATCTGAAGTTCCTCAAGAATCAATATTAGGACCTCTCCTCTTTAGTTTTTATAATAACGATTTATGTGATTTAGTACATGATATCTAGTTGGACCTACATATATGACGAATGATAATGATGATTGAAGACTTTATCTGCAGAATAAATATTGATCTTACAGAGATTTATAGGTGGTCAATTAAAAATCAACTACTTGTTAACTCCAATAAATCGGAATGCATAGCCCTTTCTAATTCTGACCTGGATATTGAGGCTCTTCATCCAATTATGCTTAATAAATTGAAACTACCTAATATAAATTGAAAAATAAATTTAGGAGTGAAAATTAATAATCCTTGAGATGGTGTGATAATCTGTTGCTAAACATAGCGTAGTAGTCTAAGAGTTAAGGGATCTTAAAAGTTACATATCTGTCTCTTTAAAAATCTCATCATCTGAAAAGAATTAGATGTAACATATTCGATATGTTCTTTAAAAGTTATCTTCTTATCGAATATTACACCTAAATCAGTTATATTTAAAAGTCTGTCAAGAATAACATTGCTGATACTATAACGAAGGGATATGGGATAGTCCAAACCGTAAAAAGACATTACTTTGCATTTTCAGACATTTAGTTCGAATGAATTTACCATACACCAAGATTCTAAACTATTCCTGTTAAAGCTCCATGCAATCACTAAAGGTATTTATAATCATTAACAGCTTAAATCATCTCCAAAAATTAGGTACGTAGTTAGCAAATGAGAAACAAGAAATAATATCGTAAAATAAAAATAATTAACAGAACAGGATCCAAATTCTTTCCTACGGCAGACCTCACATGAATGGCCTGTGAATTATACTTACCAATTCCGACGAACTATATTACGGTCAACTTAGTACGAACCAAGCCATCTCAAAAAGAAAGTGTGAAAACCAAATGATCTAAATTTATTAATCAAAAGTGTGGGACTAATCTTATCAAAGGCTTTCGTGAAATCCGTATAGATCACATCTACCTATTTACCTGTCTCAAAAGCATTGATCGCCTCGTCCGAGGTTTGAAACCGGGACTTTCCGCCCGGCAAGCGGAACCCCTGTCGAGGCGGCTGTTTTTTCCTCTTGTATTTATGATTTGATTTAGAATCGTTACAAATAAAATTTCTTAAAATTCTTCTGTTTTCCAAAATTAAAAACATTAATTACTTACGATAAATTGGAATCGTTTAGAATTGAAATGGCGTATGTCCAAAGTCCAAAAGTCCTGGACTAAGCTGAGCTTTGAAGTACCACAAGTCCTGGACGTGAGTTGTTTCAATAATAAATGGTGATTTATTGTTTGGATAACGTTACTTCAGTTAGATATGAACATGTGAAGTTTCTACACCAAATTGGTCTACCTCTATACAATTTATTTATATATACGCACTTTCAATTCTAAACAATTCAATTCATGCTAACGAAAAACACTTTCTGTATTCATCCAGCCAGTTCCAAGAGATATTATACTTAATTTAAAATCTCCAACGTAATAAGTGGAATCGCTTTCCTTAATTGCATGTAAAATAGCAAACGCGCTATTAATATGCATTTTATAAATTTCCATATCAGTGGCGAGGCGTCAAAGAGTTCAAGCTGTTCACTGAGCACCCTACCTGTAAACGTATATTGTCTCCATTTGAAAATAAAATAAAAATTCATTCGATCTAAATTTGCTTTATATCCCCAGGACTCATGCCTTTGCATTCCAAATGACTGGTGTTCAGTATCATAAGTGAACGCTAAGGTGAATATCAATATGTGAAGGCTAGGAACAGAAATATTTGTTCTGATTAAATCCGTAAGTTCCACAGTCATCATTCCTTTGCATTTCTTATGACGGGTGTTCAGTATCATAATTGAACGCTAAGGTGATCAATATGTGCAAATAGTAGGAACAGAAATATTCATTCTGAATAAATCCGTAAGTTCCCCAACACTCATGCCTTTGCATTACATATGACGGATGTTCAGTATCATAACTGAACGCTAAGGTGAGTAACAATATGTGCGAATGCTGGGAACAGAAATATTCATTCTGACTAAATCCATTAGTTCCACAGTCCTCATGCCCATGCATTGCTTATGACGGGTGTCCAGTATCATAACTGAACGCTAAGGTGAATAACAATATGTGCGAATGTTCGGAAGAGAAATATTCGTTCTGACTAAATCCGTAAGCTCCCCAGTCCTTATGCCTTTGCATTGCTTATGACGGGTGTTCAGTATCATAACTGAACGCTAACGTGAATATCAATATGAGCGAATGCTAGGAACAGGAATATTCGTTCTGACTAAATTCATAAGTTCCACAGTCCTCATGCCCTTGCATGGCTTATGACGCGTGTTCAGTATAATAACTGAATGCCAAGGTGAGTATCAATATGTGCGAATGCTGGGAAGAGAAATATTCGTTCTGACTAAATCCGTAAGTTCCCCAGTCTTCATTCCTTTGCATTGCTTGTTGCCGCCGATTACGGTATACAGACTAACAAGTATTACTGTCCCGCACCACAGATTCGTCGTTTTGTGGGCGTGACGTCATGCGAATTGAATCACATAGGGTCATTCAACAGAAAATCGACAATAATTGTGTAAATTTCCGCATCGACCATCTGTGATTTTGATGAAATTTGACAAGTAGGTTGATTATATTGTTAGTAGTATTTTGCTGAAATATTTTGTGGATTTGTCCGTTTTGACAGTGTCAAAGTTTGCTTGGTAGGTGTAATTTCAAAAACTTATATCTCAGAATGTACGCATCGCAAGTCCGTGAAAGAAACGCTATTTATTTAAGGCAGCCTTAAAGTTTGTAAAAAAAGTTAGTTAAGGTCTCTTTCTGGAAATTTGTTTTCTAGGATAATGGATATGCCCGTTATGCTTAAATATCTCAAAAAGCCCACTCTCGATTTCTTTTATTTTTTTCTTAATTCTTAATCCTTAATGGGTTTTGAGAAAGATGTAGAAAGAAGAAAATGGAACTTCTTAAAGTTTAGCTGCAGTTATTTTTTAAATATATGTATATAGTTCAGAAAACTCAACAATGGTTCCACAGAGGACCTTTCATCCTTTATTAAGATATTCAAGTTTTACGATTTATGGTCAAATGTCTCAGTTATGAAGCCTTAAATTTGAATTCTTGAGAAATAATGTCATGCAAATTTGCAGTGTTTTCTTTGATCCTGTAAAAAATTTTTACAACAAGGACATATTTGTTCTCTTTAACATTTTCATGTCATGCGAAAAGTGAAAAAAAATAACACTTATTAGGTCTATATGTTTACTTTTGTGTAAAAAAGCCTCAGTAAAAATCAAGTAAAAACTTTCTTTCGGTAGAGCGGATAATACAAGATGGGAATGAAAACAGTTAACAGACAACTTATAAGTAAAGCAGCGTAAATCGACGTAAAATTGTCAGCTGTCAAAAATCCAGATTCATTTGTTTTATTAATTTACAATTTTTTTTAAATAAAATCGGACTTATTTTATTTTTAAAAAAATCGTCCTGCAACTGAAAGAATTATTTCAAATGACAAATGAAAGAAAAGAATGAATGATCTACTTTACCCTGTGTAAAAATGTTAACTTTTGTTCAGGAGGGGAGAGCAGGAGGGGAAAGGCATTCAACTGTCAAATTTTTCTAGTCCGAGAAGTTAACATACACTTCATGGGTGAAAAACTTTCGAGTCTGTCCGTGCGTTCAGGTGTCACACACCGATGTGCTGTGAAGCGTTGTGATGTGCATGTCACGTGACTTGAAAAAGTAGGGATGCACACCGCGCACCGACTGGTGTGAACTTCGATCCGAAATGTCACTTTTGAAAGTTGTGAGTGTAATTGAAAGTGAACATTTTGCAAATAAAAAAGGGAAATGAATAACAAAGTTGAATTACTGGGTGCAATTGAAACCTCAAATGAGTTTTTGAAACGGATTGCCTCTTTTTAGGTATGGTAATAATTACGAACTCATTCATGTAAATAATAAATTTGTAAAATTACAAAGGTATCTGCTATTCAACTGGACGACGATGATGATAATGATGTTATTATGAGATCAGGAATTGATTCTTTACAAAGAACTAAACCCAATTGGATAGAGATTGATTTGGATGAAAACAATTTTGTTATCTGAAATAAATTATTTTTATTAAAAAAATCATTTTTTCTAAATTAAGTAAATTTTACCATCATGCAAAACAGCAACCGTATTTTCCTTTTGTAAAAATGAACTGTCTTCATTTAAAACGAAATTATAATTTTGCTCCATTTTTATTTTGTTTTTTATTTAATATAATTTAATTTGAAAGCACTGCGCTAAATCTCACTTTTGAAAGCATAAAACCACGCTAAACGTCAAAACTATTAAACGCGCCGAGACACTACGCTAACAGACCGCAGCGTAAAAATGTGCACACCGGTGTGCACATTTTTGGCGGCTGAACGCTGCGATGTCTACGAGTAAGAAACTAAAGGAGAAGCCCATAAACAACAATTTTCGTGCCAATCTCAAAAATGTGTAAGTTTATACACATACTATAAAAAATTCGCATTGCAGGCGGATGGAAAAAAAAGTTTACGGAAGGGACTTTGGCGCGGTTTTTGAAAGTGGTCGCAAAATTCTATACCAGCAGCATGATAGTGAGGGCTAGTAATACAAAACAACTTTGTGAGATTCCTGGTTCCCCAGTAAGCCTATTTCCATCTTCGGTTGGCCAATAACTTGGCTTTGAATTTCATTTTTGGTAAATCCATAATAAGAAAATATATTAAAATTCTTTTACTTTTATCAAAATTACAAATATTTACCAATATTCTAGTTCCTAGCTTATTATTAAAAAATAAACAACTACAGTTTTACTAAATTTCCATATAAAAGAATGTAAATATTTTTCTATTTAGTACCCTTCCAATTTTAACCTTACCTACGGCTTTTGTGCTAGGGTAGATTTCTTTACCGAACATAAACAAAAGTGACACCTTGGGTATATGCACGATATACAGAATAACAAGGTATGATTGTGCGGGCTGTCAAGTGCGTGTGACGTCACACGAATCGACTCTTAAAACTGGAAAAATAAAGTGATAATATTTATGTAAATTTATTCCACTGGATCCATTGAAAATGTTACAATAAATATAATATGCGTTTCTTACCATAAATATACATTGAATTTGTTAGTTTAAATCTCATTTCAGCGAAATCAGCTCGAATCAAAACAAAGTTCCACGAAAGTTTTATCGAAAAAAAATACAAAATAAGACTGAAATACTTGTGACTTACATTCTTAATTGATTATTTAAGATCTTTTTATTATTTCTATACTGAAAATAGTTAGTGGTTATCTTAGTTTTCCGAAATTTAAGGCAAATTTGCAATGCATCATAACGAAGTGTAAAAAGTGGGGTTAATGGCAAATTAAAATGTGGAATACAGTTCTAAAAATCTTCCTTGAATTTATCTTTCTGTTTAGAAAGTAAAATGGTACTTATTTTAAGATTTTAAATGGATCCAGTTGAATAAATTTACATAAATATTAAACTTTATATTTTTCACTTTTTAAGGAACGCGTCATGCGAATCGACTAACACAGAAAATGGCGAATCTATGGTGCCGGATAGTCATACCTTGTTAGTATGTATACCGTGGGGTATATGTAGACAGAGATACAGCCATATGTTAGAAAGTGAGAAAAAGCATCACGTTCGGCACGCAAAAATGGCATATATATACACGCAATGGCCTCTCCTTTAGTTTCTTACTCGTAGTGCGATGTGGTTTGATGTGCTGGAGAAATGACAACGCAGCCGTCGCCTGAACGACATGGTGTGTAAAAATGTGACATTATGTGACATGCTGCGTGTGGCTGAACGCACGGTGTGTAAAAACTTTGAAGCCTGGGTAAAAAATTTTAAACGGAAGCAGATATTGAGGTAATTCTTTTTATGTTTTAAATGACTTTTAACGGGTCATATTTGAAAAGGGGAAAAATTATATGTCCTTGATGTAAAAAATACTCTGCAAAGAGGACTCAGGCTTTCTATGAACATGTTAGAATAAAGTTTCCACAACTTTCTCCAACACGTTAGTCGTCAAATTCCAGAATTTGAACACTATTTGTCAGTGCAGAGATAACATTATCCAGTTTTTTTTAGAAAATAATATCCGAACATGAAAAATTAAAGAAAGAAACCATTTTATCTTCCGGGGGTCTCTACATTTCTAAAATAAATGTAATAATCAATTTCTTCTCATTATTTTTGCAAAAATATTTACTTTCACTGATGTTTTATTTAACATCCTGCAGAGTAAAATCATGGATATTTGTTATTGCAATGAAAAATAAAATCCATGAAACATTGTCACATATTCGAACTATGAGAGGTAATTTTTTAGTCATTTCTGATGTAACCGTAGCATTGGTTGGTTCTCCTCAACAACAACGGCGCTCACAAAATGCAGATGACGCAAATACACAATACAAAATTTTATTTTTGGAGATAAATTGACACCATTTCCACCCAAATAGATATTAGATTTGAAAATATGAAGAAGCTTGTGTTATTTGAATATTGAAATTTGTAGGTTATTCACAAAGCTTATCATGAAATGCATTTAATTCTATTAAGAGTTCGTATGGACAGTTCAATGAATTTTCAAAATTGAACAATGAGTTAAATGTGGTCAATAATTATAATGGTTTCAGACATTTGTCTGTCAACAAAATTGTAAAACATATTACGCAAAAGGAGTCTGTAAGCTTGCTTGCTTAATATTAACAATTCCTGTTGGCATAGCTAGTGCTAAAAGATCGTTTCCAGCATAAAAGCATATAAAAACATATTTGAGGAACTCTATGGAACTAGAAAGACTGTCGAGCTTAGGCCTTATTCCAATTGAAGAACATCTTGAACAATAACACAAGCTGCACCCTTCTTTTCCATATGTTTTTATTTATTGAATTCAGAATTCTTTCCTCTTAAGAGATCCGACTAAGGCGTATTTACATATCAATGATCATTTACGGAGCAATGATCATTGCATAGCTCGTGTGTCACTGCATCATTGGCGCAGTGGTGATTGGTTTCGTCATTGCACCAATTACGGCTCCACAAGCTTATTCGTTTGCAATTATGCATTGCTTGTCATTTCTTTTAGCGATAAGCACGCTTTCAGCGGTGAGGAACTTCAAATTATTGGAAAAATCAGCTGATTTTCCAGCCATCACTATGTCAAATGTGATTTGTGAAATTGGCTGATACATTTTTCAAAGTAAATTTCGGATGTTTCCCAAATTATTGAATTCTTTAAAAAAAAATCATTTATTATAAATAGAAAAAGAGACGAAGAAAAAAGCAAAATTGTGGAAAACTGCTGTAAACTATAAGTTTTGCGAGCTGTGGCGCATTTATGTAATAGATCAGAGAAAGGCACGAAGAAATAGACACATATACGTGGATATGTCCGTGAAAATTAAAGATATGGGAGTAATCGCCAGTATGCACAAGTGACACATTTAATGGGTCAAATCTAGTCTGTCAAATCTAATTACGTGAAGACCGTCATTGGCGTGTGCCACCCCAAAACAGTAATTGAACCAATGATCATTGATTGTTCAGCCCACCAACTGAACATTTTTCCCTCGACGCATCCAGGTACCTATTTCCTATAAATAAACAAAAAATCCACAAAGAATCATTCAACAGGAACAAAAAAATCAAATACTTATCTGATAATTAAAAGACTGCTGTCCGCTAATTCGTTCTTCAAATTACACAAAAAATCCCTCGATGACGATTCACAAGCTAAAATGAACAAAATATTATTAAAGAATTATTTAAATTCAACAAAACAATATAAAACTTACCTGAACGTACATAATCTCCATGTACAAACACAAATTGACATATCAGTCAATTGACAAGACGTCAACCAGATGTTCTCGTATCAGCAACTGGTATAAACGTCGCTATGGCAACGCCATGAGGAGTACATCACACGACCAGCAGCTATAAAAAGGCGGCGAACGATAGCAAACGTGCCCATTTCCAAATCAGAGTTGATCTGGTTAAGTCCTATGCCTTGGAGTCTGTTCTGAGCAAAATCCTTATCCAAACCAGAAGTAATTCTGAAATTCCATATAGAAGTTAATTCTACACCAACAAATTGAGGTTGACTCAATCCCAAAACAGAAGTTAATTCTGGTTAAACAAATCTTTGAGGTTAACTCAATCGTACGCACAGAAGTTAATTCTGGCCGTCCTACATACTTGAGGTTGACTCAATCCATAAAACAAGTTAATTCTGGCTATCACAAATATTTCAGGTTAACTCAATTCTGAAACAGAAATTAATTCTGGCCAAACAAATATTTGAGGTTAACTCAAGTACGTCGGCTAGGAGTTGATCCTAAGGATTGCAAAAGTGAAGTTAACTCAAGCAATCTCACACCTAGAAAACGTTATACAAAGGTTGGTCTAAATTTATTTCCAAAAGTTAATTTTGCACTAAATGCATTCAGAAGCTAATTCTGATCAAAGTGGAAGGAACTTCCATCCCACACGTAACAGTACTCAGATCACTGCACTCATAAAGCGCACAAGACTCAACGTCACAAGTGCCATCAATCCCATCCCACACGCAGCAATATTCCAGTTTGCGGCAATTGAAAAGGTACGCATACAATAAACGTCATCAGTGCTGCCTTCATACCCTCACGTACCAGCACGACAAAAACTGCATAATAAAGACAGAATAGTTAGTTACGTTTATCAACATCACTTTTAGCAGCCATACAAGTTGTTATAATCGTGAATTAACACATTCGGTATTATACCTCGACTGCTCTCACGCAGCAACTCGAGCAAAGAACTTCCCAACTGCCCTCACGTAGCAGTTCGAGTGAAACAGTTCAACTCTCGAGATCAGACAAAATTTATTTGCTCTCACCACAACTGTCTCGTGACTACTCATTTACCAAACTCTTCTTCTTCATTACAGGACTAAGAAAAAGAGCAACGCAGCACGGATTACTGCTACACCGACATTTGCATTGGATTTTAGTGAATATTTATTTTTGAAGTTTTATTTAGGCATTAAGTTTTATTGAATTTGTGAATTTTTAAGTAGTATTAAGTCTGAGATGAAATTAATTGTGATATAGATTTGTAAGAAACTTGAATTAGCACCAATAAGAAAATAAAATTTTATACTTTGAATTATAGATCTGAGTAATCCATCAAACCGGCACCGTCACACACACACACACACACACACATACAGTCCACTATAGAGAATTTTCATTGATATAAGACAGTTTGGTGCTATTTTCAGTTTTTATTTGAACGAACTTATATATTAATTTATCAATATATTGATCGATCCTGAACACCCGGCTTAGATAGGTACTCCTCGCCAATATTCCCTTTTGGTTGAATATAACTCACGCTAAAGGACTAGGTAGTTGTCAATTCCTAACCAATAAACATAAGAGTGTGACATGCTCTCATTTTCACTATACTAAAGCTGTTGTAGAATTTCTTTGACAACAATTTTGCGTACTATGTAGGTAAGTACTACTCAGTGCATTCCTTCCCAACTCTGAAAATGTTACTTTCTTACACTGTAAAAAATGTGCACAATTGTTGCTACAAAGATTTGGTATTTTTTCCCAAAATGTAACGAATATTCCGTAAAATATTCCCTACATTTTAGGGAATATTCCCTACATTATAAGGAAAATACCAAATCTTTGTGGCAACAATTGTGCACAATTTTTACTATGTATATTACTATTTGACAAATATTATTCATAAATTCTCGCTTGTATGCGGTGCTATGCTTGCCAAAAACTGATTTCTGCATAGCATAGCTCACCTATCATCGGCCAATGCAAGAACCTCTTCCAAGTAATAATTTTTTTATAATTCAACAAAAAAAAAAGAAAAAAAAGTTCAAAAAAAAAATAAAGTTCAACAAAAAAAAAGAAAAAAAAGGTACGAATAAATAAAGTTACAGAAAACTTATATCTGAGTCTTTCATTTCTTATGTATTGAAGTTCAGCTCCGATATATTATTATTTTCAAAAAGTTTATTTAAATCTATTATTTCGTACTTGGTTTTTTTTTCGACCAATACCGCGTATCACCAGTGATACAGAACCTGATGTTAAACTACACACTTAACTATTTTTTAATATTTCTGTATTATGCGCGTAAATATGAAAATCTTTTAAAAAACCCTAACTTCCTTTTATAATAGAACAGACTTTCTCCTTGAGTGCAGCTCCACTGTAAAATATACAAAATGGCTTCCACTTTTTTTTTCCTTTTTTTTTTTTTGTGCACTGAAAAGACTTTTCTTTGACAAACTAAACAATCAAAAAATTCCCTTCGGGGGTAGGTAAATCACATAAATCGCCTTGCTAATCCCAAATGGGATGCTTTGAATAATTGATTCGAAAATATGACTCAATTATAGCAAAAACAAAAGTTTCCAAAATATTCGGTACTCTACTACTTAACTTACGTAACAACGAAGAAAAGCTTTAAATCCTTAAAAAGTTTTAATCTATTTATGCCGAGCTAAAAAATTTTTACCGAAAACTTCTAAATGACGGGTCGCCCTTAATAGCAAGCAAATGGCTCCCCAAAATATTCGGAAAATATTAGATCCAAAGAGGGTGGTTATTGCAAAGAATGAGGAGGTAAAACGGTTTCGTAAATGAGGGTCTCGCTAATACATATGAAATGTGTGTATGGACCTACTCTGGCACACTGTGTTTTACGAGGTAGTTGCTACTGGCAATTTACTTACCCTTCAATGTTGGAGTTCCTTTTTCAAAGATGTTTTACGTGAATTAATCAGCCCGGTGTGGTGGACGTATTGAGTTCATTAACACACAAAAAAAAAGAAAAACACGTGGGTGTTGCCAATTTGCCTAATGAAAAAAAAATCGCCTGGAGTTTTGTATTATTGTCCCCTGCAGTTTTGTACAAGTAGGACCCTTTAATTCTTTGCATATACAGTATAGTATGTATGAATGACAAATATGACCATAATATTAGGACCTATATGCAACATACTTATTTCTCGATAATTACTTTTTGCCCGACTATTATGAGAATCTACAGTTTTGTAGTTACTTATATGTTTGAAAGAACTGGAAAGTTTTTATGTCAAAATGTGTTAAAGAAACTTGGTTTTGTTTCCTCTATCCTTCTATAATACTAAAATCAAACGGACTGTTGTACAATAAAATTCAAATGTTTGAAAAATATGTTTACATATATAAAATAAACTCAATTTAATTTTTTTCCCCTACCTTCATATCTTAAAACGGTTTTATCACACGTAGACCCACTAACTTCTCGTTTTGAGCATATGTACTGGGAGTGGATCGAACAAATAAAAATTGGGCAGCTCACCGAAGCACACGTATGGAATAGGGTAGCTTGTTTGCTCACACGTAGAACTCATCCACTACTTTCCGCGTTTTTCGTGTACCTGCTAACTGTGCCGAGCTGCTGGATTAAATATCTGAATCGTACGTATTCGTATAGGTACTGTGGTATACTATCAAGAGAAATCTCTTCGAACAAATATATCCAAACTGCTTGTTGTGCTTGAAAAAAGTAAATAATTTTTACTTTTACGATTATTTTCAATAGCGGTAATAAAATAAAAACAAAGCTTGAATTGATATTGTCTAACAAGAAATAGTCACATAATCGTGCATCAGAGCACTGCTAAACCTAAACGATATTTTGTGATGTACCTTCTCCTTATTGGCTCTTTTAGAAAAATCATTACCTCATTCTAGGCAATTTTTGGAATGTCTGATGCGATTATGAGTTCCTTATTAGGAGCTTGGTTATCCTTCCTAAATTAAACCGCATTTTTTAAAGACATATGGTTGTAAAGGGTTGTCAAGTTTTTGATAGTAAGTAGGCTTAAGTCCGGCTCGAAGGACCATCAATGTATGTATATGTATGATTTAAATATAAGTATAAAACTACAGAGTAATTTTATTTTCCTTGCAAACTACCATCCAAGTAACACTAGGTTGGGTGCAGGCGCGTATGCAGGTGGAGGGTCACCGGGATCGTGACCCCCCCCCCCCAAAGTGCAACTTAACCTTTCCCATGAATTGAATGCGGCGCTGGACTGTAGAGCAAGTTGTAAAAGTTTATCAGGATGATTTTCATATGGTACGGACGCATGTGTAGCTGACGCCGGCGTTTAATGCTGGAGCTGTAACGCATTTTTCCCAATTTTTAACTTGAGCCCTGCTGCGTCGATAGAAGCCCTCGTTTTTGGTGTAGCGATACTTTGTGGCGTTTATGATACAGTGAAATCCACAAGTTTTTTTCACTTGACAGTTCAAACTCTCTGAGGTGTGTTGATTATTTCTGTGAAATTGTGAAAAGTGTTTAAAAGTAAATAAAAAAAAATGAAGTGTGATCATTAAACCAAGTATTCTTGCCCTAAAGGTTTATGATACAAGTATTAGACCGGACTTGTTACGAAATACAAAAAACACGTCAAACGTTAACAATTACTTTATTAACAAGAAAGAGCAGACAAGACCAGTAAAATTATGTCGGAGGATGAATATCAACTAATGACCTCCGGCGCATCCCTGCACACCATCGCGATCTGTAATTAGAATATAAAAAGGTACAAGTGAGAACAGGTCTCAGTGAATAAAACCTAAATCCCAATCATAAAATTCACTCACACTCTAAAAACCCCTCTTAGACCATAATGTAATTCATGGTCACCCAGAGGAAACGCACTCACTCATACTAGGCCTAATTTACTTTACTTCGGTCACCAGGTAATCCAATTATGCTACCGTGTAGTCCGTTTAGGATTACCTAGACCTTTCTCAAACTAATTCAAACTTTACTCACCCATTCACTCTTTCACTAATCACTTAGAATACTGAGGAGGCTACAACCTACCTCTTGCATGCACAATTTTAAACTACCTACGCCATGCAAATTCCATGCAGCAAAACTTAAAACTCATCGGCACTACATAATGTGTCCTTGGGAATTCTCATGCTACTTTCTCGCCTCAGTGAAGGAATTTAAGGAGATTCTTTTATTTCAGAGATCCCTTTTTCCAAGAACGACGCAGTAGTTAATTGTTTAATTTATTGCTGCATCAGCTTACCTCTGGATTCTGCTGACACAAGTAAAAAAAATAGAATTGGTCTAAGACCAACTCTTATGATACGTATGGTCACCCATCTGTGCAATTTTGATTTTTGAAGTGGTTTTTCGCATAACACATAACACTTGTCATTTATTTTGTCATTTGACTTAAGAAAGATCCGCAGTATAAAATTCGGTTCTAAAAGTTTCGTGTATTAAATCATTATGGTTTATAACTAGAGTCATATTGCAATAAACTCGTATAACACATACATTTTTCGCAATTTCAATATTGAGTTCAAATTAACTACATATTGAGTATACACCGCGCGTATACCGAGCTTTTACTCAGTATATAGAGACAGACTTGCGGTTTAGCGCAAATTGCAATATTGAAATTGCATGTCTATCTCCGATATTATGAATGGCTAATAACTCACCACCAGAGATGGGTAGGCTTAGGTGATACAAGTAATCAAAAAATTATATGGTCGGTGGGGAGTAAATTTCAACGGCTTCTTTATATTTCTTTAAATCACCCTAGTTTTTCATATCAAAATTGGGATGCCCAAGATTTTTAGTTTAAAATTATTTATTACGCTATGTACCCAAAATGTAACTTTTTTTGAGTTTTACTTTCACATTTCCTTCCTGTCCATGGCCAAATTTATTCTTTGCAAGCAATTTTCACTGCATGTGTATATATAAAAATTGATTTTTGGGGAGAGGATGTAATTGATAAAGTTAAACTGAAAACTTTAAGCTTTATTAATTCAATATAGAAAACTAGTATACTATGTCGATGCGAACTTCAGTTAGGAATTTTGATTTTTTATTTTAGCCCTAAACTCGAAACGAAGGGAAACTTCCATATTTTCACAACATTCTTTACATTTCTGAAAAAGATTGTCGAATATCATATAAATTTTTAACTCGTATCATGATTCGTTCTTTGTACTACTGAGTCCTACCCATTGGTCCAGTGTTATTCTCCTCCTAAGTTCACTTTTCAGTATTCATGGAGAAATATCGATCCCACAATTGGCACTTAGATGTCCGTCTTTTCCATATGTCTGACGTATTTTATTTTCACGGTCAAATTAAATATCACGTGACTTGGGTCATCAGCACCATCTCCAAATCTTCCCTTAACTTAGTTCTCATGTTGAAGCCGCGATCTCACATAAATTCCGTCGTTTGAAAAGTATTTTGTTATGAATTCCTGGTAGCACGTATACCATATATTCCAAAATTCAAAGAATATGTTTCATTCGCTGCTTACAATCAATGTGTGGTCCCTTACTTGCGGGTAGTTCACTCGAACAGTGCTCACAGATATCAGCGGAACATTGGATAAGACCACAACCTTCTAGCCTATATGAACCAGAACAAGACAATCATCTTTTTGCTTACCTAGCCCTGAAAGAAAAATTTAAAATGCATGTAGATAAAATTGTTAATGTGATTACTAGGATCTTCGCGCAGTATTGGAGAATCTTACGTACACGTGGAATAGGAAACCCAAGAGGATAAACTACCGTGATTATGTGATCCATGTCTTTTTATTTCTCATATGGGTGGTGAACGAAAATGAACATTATGGTCTTGAACCAAAGGCTGTTGGATTTGTACGCCCTACTTACCTAGCCAGGTTTAAGTTGTTTATACGATGCGCTCATGGGAATGATCGATGAGGGACTGAAGTAAATATATCCAAGGATCATTGACTTTTAGACTAGAAGAAGATGAGCCACTGGCCGGAACAACATAAAATGTAGCGGTAAGGAAGCTGACATTTATACGATCTCCGAATTTCGGTGAGCGATCTTCTCTTATTAAAGACATCCATAATGAATGGCTTTCCATTCAAATGCAGTTGTATTTACTTTTTCGTACATTTGCTTTGAATTGGATATTTTTCTGTGGGTCAACTGGGAAATATTGAATTCGCTCTTTTCTTACAAACAATGTCTCTGCGATGAATTCTTGGCCCTAATGTATAGGTCACCTGTTAGACAATTCGAACTTTAACATGCTGCTCTTGTGTGGACGTCAAGAGTTCTTGGTATACCAAACATAGGCTAGAATGGTAAGAGAATACAGAGTAGAACTGTTCTAAGTATTGATCAAAGCAACCTAAATTTTCCCTCCTTACGCTCAGCATTTCTAAGAAGTTCAACATTTCTTCTTTATTATATAATAGTTGAGAAACATACCTTACCAGGTCCTCATGGATGAAGCAGAACAGTGCATTTGGCCGCCTTAGCTCCAAGCTTAAGATTCTGAAGACCTGCACTTATAAAAATACATTGTACCTACCTATATGTAATACATGGTGCATAAAGTCGGCTGTGGAGAGCGCATTTGCAGATTGGCGATCAAGAGTATGTCTAAGCTGTGGAAAAAATGGTATGGGAGGGGGTGGGCAGGGGCCCATATCAACCGTTTCGGAGTAAAAGGGTGATTAAGAAAAAAAACTAGTTTTTCACAAAATCTGAAATATTTAGCTTAGACTACCATAACTCCTGAGAGGAGAGGAGTACCGGGCTGGCAGACCAGTTGTTGGAAAGGCCATAAAGTTCTGTATACTAAGAGCTGTTAACTGTGTTCGTACACCCTGTATTTTTTAAGATATATGGTGTTTTGTGAAAGACTAGCTTTTTTCCGTAATCACCCTGTAACTACGAAACGGTTGATATGCACCCCCCCCCCCGCACCTGCCTTACAATTTTTTGTTTGATTAGGTGAGTACTGTCACCTTCTGCTCTACTGACTACCATGGGGGAAACAAAAAATTTCCACCTATTACTAATTATATTTGCATTCCTTACGTTCACATTAGTCAATATTTTTTTGGTCCATAATACTTACTTTCCTGATTCTAGACAAAAATATCGATTTTCTGCGTTACTGAGGAAACTGAGACTGCATTTTATGCATTTGTGCATAACAAACCATTTCCTCTACATACAAATATATCTAGATATTTTGACAAATATAGCTACTTGAGTTGATTACCCCATTCGAATGACAAAGGCTGAAGATGAAAGCCCCCTGCATATATTATATTGTACATATCAACTCTATACTGTCAGTACCGGCAGGGCGAAGTGTAAGAGTCCTCACCTGAATTATAATCCAAAGAACTCATTTCCAGTCACGTTTCGCCTAAGACACTTGAATGAGCATCAACCCGGCTAGAAGCACGTGTTGAGTTGAGTACAAGGTGTTTATGCCGCATGCAGGGCAAGTATATGATTTGCACTCTCAGAGGTACTTAAACTTTTCTGCAATACCACAGCGTGGGGCCATCCTCTTGTAATAAACTGTACGCTGAGCTAGACGCACCCTCTAGGACATGCACTTTTTATGTTTCGCAAATGTGCACAAGTATCCTTCATACATAGTCAGTTAAAGAAGCAAAATGCGAAACGAATGCCTCGTGCTAATCGCATATTCCACTCGTTTTGCTTAAAATCTTTCAACCCCAATATTAAAATCAGCTAATTTGGGGTACGCTTCAATTGTGAGCATTTCCAGCTGCTCCCAACATAGGGGAATATAATTTGTATATGGGAAAATTGTATTTGTGCAGATGAATAGTCAAAGCAAACGCTTCCTATTAACTATATGAAGATTCACTTTCATCTTGATGCATTTTGTAAATTCATAATTAATTGGAAGTTTCCATTTCCAAACAGACGACATGACCGATGTACATATTCCCCCAGCAGTTGTCAATGTGTTTGTATATCTTTGAACTTGCTTAAAACTTTTTTTTTTGCTGATACCCCGGGGGCACACAAACAACCAGAAAACATGCCAAAACCGCCGGGAGGTAAAGCTGCTGCAAATTGTAGCCAAATAAGGGGGGGGGGGGCTTAGAGCAACAACTTACCCTTCAGTTCCCGGTATACATCTCGAGTGTACACCCTAAAAAGTCTTATTTCTTTGCACAGAGCTCAAATGTTGAAAAAACTAGACTTACCCTGGAGGTATATGATTCAAAGGAGGGTGCCTCTCGGTTATATGATTTAACACGACAAAGTAAGGAAGGGGATAGTGTGATGGAAATATTCGTTTAACGATAATGCAACACACCCCTGCCTAACTTTGACATAGCCAAGAAGAGTTCATTCCCTGAATCAGTTTTCCTGCGGCGGTTTATAACGATACACGGCTGATTTGAGTCCTTTTTTTCGTGTTTTATCTGCGAAACTCAATGCTTCAGGCTCTGCACACTGACATTGAAAGTTTTTCTTCTTTTTCTTTCTAGACTTAAAGGAATATGTGAAAAGGGGGGGAAACGGTGTGTATATGCAGTTAAAGTTCAAAAAGTGATATTTATGTTAATATTAAAGACAGCAAAATGAAAGTGAAAGTTTTGTTGTTCCTTGAAATTAGTTTTGATTGAAATCGATGGAGAATCCCAAATGAAGTATGTAATCGGAGCTCAATGAAAACTTCCTTGTAGAAGCTGAATAGAATCATCGATTGTGTGGTTTTATACATATATTTCGGAAGTTTGGCTTAAATGACATAACAAGCTTAAAAAGTTTATATGTGTAGGCGTATCGTGTTGACTTTCCAGTGACGTCGGAAATTATTTACATAATGTGTGTGTTGTTACAGTCGTTGATATTAAAGAAAATATTCATTTCTATTGTTGTGGAGATACGTTTCAATGGTGTCAAGTCTTTCATCGAAATAGTATAGAGGCTCAATATAAGTATGTACAATATATTATCCTGCTGAAGACTTTCTGTGCTCTTAATGAGACCTCCTAGGTCGAACGGAGGCATTCTTTTAACTGATCTTTCAGGATAAAGGCACATATAAATCTATACCTGGCGATTTTCTTGTGAACAATGCAACCAACAATCAACGATTTTCTAGAAACATAGGCATGAAAAAATTTGAGATAATGCTGACCACGCATTATTTCATTTCGAACTCCAAAAGAAAGTCGTTAAGTTTTTGGACCTCCTTCTTGGCTGATTAATAAAGGTTGATGCACACAAAAGTTCTTACGTCGACGCTATTGACATTTCCTACGAATATAGTATTCTATTAGTGACCAAATCAATGATGTGGTCACGCCTGTCATCCAAGCATAACATAATTAAAGGCTAAATGCTATTGATTCATCGCCAGATTGACTACATTTACTCTCGGAATGCCTGAATACGCAAGGACTACAATTTAAAATATACTCCCCACTTCTTAGGGTGCTCGCAGCCAGCCTCAGAACTCGTGATTCCTAGAATGGCACATATTACCTGAGGTATGACAGACTTTCACTCGATACTCTCATTTGTGTGCCCGGTTACCCAGACAAAAGGAAGTCAATACGGATATTACTGTCGAGAGGCTTACATTTTTGTCCCTGAACGCAATTCTTCACCTGCATGCATTTTTCGCGTAATCTCGGAATCTAAGTAGGTAGGTATCAAGTTTATGTCGAAAGAACTTTGGAATCATACAATCATTTCATGATGGATAACAATAGCGGATCCAGCGTTCCGGTGAGGGGGGGGGGCGCAACTACGGTTCAAAAATGGTATATGCTGAAAACTGAACACAAATTTTAAAGACACTCGCCACCACTCGGAAATGTCAAATGCAGAAAATTTATCAATTAAGAGATACGAGTTGACAGTTTAGGAAGTGACTTCGCAACGAAGAATATTGCTCAAAGTTCTTTGCCACTCCGAAAAGTCAAAGGAGATGTTAGATTATTCAATTTGTTACGGTTTGGGTGAAAGTGTAAAACTTCTCAATCATGCAGTTTAATTAATAAAACTAGGGAAACGTACTTTATTCAAATTCACGAATCATCATAAATTGTATCTTTGTAAAATACAGGAATTATAAGTTTACATTTATATAAAGTAGCAGTCACAGAATAGATGCAATACATACCTTGTACCATGAACTATGATGCAAAGCACAGCATGGCCACAAGGTGATAAAAAAAGGAATTAGGAAACGTGAGAAGGGTGGCGAAGGTGCTGATGTATGTCACCCTTAAACTTTCTCAGATTGCATGACAGAAGATTGGAGACTGTTCCACGTTCGCACACGACAGAAAGTACTTTGAAGGATAACAGAATGTGCGCGGCTTGTAGTGCGAGTATTTCATGAGAACATTGACCATGCATGTAGCAATATAGGAGCGAAAGGCAACCAATATTGCGACGGTGCTTGTATAAGTCCATATGACAAGTTTTTGCCACATCGCCAATGAGCTGAAGGCTCTCAGTTTGACAGTATCCAACGAACCTAAGGCTCTCCGACCAGCCCCGGCCTACATATGGAAATTGTATTCCATTCTAGGTCTGATGTAGGACTTGTAGAGGAGCGCTAGAATCGATGATGTGAAATATTTCTTACACCTTTTCAGAAATCCAAGATATTTCGTTGCTTATTTGGCAACAGAGAAGAAACATAAAATACTACAAATATTAATGTCAAGAATGCATAAAGACGGTGTATCGTCAAGCAGTGCTCCATCAAAAGAAACGGGGATGGAAAAATTATGATCTTGGGCTAAAGAGATGGGACAGTTTTGGAACTTAGATGTATTGAATTCGATGCGATTTGGTTTGCTCCAAGCGAGGATACTATCATGGTGGTTATTTAAGGATCTAATCATGCAGCCTAGTTTGACAGATGTGACGTTTCCTCTGTAGTCCCCAAGGGTGTCAACGGAGTAAGCGAAACCAAGGGTACTTTCATCGGCAAAACAATGGATTGGATTGAAAGTAAGGGAAAGCAGATCATTAATGAAAATTGAGAAGAGATATGGAGACATAGTAGAGGCCTGAGGCACCCAGGCATTTATTGTCTGAGATTGAGATGTAACGCCATCTAATATAATCCGTATTAACCGACCAGATAAAACACTTTACATTCACAATAGAAGAGGACGAGAGAGGTCCAGTACTTTAAGTTTGGCTAAAAGGGCTGAACTCCAGACACTATGATAGGCCTTTGAAATATCTACGGCAACGATTTTGGACTCACCAAAATTGAGAAGACTAAGGCTTCGACGTTCCCTATGAAAAGTCAGAAAAAGAAAAGCCATATCGGCGTTCGTTGAGGGTTTGATTAGTTTCTAGGTACTTCATTAATTTTGAGTTAATAATAGATTCACAAACCTTTGAAAGAATCGAAGTGATTGCAATTGCTCGATAATTTCCTTTCTTGGGAATAGGTTTAACGTGAGCTAGTTTTCAAGCAGTTGTAAATTTTCCTGTTGAATAAGACAAGTAGAATAGTTTTCGCAGAGCTTTAGCCAAGAATGAGACATAGGTTTTATTTAACGGGGGCTTGAAACTATCAAGACCTGCAGCTATGGAGACGTTGATCTCCTTAAGAACCTTGAACATATCTGTCGCATGGATGTGTATTGGCTTTTGTACACATCTACAAGGGAGATGTAATGTGGGTCGAAAAGTAGAATTTGAAGTGAATCTAACAGCCTCAATATAGGTTTTATTCAGCGAGACAACACTCACTTCATTGTAAAGTAATGAAGGAATAGAGAAACTGCTGAAGTTGCTCCTGATAGTTTTGACCTGGGACGAGAAACCTTTGCTACCTTTGCGTCTTGCTAATATTCTAACGTTCTGCTGAAAAACAAATTTTTCTCTTTGGATAGTCCTTTAGTTCTGGACATGGATGCAATTGATAGGTGTGAAAAGAAGACTTTTTCGCTTTTAGTGCTTGGTTGTAGTAATCGTTAAACCAAAAGCGATTTTGCTATTGTTAAGATCTACTGTGTAACTACCGAATGTATTCACTCATGGACAAGGCTTAAAATTTTACTAAATTCAACTGTGCATTCATCAACATCCCTTGAAGCAACCGACCAATCAAATTCTCTAGGATACTGATTGAGACTTTCACAATCTGCATATTTATTTTGTTTTTATTTAACGTTTGGGCTAAGTATTCTATAAAAACCATTGCATTTTACGAAATAATAAAAAAAAAATATTTAAACATTAATCTCTTGCTTTGAAAATTACAACAATGCATAACGACTTGTTCACCGTTGTGTAATTTCGTTGAATTTCTCCAATTACGAGTTATAATTATTTCTTTAAATGTTTGTTTTGCCACGCCGCGCCGATAATGTTCTAAGAAGCCGTCTTTACATGGAAGGCTTATCAAAGACCCTCTGGCAGCTATTTTCAATTGAAACAAACCTTCCATCACGATAACATGAGTAGGCTCTGTCTTGCTTCAAACACCCCAAGCAAAGCGACGCTCATGTACAGGTTTCCGCGCTTCCTGTTTTCTCTAGAGGCCTCAACAAGCATGACCGAAGACTAAGGTGCTAGCTACATCCTGCGTTCCTAAATGTATCATATTGAACGCTTCCAGAAATTGTTACGTTTTTACAAAAGGTGCAGTAGAATAGATGTGAATCGTTTTGTTAGAAAAAATTCAGAAGATCAACCGCAAATTTGTTCAGTGGTCTTCAGGGGGGGGGGGGGGGGGGACCCCCGCGCCCCTTGCTGGATCCGCCCCGGATGGATAACAAATTATTTTAAAGCCATACTCATGATACACAAACAGCAGCTAGGTTATGATGAACAGTAGAATATCAACTGCATATTCTTCGCATGCGTCAGACTAAATGTGAAAATTACCCACCCACACCTTACTGCAGCCTTTCACAACCCTAAATCTTACTAAGTAACTACCCAACTCCACGTTTAGAAGTCTTTGCACCAAAAACTACACAATTGCTCCATCAAACAAGAAATCGGAGATACTTATGTCACCTGGAGAATCCACACTTTTAACCCTATTCAATTTAATAGTAACCAGTAATAGAACACATTCTGTGTATATCATCCCTCTGGTATATAGGCTGCAAGGCTGCTATTATAGTTCTTCCCCAGAGACTTTCCAGATCTTACTATGGCCTTTTTGAAAAGCTTTCAAGAAGTTCGGCGAAATTGGTTACTACTCCCACGTACCTTTAAGAAATTGGTTTCGTTAAAATATCTGTAAAATAGGATCGGACGTTGCAACCATGCAGTGTAGACCTGTAAATTTAAGTTCCATATAGAATCTCTTACATTTCATCCGCCTGGGCCATGATCGCTTATTTTTGTCTGATAACGAAGGTTGGTTCATTTCCCTGAATCAACAGAATCACATCAATTGAATTTATATGCCCCAAAAGTTACTCTTACTCTAGTCGGTGGTTGTTATCCGAGGCATAAGGTATAGGTAGGCTGAAACAATAGGGTGTTCCTTGGTACTTTCAGCTTGTTTTTTTTCATTTTATCCATTGCAGTATGCAATCAGTAACTTTCGTCACATATTCTTCTAGATGAAAATTAGTCCCATTGCTAAGGATGATTGTGTTGAAAATATTGGAGTCATAATTCTATATTTCCAACACCTGATTTACCTATATATGGCGTTATGCACGGCAGTCAGTTCTTGTGTCAACTGAACATTACGCTATTAGGCTCAAATTCTTTTGCAAACTAATGGAACATCTTGGCATGGGCAAACCTGATCTCCCATATAACAGATCTTGCTGACGTTTACATAATGAATGAATAATAAAGAACTGCATGACGACAGAAAACAGTTGGAACTTTACAAAAGATCGCCGAGAAAGTTTACATATTTTTTATGCTCTTCTCCAGCTTGTATTGTTCTATTTTCATTCATCGCGTACCTTGGATTTATCATCAAAAACTGACAGTCCTATCTTTAGCAGGGCAATTTAAAATTACATCTGTTAAAAGAAAACTATTATTTACTTACTTTCTATTTTATCCCTTAACGATTTATTTTCAAACCTTTTAAGATGCTTTTAATCAGCTTTGAATTATGACTTTTCAGTATCAACCGTTGTGTTGATTAATGTCTTATTTTCTTTGTGTACCTCAGGGGTCTGCTTTAGGCACTCTTTTCTTTTACATAAATGGTCTTTCTATTGTTATGTAAATAATACTTCTGTACAGTTGTTGATTCTGAAAATGTTCTCTTGTACTTTCGTAGATCTATTGGCCTGATTGGAATTGTTCGCATCAAAGAGAATTTACAAGAAACTCGCAATTGGTAACTAGAAATGGAACTCATAATAAATCAAAATAAATCAAAGTTCCAACTTAATGTTTAATATATATTCATAGACTTTAACAATGTTCCTTTTCTTGTACCGAAATGTTTATTCAAGTTTGGCAATCTCTGTTACTTGGTCCAAATTTCCCGCGAATAGAAAAATGTTTCGTATAATATTCAACAACGATGCTGCGACTGTACCTTTGTTACTCTTCATGTATGAGTAATATCAAACATGAAGAATTAACTTTTAGCAAAGCTGCAAGATAATAAAATCTTATTTGGATTGATTGATTAGCAAGATAATTTCAAGCCAAGCAAAAAGTTGCGAGAAAGCATTGATTACAAGTATTGCCTTCGGCCAATAATAAAAGTTATGGTTCGTTGCCCTAATTCAAAAATATCAGTTCTGTTGAAGTCATGAATTATATAAACATGATTACATCAAAAACATAAATAACAAGCCGAGCAATTCTCAGAGCCTTCGCTACTTACCTCAGAGCCCTAATTGAATGGAACTTAAAAAAATCACACAGAAGGCAGGTCAGAGCCAAAAGGATTTATTTGCTGAATGGCTGCGGGTTGCATGTTGTGGTTTAGTAAAAGTACCACAAACATTTTCTTGTAATAGACGATGTAGTGTTATTCACGAATTTGAACCATGACCCCCGCATGGATGCGGACAAAACCCTCCAGCAAAATTTCCCAAACCGTGAAACAGACTTCTTCATTACTACATGAGAGCCCCAACATTTAAAAAAATATTTATCTTGACCGAATGACTACGATTCGCCGTGGTCCGATGAATTCGAATGAAACTAATGCCTGCAGATTCGAACTATAGGACTGCACGCTCACACACATGAAACTTTTTCTGTTATTGAGCGTAAAATGGTAAGGCTACTTTTTAATTAGAACTATTTTATCATTAGTAAGGTATATATGTAGTAAGTGTAGCCTTTGGGAAGGTAAGGAGCCAAGCTTAAAGTTACTGGAAGACTATTTTTCTGATTGGATAGTAGTTTAGGATCTTTAGCACATATGAAATTAATGTCTAGTCACTTTTCTATAAGAATCAACATAAAATATTGTTATCCATTTTCCTTTCTTCATTGTATCATTTTGCGATGTCCTTTAGCTAGGTCACCGTATTTTTCCATATAGCCAGCTCCTTTTGAAACGAAAAATAGAAGATGTGACTTAATCGCAATTCTTGATCGCATTCGATGATCAGAGGCAATCATTGAACTTGGAAGAACTTTTGTGTTGAGGTTTTTAGCGGTTTATTCACCCTCACAAACAGTTTTCTTTTCGTCGAAGAGTTTAAACAATATAACTGAACTGAATTTAGTTTCGTACTTAGCATAACCGTCTCGTTATTGGTGAAACGAAAGATAAAACGATCCAAAGCATTTGCTATTGCGATGAAGTTCTGCCCATCTGGCCGAGCGGACTCCAGTTGAGCCAGGCTACTCCCTTTTGCGGTTCTGACAACTCAAACGCCAATCAAACGGATCAACGTTACGCAAATTCCTTGTGTGTACAATCTGAACTGGAAGGACAAGATCTTTCAGGATAGCGTCATAAGCAGCGGTCAGTGTCCTAGATCTAGGCCTCTGATGGTTAGGGGTTTAATGTGTCTTCCTGGTTATTTCCCTGCAAAATTTTCATTTCACAAATAAAACAGCCTGTTTAGCGGAAAATTTCGTTGCCAATTTTATTTTCTGGTTTTTTGTTTTTTTTACTTTATTGATTTTAATTGATTTTTAATTTTAAAAACACGCGAACTTTATCTTATCTCTCGGACTTTTTCACACACAGCCAGCACCAGACAAGACACTCTTCCCCCAACATGGCGGCTTACAATCTTTTTCCTAATCCTACTTAGCGACATCTATTTCTAGCGTGCACACTATTTAAAACTACATTTTAGTTTCCTTAGTTTTTATCTGTTTCTACATTTACCTTATGTCAAATAATTCATTATAATCGTTTTTAATTTCTTACACTAGTTTTTATCTATTTATAAATTTACATTATTCTACAAAATATACTTCTTTTAATTGTTCCTAATTTTTCCAAGTTTTATCTGTTTCTGTCCGTTTTCACTATCTGTCAACTGGTTCACTTTCACTCTTCTATATTTGTGACTTTTTTTTTCATAAATGACGTGTTATTGACTGACATTTGTGTGTGATTTTAATTCAATAAATGTCAGATGGTTCAGTGACTTTTCTTTTCTTTTAATTGCTAAATTCTAATGGCGATTTTATTCAATAAATGGCGGATTCTTTACCGACGTTTGTGTGTGATTTATATTCAATAAATGTCAGATTATTCAGTGACTTTTATTTCTTTCTAATTGTTATTTTATTTTTTTTTTTTTATGGCGCTTTTAATTCAATAAACGTCAAATGGGTTAATTTGTTTTGAGTTTTCATAAATTTGTTAAATGGTGTCCGTTCAAAACTCACAAATCTCAAAACTATCGTTTGGGTTTTTTTTATTTTGTTTTTATATTTCTTTATTTGTCTGGGGTATGTCAAGATATTTCCTTTTCAAAATCATTGTGATACTACGTCTGGGCACAAAAGCAGAAAAATGCTCGTGCTTGGTGCTACTATGTGTAGTTTGGCCCTTCACGAATCGCCTGCGTGGTTTATTAAGACGAACTAGGTGTCGCGCGGAATCGTAGGGATTGATCAGCTGAGTGAACTGTCAAGTCCGATTCAGTGTTTTGTTTTGTGTTGTACTTAATTTATGGTTTTGTGTAGTTTTCTCTCCTGCTACTCGTGCAATTCTGTGTTGATTTTCGAATCAATAATCAATCCCATCAGGGGATACCCCTCTCTCCGAATGTACTCCAATCTGCTGGATACTAGTCGCCCACAGGTCAGAGAAATGACAATAGAAGTAGCGATAAAAGAGAGACAGACATCCGACATTACGTCGGTGCTCTAGGGAATCAATAGTTGCTATTGATATATCATCGCTAATAAGCCAGAAGGCCTTCTTTTGCACTTTGTCTACCGCGGACAATGCAGTGTGTCCAGCCCCTGCCCAAATATGGGAATTATATTCTAATCTATATATGATACTTGTAGATTTGCGCCAAGTCTGATGTTGTAAAATATTTCTTGCATCTTTGCAAGAAGCCCAGACATTTCATCGCATTTTTGGCAAAAATGTGATCAGATCAACTAAGATTGTTGCATATGTCAATGCCTAAGATGTTAAGATATGGTGAGTTCGAGCTATCTTCTCCATCGACGAAAATGGGTTGAGTGGGAGTTGGAGCACATTTGAGTGATAACAGAACCCATTGCGTTTTGAAAGCATGGAACAAGAAGACCCGATTCGCTCTGCCCCAAGCGAGTATTGAAAAGGCAATCTATGAATAGGATTGAAAGTGAGAGCTAGCAGATTATTAATGAAAATCAGGAAGAGAGTTGGAGAGAATACAGAGCCTTGCGGTACACCGGCATGGATTATAAAATGGTCAAAAAGTCAAATTCACCAAAATTATGGAGACATTGATTCCAACGTTCGGTAAGGAATGTTAGTAAATCTCCAGCGCGAAAGCTATATGGGCGATCGTTAATAAGGTGCTTATTTTCTAGATATTTAATCAATTTGGGTGTTGATTAGCGTTTCAAAAATCTTCGAAAAAATCGAAGTAAGGGCAATTGGTATATAATTTGAGAGATCGCTCATACGCGATTCTTCCTGGCCTAACATTCATATATGAGTGCCAATAATGTAATTGGGGTTAGCATTTTGTACGCATGTAAAACTAAGCTGCGTTCTAGTAGTAAATAGACAGACACCACCTTACTGTATTGTACTGGAAAGAATGCCAATTTTTTTTTCTTACTTTTGCAAGTCTCTTTTCTTTCCTAAGAAAGGAGCATTTAACCTTACTCAAATGTACTACCCTTACCAAGAGTCTCGTCAGAGTGTTAGCTGGACTTTTTGTGCACATCCATAACATCCAGAATTTCCTCCCTCCTTCTGGCTTCTTTAAATATTATAACTTGTGAAAGACTTTCCCAGCTCTTTGCGTCGATCTCCACAAGGAGATTTCGCTTACATTACAACTTACAGCGGTATTTTGGGAACTTTATTTATCATATTCACTTTTTCAAATAATCACATACGGTTTGATCTGTTAGTAAAGGACTTTTAGATGGTCTTTTATTTTCGTTCTTATTTAAATTCCTTGTGGTCATTTTTGTTAAATTAGCATAACCGATAAAATTACTTTTTACTATCCCGAAAAAAACCTCTACTCTACTTCTACAACTATGGACTGCATGGTGTATGCCTTTTATATAGAAGGCAGGTGTTACGTGTACGTCTTTGTCAAATGTTCCCACAAAATGTTAATTAAATTAGAAAACATTCGTTAAGAAGACTTATCTGAAAGCCATTAATTTGTCTATGACACATTATAAGATGTTCAACCCTCAAAGAAGGTGTTATGCGTACACATCCCTTCTATCAGGGATTACAAAAGTATTTATGCCCGAAAAAAATATTAATTATTTTGCTAATCTCCCCCAATCAAATAAATCACTCGCCATGCGTTACCCCTTTTTTTTCTTCTTTTTGTGCGTTGAATAGACATTAGACTGACGACGTTTGTGTACGTCATACATACATACATACATATGTATAGGATATCTGCCTATCTGCAGTTGTTCGATTCATGATTAGCCAACCTCCAGCTGAGTTCCAACAATAGGGCAGCAGCAAACAGGACAACATGACATGAAATATCCCTTCATGTTTTTGTCACAAAAATATTTCATTGTTCTCTCCTCCTGTTACGTCCGCCGCCACACCGCAACCGGAAGAGAAATCACATTATAAGAGTGCTTTAACTCAATTGGATAAAAGCCCGCTCGATTATTTAATTTCTTCGTTTTTGCCGCTTGATAAAGCTCTGAATGACACCCCCGCCTTAAATGTCTTTCATGCATGGCTGAAGCCTGTCAGGCCGTTAAAGCAAAGCCATCTTCCTTTTTCCATCTACTTACTTAGACTTATGGCTGCAACTTTGACATGCCTCTATATTTTAACAAGTTTTTTGCTATTGTGTTCAATTTCTCTTTTTGAAGGGATCAAATTTATATCTTAAGATGCTGGATGGTTTCCCCACAATGACTTGGATATTATCATTCTTGCGCTCCCCCATGAGGAGTACCATGATTTATAGCAACAACAACAAATTGCATCACATGATTCTCCTTCTCCTCTTCCAGTGTGATGCTTTCTAGTTTACTTGTACTGAAATAACGGAAATTATCATCTTGTGATATCTTGGTATATTGCGAAGATTGCTTGGTGAAAGAAGGGGGGGGGCTGTTACCTCCTCCTCCAACATCTCTAATTATTTATTATTTATTTCACTCATAGAACCACAAGAACGCTACTTGCACTTAATACAAGATTCCTTCTAAGATGTTATTTCTCTTCTTTTTTTCCAGAGTCAATGTGGATCTCCAACGCTGGAACGGGATCTCAAAGAACAGTTAGACAGGTGAGTGCACGTGTTTTAATTAATAAAAAAGATTTTTCCGTTGCTGTAATAAATCCTATGAATGGGGAGGATATGCTTAGATTTAGTATAAGTTGTGTCCAAGTGAATATTGCTTTCTAGTGGAATTTATTATCATGATGGAACTTTGGGAGGGTCCTCAGAATCTTGCCACATTAGCTGTATGCCTAACAAGTTTAAATCTCCATTTAGGAGAATCTTTTTGTTCTTATTGTAGGACTCAGGAATGTCGAGGGTAAAAAAATATTTGAAAGTCAACTATTTGTTTGCCTACTCCGTTTTATTTTTATTTAATTTCCATAAAACACAGATCAAGATGTCACCCTAGCAATAATCAAAATCAACTCACTTAGACTTTTTTTAAAAGATGTCGTCCTAACGACTCTGACACTTACAAATGCAACTATAAAAAGCTCTATAAAGTCTCTTTACAGTGACTTACTCATAGTCATTAACATATAAAAAGAATGAACTACGATTTAAGTCACGTTTTTGTTCAAAATATTTACTGGCCAATGACTATAATAGTTGGAAAAACGGAAAACTTTACGGGATTTCATTCATATTCCATAGATCATCTGAAACTGTATGATCAAAATCAAATAACAATTTTACTGAAAAGTGAGTTTAAAGGACATAGCCCCATCCGTTGTTTTCTGAGGAATATATACGGAGCGATCTGTTTCGACTGTGCAAAGAAGAATATGAAACTGCGAATGCTGTCATATCTGTCCCGCGCTTGCAGCTTGTAACGTCGGGTGTTAGTGTGCAGACAGTCAGGATGTTGTCCAGGGACGTTTTCCCGACGTTTCTAGGTTCAGAACACTGTTCTAGTTCTCTGTTTTTCGGGCAGTCTCTTATTCTACACTCGTTCAATTACTCACATTTGCGTACTGCAAAACAGGGCGTACGGAGTAGGAGCGTGCGTTCGCCAATCTTCTGACCAACACATGCACTTGTCGTCAAAGTAGCTAACACGGGTGGTATGGAGTAAGAGCGTGCGCTCACCATTTTTCTGACAAACACGAGTAACGTGCGCTTGTCGCCAAAGTAGCCAACACAGGTACGGGGGCGGAATATAAGCGTGTGCGCAGCAATTCTTAGGCCAACACGATTAACGTGCGCTCTTGCCGTTGAATTAGCTAACACAAGGGTACGGAATAAATGCGTCCGCTTACTAATTCGCAGGCCAACACAATTAACCTGCGCGTGCCGTTGAATTTAGACAACACGACTTAGGCGGATGAGACTGAACGGGAGATGTGATCGGTCGGGCTTCTAAGAGGCAACTGACTTTTATAGCCAGTCTACGGGTAGTCCTCTGGTGCGGGTCTGAGTTAACTTCGCGGAGTCGGAATGAACTTTTGTGCGGTCTGGTTACTTAACTAAGTGTTCTGGACTGAATGTATTGTGTCTGACTGAGCAATCGGTGATTAACTGACTGATTTCAGTTAAGTCAAGTTAAGTGCCTTTGCGCCATTTTCATCTTAATAATGTCATAGTTTCCCTCGATGTTCACATTATTGTCGTCTTTGTTCCTTGGGGCTCATCTTAAGCCCTCAATTGGGTTTTATGTCTTCTCTTGTCGTCTTGTTGATATTTGTTCTTCGTCTTCCTTGAAACTTTCCGTTTTTCTGCCATCTTTTTTCTTTAAGGAAGGCGGGGAAGGAAGGAGATAGGAGGGATCGTTGGTAGTTGATTTCAGTGCTGGCTGCCGGCTATTTATAGGGATTCTGGCTGCTGGTGCCTTGTACAGAATGCTTGCCTCTGCTATCACGCCACCAGCACGGGTCACTGCTGAGCTATTAATCAACAATGTGCTCTTCCTTCGGCGGTTATCTTCTCTGTCTCGGTATACTTGCTTGCTCTGTTTCCGCTAAGATATAACTTCGTTACAAGCTTTAAGGTTGCAAATCACTGAAGGAGCTTGTATCACTCCAAATAAGCTAACCCCAAGGACAATAATCGAACTCGTAAAAGATTTAAATTTTGCCTAACCGCTCTATCAGAGAACACAATAGATCAAAACCTATCGCGGTGTCTGCAGCTGCAGGGTCCTGATCTAGTCGCGCCTACTCTAAACTTAACCTAACCTTAAAGTTGAATGTTTCAAAAATATGTTGAAACTGCAATTTTACGTAAAAAATCAAATGGAGGAGGTTTTTTGAATTTTCTTGTGTTAAAGAGTTACAGACAGGATTTATATATACCATACATAGCCATTTCACGCGAAAACGATCAAAAAGGGTTTGTTTTAGACTCCATCATTTCCGATTTGGATAAAACTTGCTGAGTTTGTATGGAATGCCAAAATAGCTCACCCATATTTTTTGTTTCCCCTACCACTCCCCACCCCTCGCTATGGAGGATAGAAATTTCGTGATTTTGCAATGACATGTTAGTATTATTTACTATTGAGGGCTTAGCACTTTTTTTTAATTTTTATTTTGAAGCTAAAAACCCTGTGGACTTGTCTGATGACCATTATTAGCATAAGTACACTTGTACTGGTGTAGAGGTAACTTTCTGCAGCTCACCTGCTACAAACTGGGTACTTAATGTGAGAGGACAGTCCTGGAGGACTGGCTTCTTGTCGGACAGTCCCAGAACTATCTTTTGCAAACATGGGGACTCTAGAAATTATGTTAGAAAAAACAGTATGTACCGGCTGGCACCGGACGTCCACTCCTTGGGGAATCTAGGATTCTTGATGACTAAATTCGGCTTCTGGGACGATTCCTAAAGCTTTGAAAGGAAGCAAGATTAAAGCAGCCCTTCGGAAATGAAAAGCCGACAATAGGGTTCATCAATATAATTGTTGATTTCTAGCTTCTGGGGAAGCTTATGAAAACTTACAATCAGGATGATTCGCGTTTTGATGATTCATCTGGGGACTGGTCTGCTCGACTTGGCAATCTAAACTAGACTGACTTAGGCCTGAAACACAAATGGAGCTTTTCAGCCAGCTTGAGATTTGTTGGCAATGTAAATCAATGTAGGAGAACACAATTGGAGCTTTAACTTTTTTGCCAGCTTCAAGCTGGCTTGAGATTTGATCAAATTGCAAATTTCAAGCCCAATGACTGCCAACTTGATGGAATTCTTAATGTTGCTAACTGCGTGCGAATGTCAAATATCAGATGAGAATTACTTCTGTTGACACATTTAAGAAGTGAACAGCTACCAATAATATTAAAATGGAAGAAAACTTATATAGTGAATAAAAAATAAGCAGCCCTGTGGGACATAAAAACCTCAGTAGTATTTTCACATATATGAATTTATCGTAATTTTGGAAAATCGGATGCATTAACTGTCGTTCCTTAATAAAAGTTCTCAACATAAACAAGTTAAAGTTGCAAATGTCAAAAACACCAGTCGTGTTCAATTCGGCTTTTTCAGTCAGCTTTAGCATAAAGCTCCAATTGTGTTTGAGGCCTTACAAACTAACAACATTTTACTTTAAAATTTAATATCCCTACCAACTAATTCTGATCAAAATACTTTTGCTCCGCACAAGTAGTTTACTTTTATTTGGAAACCACCTGACTATTAAGGTCAATACAGCGGTGCATTTAAATCGGGTACAGGCTGTGATAAAAAGTGTGGCCGTGTCGCTATAGTCTTATCTATCTATGTACCAAAACTTGGGATGGTGTCCGGCTTAATTTTTGAGATATGAACTTATTTTAAAGTCACCGTATACCATGCGAATGTGCGCACCCTGACTGGTTAGATTTTTGTCGCCATATTATATTCTGGTAGGAGTTTGGAGATAAAAATGTTGGAAGAAATATCCATGAAAGTATTTATAGAAATTGATGATCGCATATTGGTATACTTTCATAAATTATAGCAGGTTTCCAAATCTGTAGTAAATCATTAAAGCTTTCAGCACTCATGCGGAAATATCCAAAGAATTTTTCAGTATAGGATTGCAGTTCATCAAATATTAAATAAAATTTTCCCATAAGCAGCCTTTTGTTTACGGTATTATCAATTAACCGATATATCGATATTTTTATCGAAATATTTCGAAATTTCCTTTCCAATTTACATATATCGGTTATCGATATTGTCAAGACGATTTTTATTTTAGCCAAAGCTCGAATTCAATATTTCAATTTCTGCCAATTTTCGGGACGCAAACCAAAACCAATACGTATTTCTGTGAGCAGATCCAGCTAGAATACTGAAAAAATCAACTAAAATTTTCTTAAAATCGACTAGTTTTTCGGCTAAATTTATTGGGACATCTTAAAACGGCAACCCATATGCTTCAGTTCTAGAGAAGGAAGGAATTTTCTGGCCTTGTACCTAGATGTGTTATCACAATAATTTTGCTACGTTATATTCCTTTTCCTTCCTTATATGATTACCAGGTTAACTGTGTAAGTGTTCAAACAAGTAACCGTTTTTGATATAAATAATAACTGTATCACAAATTCACAGCACCTAATGAGAACTAAACCTCAAATCTCAGGTAAAGAACTGCACAGCCCTCCGAAGAGAAAATTAACAATATCCAAAATGGCCGTAACTATTTGTTTGTACTAGCAGTGGTATGTTGCCAGTGCTGCGGTTTGAAACTTGGCATCTCAGAATTATGCCTCTCCGCGAGTGTCACTCCTCCTCAAAAAGTGGCACAAAGTGAAGTATACTGCAACGTGTACGCCTCGGCATAGTACTATGCAATGCATTGCATGCTATGTTCTTACATATCGAATTAAAGGTCTAACCGAGTACTATCGAGTGGTGTACTCTTGCTGATTCAGAAAACTTTCTTGGAACATTTTTGTCGCCGGAAAATCCATTTTCATTCTCTTGGGTCACATACACCCCAGTTACTACATTTCACATATATTTTTTCCGTTCTTTCTTTCAGACATTAGTGCTCTGTTGTGAATATTTTTTTCATAGGAAGTCATTGAGTCATTGGAGATATTGACTGCAAGAGGACAGCTCACTATAAAAAAACAAAATGTCGTACAATTCTCTAAGAAATGTTTTTCCCTAAAAATAAATGTCATTTTCTCTTATAGAAAGGGTAAATGAGTTTAATTTTCCCAAATCAATGGAACATTCATTGAATTTAGTATGTAAAATTCCTGAAATGTAAAGCTTTCTCGTATATTAGGAAGAAAACATTCAATAAATTATGTAGATAATGGGCCCTATTCTGTAATTTTTCATAAAATAATATTTTATGTTATTTTATGGCGAAAAAATCCATTCTTAATAAAATAAAAATAAAATATTTTGAAAATTCGTATTCTGTCGTGGTTCCATAAAATTATTTTATGAATTCTTTTATGAACACGTAACATAAAATATTTAGTACATTCCTCTATGTGTTCTATTACTTTTTGAACAGCTGGTCAATTGACATTTGCGTGATACTCTATCAAATCACCCACTAAATAATCGTTTATGAAAGCAGCTGCTTTCTTAATAGCTCTTGAGATACTTTGGATGTAAAAGTGCTAAAATATGACAACTCCTGACTGGAGTTTGATACGAACCAGCAAACCAGCAAAACAAGCGAAATGCAAAACAGCAGGAAGATATCCATTCCATACAATTTTAGATTCCTAACTCAAGTGAACGGAATAGATGTCTTTTCGGTATGAGGCTATAGTTACTCTATAAATATTTGAATTTGTTTGCTTAAAACGAAACATTTTGGGTATAAATTAGAATTATTCATAAGTTTGCAATATAAGTTTACAAATTACAATATAAGAAGTTTATTAATTATCCAGCTGGAAGAACTTTTGAAGCCCAAGGCTGGTCAACTCATATGGATCGCGAAGATATCGTATCGTATGATCTCTTCTGTATAAAATTAAAACCTAGGCAAATATAATTAACTGTTTATATTTTACCATACCGCACCAGTGCAAATTTCTACAATTTCTGACAAAATTGTAATTTTTATGTATGACGGTGGACATTTTAGTTTTTAATTAAAACAATTTTCGCACAACAAATTTTAATTGACGCATGTCATTTTCATAAAATGTGTCAAAATACCTTTAAAATGTCCTGCTTAGGATCTTTTATGTTATGCTCAATAACAGGAAATATTTTATGTTATGATGCATAAAATAAAATAAAATTTCTGGTACAGAATAGGATTTTAGGGAAATATTTTATTTTAAGGCATAACATAACATAAAATGATAAAATTTTACCGACAGAATAGGGCCCATTATTCTACATTTTTTATCAGACACTTACAAGCATATTTTCGTTAAAATAATTCACACATTGTTTTTGAAAAATAAGTTATATATTGTTTTCCACTGTTTGGGCGTGCCCAAATAAAAAAAAAACAAATGGTAGTATGGCATATAAGAAATCTGCTATTCAGTTCATTCTTATGTTTTTTAAAAGTGTAGTACTACATATTACCTAAATTTTTTAGTATATTCCATAACCTTAAATTTAAGGGGGAGGGGGAGAAAACCTGCATGCATTTTAGGGATAAAAATCTAATCTATGTTTTCCACGTAAATAAAATGAGCTATGATATTGCATTCGCTTCTGATATAGGGGTTAATCCCTTGAAAAAGTACCAATATTGGTTATTCTGACACCAAATTCGAACCGATTCAGAACCTCAAAAATCTACATATAGAGATTTTTCGAATCGCAATAAAAGCAATCTTAAAGACGATAATCAACATTTAACAACATTCTAATTGGCCTTAATCAAGAATCAATTTAATTGTCCTATCAAAAACAAATACGAACATTTAAATATATTACTTTCATCCTGGATAAACAAGCAGACCTGAAAAAAATTAAGCAGATATTTCAAGGAATTTACAAGAAACCAAATCAGTCCAGCCAGACTGAACCATATACCGAATGGCGTTGGCATTTATAGCATAGTAAGTGTTTCTCAGACGGTCAAAGAACTATGGCGGCAGAATTTCTTATTATATGCCAAGCAGAAGTTTTCCTTTCTAATTATGCACAAAATTGATTGCGGTCGGGGTCCATAACAGCCACTTACATAGGGTAAAAGTGCTATAAGACATGTTCCTGTTCTTGATGTTGGTCGTGACTAGGATGCTGTTTATCCGGCAATTTCTTGGATCCACTATACATCATTGTCCGCAACAATAGGCAAGGGCAATTCTTGGAGGGCATTAAAATCATTTCTGAACTGAATAGTGCTTCCAGGATTTCGTATACATTATATGTATAGGAAAGAGCGTAGAGCAGGCGTATATAGAAACAGAACAGATCTCCTCCCCATGCATCATTAAATCTTCCATTGTTGCCTCTTGCATGAATATAGTAAGTATATACCTCCTCCACCTTCCTCTCTCCTGCCTTACAATTTCTTCCATAAGTAGTTTGGCTTGCATGTTTGGACATTTAATTTGAGACTCTCACTAAACTGTGGTACTTCTTTATTATTTTGTTTTTTTTTTTTTCAGCATGAACCGAGCGATGAAATCCAAAGAAAGGAAGGCAATACAGGCGTGTCGCGATCATAAAGTGCTGCAGGTAATTCTTTAACTTGTTATTTTTTATTCACTATATGTATAATATATGTAGCAGGAGGTAAGGTACCTAGTAACTAAGTAGGGGTACATTGGATTGGATGAGGAGGCCTGAAACTGATTCAATTATTGTGAGTGCTCCGCATATCTTATGCGCCCATCCGATGGCCAGTATTCGCGCCCATCTCTTCCCGTATCAACAATTTTCATAATTTAATCATATCCCGCGGTAGAAATGACTGTTACATTTCAATAATTCCAGTTTCAATCATTTTTTTATTTTTACAAAATTCTCGGCTTTTTGCAATTTTATTTCGATTTTATTTCGCGTCGAGACGGATATGTGTTTGGGCGGGCAGGTTCAAAATCATTCTGTGATAAGGGGTTGGCGGAATTGCCGTAGCATGGAAGATATCGTATTTGCTTGCATTGCAGAATGCCCTCAAGAAGTGCACCTATGCATGAAATGCTGTTATAGTTACAATAATTATCTGAAGTAAAATGGAATAGTAATCGACGCCTTCGCCATGCTAATCACTTAGCCAGCTGCGTATATATATAGTTAGTAAAGACAAAACAATCTATGCGGTAGGTTGATAAATTGGTATAGCTGCTCTGCTGAGCATGCAAAAATAAACATATTGCGCAGATGAGATAAAATATCGCGCTAGATGATGTGATAAAATGCTGTTGACATTTGACTGTTTTTTTTTTTTTATTATTATTATTATTGTTGCCTATAGCAAGCAATATTCGCCCAGAAGTTAGACTCAGTTTTAGCATGGGTGTCCGATTGTGTATAGACATTTGAGTAGAGAAGTGTACACTTTAAGTGATTTATTCGCAGAAAGAACAATTTCATGGTTGGTTTTAATGCATTAAAGTCTCAGCTGGAATTCAATTATAATATGACATAAAAACGTGGAGCAACCTCAACATATCATCAAGACAGCGCTAACAAAATCAATTGATCTTAACAATTATTGGCGATACTCTCTGGGTGGTCAATTTGCCAACCGTACATATCTCGGGTATTTCAAGGCTCCAATCTGGCGACAACAAATTTGTATTAAATATAGCGTATATATTTGCATAATGGACTATGTAACAATGAACAATGACTACTGAGGTGTACCAACTCCAGGGAGCTGGTTATTAGTGGAACTTACTGACTTGACTTACTTCTTGAAAAAAATCAAGACAAAGTAGGCGACAAGACAAAACGACATATTATGGTCTTATGGATGATGATTGACTAAAGGACTGCTGAGTTTTTACTCAAACTAATACAGGTAATGTGAGGTATTGTAAAGGCATAGACTTATAACTAGTATCACTTTTGTAGTTATACTTCGATATTATGCTTTACACCTTATGTCTGATTTTGGACAGTGGTCTTCTCTTAGCAAAATCTTGACTTAAATATTTAGTCACAGACTGACTCAAACATAAAATCTATCTGTGGAATAAAGTATATAAGTATCGAAACATCCGCTCACTGGGCGTTGCTAGGAGAGAAACTCCTCAATGCATAATATTGATGCTGAGACCCTAAGTGAGTTTTTTGCTTCTTCTACCCCTATAGCCCCCTAATAGTCATCTAGTTGTGGGTGATAATTGTTTTGAGGGTTTTGCGTTTAATTGCATTGATGATGATGACTGATGTTCTCTTTTCAATGTCTGCTGTAAAATCTACTGCGCTTGGGCATGATCTTCTCCCCCCGAGATTCATCAAGATGATTTCCCCCGCTATTTCTGATATTCTAGTACATATTTATAATTATTGTCTTGCAATTTCTCAATTTCCGTCGTTATGGAAAAAAAGGCCTCTTTGTGCCTGTTCCTAAAAAACCTCGTCCTAATGGAATTAATGATTATAGGCCTATTAACTTGCTGTGTTATTTCAGCAAAGTCTTTGAAAAAGTAATGTACAATCAGCTCACCAAATATCTTGACCAGCATCAGCTTCTATCATCTTTCCAGTCAGGCTTTCGACATGGACACAGCTGCGAAACTGCCCTTCTGAAGGTTTCTACGGATATTATTGAATCCTTAGATCTAGACGATTTAACTATCCTTGTCTTATTGGATTTTAGTAAGGCTTTTGACTCAGTTGATCACAATTTGCTCCTTTACAAACTTTCGAATTGCTTCAATTTTTCCTCTTCAGCCATCAAGCTGATTAAAGGTTTTCTGACCTGTAGACTACAAGCAGTCAAAGTTCTAGACACTATGTCGAACTTTCGGAACTCATACTGTAGAGTACCCCAAGGATCAATCCTAGGTCCTCTCTTATTCAGTCTATACATCAATGATTTGCCTGAGGTGATTAAGAATGTGAACATTCATCTGTATGCTGATGACGTACAAATTTACTTGAGCAGACCAATTGGGTTACAAGAAGATTGTGTTGCTCGTGTAAATGAAGATTTAACGAGAATTTACGACTGGTCGATAGCTAATAAGCTTCAACTGAATCCTAGCAAGTCTGTGTGTATGCCGATCTATAGAAACCACCTCGATGCATTAGAGCTACCACGAGTTATTTTAAATAACTTTACCTTACCATTCTCTAGATCTGTGAAAAATTTAGGTTTAGTCCTGAACACTGAATTTACTTGCTGCAGCTACGTTACCAATATTTTAGGCAAAATATATGGCTCCTTACGGCAGTTGAGAGTCTGTGGGTATTTATTGTCTACAGATATGCGATTGAAACTGGTACGTAGTTTGATTCTACCGCACTTTATGTATGGCACAATAGTATTTCCCAAGTTAGACTCAGTTTGCCGTCGAAGATTGACAGTTGCATTCAATGATTGTACTAGATATGTTTTCAACTTAGCACGCAGTGCCCATATCTCAATGCAAGTTAATGCAGCCCTTGGACATGCTCTTGATACCCATTTTGCTCATCGCGACTTGTATTTTTTACATAAATTGATTTATAAAAAGAGCCCACAATATCTCTACAATAAGCTGCAATTCTTGCGCTCTCAAAGAAGTTTAAAAATTCTTTTACCACGTTGTCATTCTCATTTCGGAGAGCGCTCTTATTTTGTCCAAACTTCACGTAAGTGGAATAGTTTACCATCTAATATACGTAGCACAAACTCAGGCAGAGACTTTCTTGAATTGTTAAGCTCTTGGAGCCTTATTAGGTACACATCATGGCTGTTCTTAATCTTAATCTTTATTTAGTACATTTTCTTCTTTTTTTTTTCTTTTTTAGTTTTTATTTCTTTCCTCTCTTTTTTTGATTTAATTGAATTTGCTTAATTTTGTTTTTCTTGTTTTCCATTTAAAACAATAATTTTGTATCACTTCTCCTACCTATAGATCTGTATCCAATAAGATTTGTAATCTTTATACAGTTGACCGTAATAAAGTAATATTGTTATTGTTATTGTTATCTGGTTTGAATAGCAGTGATAAATTGCAGGAGTTTAGGAAAATAGTAGTCACCGCATATACTTAATACCTTTTCAGATCCCTCAATAAAGCGTAAAATCTTAACTTTCTATGTAAAGGGGCTAATGAAATCTTCCGATAACAAGCAAAACAGAAAATTTTTGACACTTACATATGTAAGAATTTCAATTTCGTTTAACTGGCCGTATAAAGGATGCCAAGAGTTTTTTCAGTACTATCGTCAACTTAAGATATATGAAATTTGCCATTTTTAAAAACGAATAATGGTCGCTGCACACTTACCGGCACAGACAGGCAAAATATTTTTATATGAAAACAAGTTAGCTAATTCAGATCAACCGGTACCGGCGCAGATACCGGCACGTAACGGAAACTTCATTGCCGGTCGCTAATGGTTGCTAGAAACCAGACCGGCATTTGTCGGTTTCTGGTCTACATAGTTTCGAAGTTAACATGGGATCACTTTTCTATAGATTCCTCTCGATACTTACCTTAATTGAAAGTTTCCTTTCAGTATTATGTCGTTATATGTGCACAAAAAATGCCGGTGCCGGTCGATGCATGTCTTCTCTGCCGGTTCGTACTGTGCCGGTAAGTGTGCATCGACCTTTACTTGACAGATTGCAATCATCCAACTCACCCATTTGAGGAAGATTCTTAGTAGTACCTAAGCCTCGAAAATTGTGTACAAACATTTTTCTACAACCCACGGAAATCATCTACTATACTTATTATTAATCCAGCTCAGAGGCTGCCCTATTATGCAATGCACAGCGTGGCAGGAATTTGAAGTAGAATGGATTAATAGTCATAAGGAGTGCGCAGTGGTGCTGATGTATAACACTCTTAAAACTCTACAGATTGTAAGCCTGAGGAAAAACCGAAGATGGAGGAACTTCCATATTCGCATATTTCAGGATATAAAAGCATCAGGAAATTTTACTGAGCGACCTAAAGTATTTTGAAGGATGAAATGATGTGCACGGCTTGCAGTACGAGTATTGCATATAGAAATTAATCTACAAGGGATCAAACTAGATATTTCATCAGAACACTGACCTTTCATAATATAGTGATAAAAGAGCGGAAGTCATCCGGAATTGCGGTGAGTGAGTCGATATGACAAATTATTGCTACATCGCCAATTAGCTTGAAGGCTCTCTTTCGACTAGTATCCAATGTAGCCACTGGTAGAGGAGTGCTAGATTCAATGGACTGAAATATTTTCTACACCTTTTCAGAAAACCAAGATATTTCAATGCTTCTTTAGCAACAGAGAAAATATGATCTGTCCAGCTTTACTTACTGGAAATAATTATTAAAGCCAAGAATACTTCAATGCTCCATCAAAATAAAAGGGGGTGGTAAATGATTTTGTTTTAAAGAAATGAGATAGAGCTTTTGGTCTCAGATGCATTGAATTCTACGCGATACGTCCCAGTCCCAAGAAATATCGTTTGACACGTGCACTATTCGCTCTGGAGTCCGAAATATTGTCAAAGGAGTAAGCGAAATCAAGGGTATGGATTGGAATGAAAGTAAGAGAAGGCAGTTTATTAATGAAAATTAAAAAGAGAAACGGAGAGATAACAGAACTCTGAGGCACACCGGCATTTATAGGGTCATATGGATGAGGTTTAGATGTAACGCCATATAATACAATCCATGATAGAAGAGTTTGAGAAAGTCCAAGTGCTTTGCGTTTAGCTAACAGGGAAGGATGCTAGACTCTTATCAAATGACTTTGAAATATCTAGGGCAATGACTTTGTATTCCGAATATTATAAAAAATGCCTACTTCATGTATGCAGGTTGTTTCAGATCAAGGTGCCTTTTGATATAACACACTATTACCTGAGATGAGCTAATAAAAAAATCGTTTCTCATACGCACCTAGGGGAGGGTGCGTACCCTGAGGAATTGAAGCTATTTGAAGAATATATGCTAGTTTTTCCTGAAACACGTCGTAACCCCCTTGTTATTACAACCTATGAAGCATTGATTATTTATATATAGATGTGCACAAAATCATTGACGTCTTAGAAACGAGATGTCGCTACTTGCCAAAAATGTGATTGAAACTTTTATTTAATGGTAAAAATACAATTTTTCCAGCATATAATATAAAAATGTTTCAAAACTAAATCAAAACTCCTCGCCAGTCATTAATAATTCTTTTATTAGAAGTTTTAAAGCTGGAAATAACAAACGAAAGACACGTAGCGACATCTCCTTTCTAAGACGTCAATGATTCTGGGCACATCTATTTATAAATAATCAATGCTATGAAGGTAATTTTCAGCTGATAACGTGGAATTGCATAAAATTGGGCGCAATTTCTATTGTCAGTAGTAAAATTAACGAACATATACATCATAAAAACTAGCATATCTCACGAACGGTTTCATGTAGGTAGATTAGATTAGATCTGTGGAGGGGTGTGTAGACGCTGGCCTCGTATCCACTGCGGTCTGAAAGATCTATTGTGAATCTCGGTTCAAATTATTCCCTTTCTAGGTTAAGTCTGTTAATACGTTCTAGAACCATTCTGGAATTTACATTCCACTCGTAGTTTGGTAGAGGAAAAGCATTTTCGAGGTCGAGTATTCTCTGCCTGGCCAATGCTTTGCGCAATTACAGAGTAAATGCTTTGTAGTTTCATGAGCATCCTGGCAGAAGCAGCATGTTGAAGCTCATCTTCTTTAGGTGATACCGCAAAGAGCAGTGGGATCTGGGATTGTTTCAAGCTATGTTCCCCTGAGGAGTCGGAATTTCTTTGTTTTTTCGCCAGAGGTGTCGATAAACTGACGAAATCGTTATAACCTTTTCCAATAAAAGGATTTTTTGCTTATTCTTCCAGCTATTTACGGTAGCTCTAAGGTAGCATTTAGAATGCCATAAGATGGTCCGACAAAGGCAGTTTCTGTTCCTCTTTTGGCTAAGCCGGCAGCAATTTCATTGACTTTATGGCCCTGATGTCCCGGTACCCACATGAGGATATCTTTCTTTTTCTTCGATAAAGGTATGCAAATACTCCCAGACTATTCTTGAGTTAAAGTCTTGAGAGCGGCTTAACTATCCGAGAAATGGTTTAGCCATTTTTTGGCTCTTTTAATACAGGCATTAGATCATTCTTCTATGGCTTATTGCTCAGAGCCCGCATGGCCTGTGACAATATGGCGTCTGGTGCAGTATACGCGCAGTCCGACTACGCTGTTCGTTCCTTCACCCGTTACAAAGAAACATTCCGAAGATATATTCAGAATATTATTATATGAAATGGATGTGGGTGTAATTAACGGAACTGTTAAATTATTGCGAATTCTGACTTTACAGTAGCTAGTATCTATATAGGAAGTTGCTGACAAATTTTTGTCCGTCTTTGCTTCCGACGCTACCCACTCTAGATAAATGGATATGAGGTGCAAATGACACAGTTCTGCAATATCTTCTAGAAATTTTCAAAAAGATTTCAATGAATCTCATCGATGGTTCAAAATTAAAGTTACCGCACACAAAGGCCCACCCAAACTGTGATAATGGATTCAATCGCTTATGTGGTTTTTGATTAGATCTGGTTAAAAAAAAAAAAAAGTATTACTGAATGGTGAGCACTAGCCATCAAGTCGTCTTATCAGTTCCCGTATCTGTCTAGCTATAAAGCTCCAAAGACACTTTTAAGACGGACTTATTCTGAGAATGTCGTTGAAAAATACGCAAATAATTCAGTAAATGTAGTTTGTATTGCGGTTCGCAGGAAATTATCAGACAGAAAAAAGAGAATTCCGCTCAGCTGGCTAAAACGCCACAAAGAATTGAATATTGCCGGTACACATTTTGCGGTTCTACATTTTGCAAGTCCCATTTCTCATACAAGAAAGGTCTGTCCTAAAACTAAATTACGGCAAAATTCTTCTAATAGATGAACTATATACCCTTTACTCCCCTCCCCCATAATTTAGCTTAGGATACATATACCCTGGTACTGACCACACTCTCGCTAAACATATCCTCTCCAATTTTACTAAAAAAAAAAAAAAAACAAGGCTTGGTGTCAACCACCAAAACCTCACCCAATTTTTATATTTACAAAGAAAAAAAAAACAATTTGTTTATCCCTAGCTGAAGCCTTCGATGTTATCATTTTTTTGTTTATTCGGTTTCGTTTGTTGTCATTGCTTCAAAATAAACTAAATCCAATGAAATTGTTTATTCGAGCCAAAACAACATCTCACCCCAATGGGCCCCATTCTATCCCAGGCCCCTGCAGCACTGTCTCTGTTATTACTTTCAGTGCCTAAAGTATGCGCTGATGTTGCGCGATGTTTTCATTGACCAACATAGAAAATCAACTGAGAAATCACGCACGGACTCGTCTGATAGTTTATGACTAGGTTGGTTAGTATCTTACGAGGCCATTGAATATTTGTGGTCCTCGTCGTGCAATAATTATTATTAATGCTGGAGGCACTTTGAAATGCTAATCATCGTCGTCATCATCATCATCATCATCGGTCTCTGGCCTAGCATGTGAAGGTGCTGATAGATTAATGAAGATGAAATTTTAATTGACAGTTTCTAACGTGCTTATAATTCCGGAAAAGAAGCATCAACCGATGAGAAGATAGCTTCACTTCGAAATAGTTTCTGGAAGAGAGTACACAAATCGATTAGAAAAGTCATTAATGATTTATTAAAAATAAAACTGCTTGCGGTAAGTATAGTTGACTGAGTAATGCGAATAGAAAGTTTAAAATTAGGGAGGACAAGAAATGTGTAAAATGACGACTTCATCTTTCCATAGAGCTATGAGAATTAGTTGAATGACCTCAGGGGATGTATTGCACAGTTTTAGTAAGAAATTAGACCAGATAAATATATTTGGAAATAAATGAGGAGTACCTAAATGAACTCCCCAAAAGTTGTCCAAGTTAAGAGGTGACTAAAAGTAATACCTACCTGGAGCTGAACATAGTGAAACGAAATACTTAATTCAACAGAATTAATGCTTCCGTATAGTTCCAAGATTTGCACCCCCCACAACCTTCCAAAAAGTCGACTGCTATAGTAAAGAAAATTTGGACAAAGAATCGATTATGGAAATAGGATAAAAACTTGGACTTTTTACGCTGAGGATTCTGTCCAACTTAAATTTTAAGATATATACGTAAAGGCACAGACAACATACAACTAGATAAGAAAATCTCCATAAAACTCTTTAACTTTTTATTCAACCAAAGAAAGCTATGATTGCGAAAAATTTATGTGGAATAATACAGCAAGAAAGAGAGAGATAGAGAGAGATAGAGAATGTATAGAGCTAGCTCGTTTTAATTCGACCACTTTTTGTGAGTTTTTCACATCTCCAAAATGTTTACATGGCAAGAGACTTTTGTGTCAGATCAAAAAATTAGGTTATGAAGACCAATAAAAAAAAGTCTCTAGAGACACTTCTTGAAGTGTATACACGAAATTTATATTTGGTCTCCAGAAATCTGTGTTAATTGTCAATTGCATAACAATGTTTTTATGCAAAAATTTTACGGGATAAAGGACAACACAACAAAGTATGATTTTTTGTTTGTTTCAAAAATAACCAGCCCCCTATTGACGAAAAAATTTCTCTTCTCTAAAGCCATTACTATCCCAACTTGAGAGTTCCGTCTGTTCATCTGCGCGGCCGTCCGTGAGTCCGTCCGCACAATAGCTTGGGAACGCGTATATTTAAAGAGCTGAAAATTTGCACACGGGATTTAAAAAAAAAAGTAAATTTATGTTCGAAAATGGGACAAATCGGGTAACACTTTCCTAGGGTTGCCATACAAAAATTTCGTTTTTTGGTGTATATTTGCCCACTGCCTGAGAGCGCGTCAACGTAGAGAACTGATATTTTGTACACCGTGTTTTCATGAAAATAGTAAATATAATTTCAAAAATGGACTAAATTGTGAAAACGATCAGTCCTAGACGTTTTAATTGCACTGAAAAGTTCTTCAGAATATGAAATCCTATGAAATTGATCATCATCATTTATACTTTCCAACGAACCGTTCTAGAAATATGCGAAAAACCACTTCAAAAATCAAACTTGTGCAGATAGATGACCATACGAAATTACATACGGGTATTCATCTACAGCATCATAAGAATTGGTCTTATACCAATTCTAGCTTTTTACTTGTTTTTCTTATAAAAGGCATTCTTTATATAACTTTCTCTGAAATAATTTAAAGACCGTGCCTCTGTGATAGGTATTTGGATTTAAAGTTATCATTTCTTTAATATAACTTTCAGGTATGTGTAGTAACTCCACATACCAAAAATTGGAAAATTTTAAGGGTTACAAAGTTATTTTAAATTTAGTATAATTCAGGCAGTATTCATCGCACGACAAAAAAATTAACTTTCAGTGAAGAACGTTGGGAAACTGTAAATTTAGTTCGATTTTCAATGGAGTTACCCTATGATAAATTAAATAAAAATTAACAAAAAGCCTTCCCACCCAAGCTCACTCCACAGTTAACTTAACAGCAGAACACACAATAGGCTCCGGAAATCTAGAGACGAAAAATGAGCAAACTTCGAAGAGTAGAGACCGAGCATGGAAACCCGATTGATTTGAAACACACGACGGGAGACCGGAGCCGGAGAACAAAAACATTTCTAGTAATTTGGTATCTTAAGAGATTTTTTTGCATCTCCAAGATATATGGATGGGTCTCTGAGATCGAGAAAGTAGTCTCTTGAAGTTATAGTCTCTCGCCATGTAGCTTCACTATTCGCGAGAAATGAAGCTATTTTGAAAGCTATATGGCACACTAAATGTAAATGTAAAATTGTATCTCTAATTTTTAGAAGATTTATTTATGTTCCTAAATGTAAGAGAGATTTAATTTAATTCATTCACATCGTTTTATTTTACTGTCTTTTTGTAAACTGACTAATTTTATAATAAATAAATAAAAAAAGACACTATGCCTAACAATTTCAACCTATTTCATTAGTAAGTAAAACAAAAAATTATTTGGCAACAATGTCCGGGTTTCAAGCTAAAATGCCCAGGGCTGTCGAACTTGTTGTCCTAGTTTAATGATTTTACAGATGGCAGCCCTAATCGTACGCCTTAGTCCAGAAATATTGAAAAATCAAAATCAAACTTCATCAGACATTCGATACATGGACTGTATGTAGTGGCTAACGTATACGTAAAACTATCCAAAATGTTCGTGAATCTGTGACAAGTCAATGACTTTTCTGTCATATGATTTAATCTGGAGTTGAACTTTCCAAATATTCGTGGTTTAAAGTTCAACAGAACAAAATAAAAACTATCTGATGACCTCAACTGAGGAGTGGGCGCATAAAAGTTCACGTTCCGGGTTTTTCGTTTTTTGACGAAATCGTGTCCACAATACTGAACCTTCGCCGTTTTCAATCACCGTTTTTTTTTTATTTAAAAAAGCATAAAATGTGACAGATTTGCGACTCTTAAACTAGATTTTCGTACAAAACTGGAGCAATGTGCGAACAAAAAGGCACATGTCCTTCAATGCGTGCAGTTTGTCCAGTCAAAAATGCACATGTCTATTTTGTTATTATTTTCTTCTCCTAGTATATTTCAAATATTTTTTTTCTTAACATGCCGGGAAGGGCACCAAAAGTAGCACACACTATTAAAATCATAGTGGGATAATTTCGAAAGTCCATTAATTTATCCAGTTTTATGCATTTCTGTAATTTTTTAGTAATGGTACATGTGTCCCTCTGTTCGCCCACTCCTCAACTAGTCATTATCCCTGGTAAAATTACACACTCTTTATTATACTTCGTTGAGATTTTAAATTAAATTTGCTTCGAAAACGTGGTTTCCAAAGGCCGAAGGTTTGGAAGGGAAGGAAGGGAGTCATGAAAATTTAAAAAATAAAGCAAAGCTCTCCAGAGCTGCGCGTTGCAAGTGTAGGAGAAAAGCCCTCAAATTGGCGCTTTGCTGCATAAAAATAAATATTGTTATGGTTGTATCTAGAGTGAATGGTTTGGACGTGGAGGCCAGACTGTCAGCATGAGCTGATAGATCACTGGGTGGACAGCGTTGACTGCAGGGCGGCACGCTAGCTCGCCTCGACTATTGGCGGAGAGTGTGGGGAGTTCCACGAAAACCTGCCGCTGTGCCACCAGCCATACACAAAACTTAATTCGTGCCTACCAGACAAGAAGCCGTAGCACACATTCGGTCCTGAAGGGACCTATACACCACTTACCAATATCCACCGTGAAGGTGCAGATGTTTTGCCTTCTCTGCTTGCCCCAACCACCCAATCGACACTGAAGGCAGATAATTTTCAGTGTCCCTATTATGACCTGAAAAGAGAAGTAGCGGACCTAGTCGACCTGCGGGCTAAGAGGGCTCCAGGAGAGTGAAAGGAAAATCAAAAATTTAACTCGCCATTACGTTATAAAAGTCCCAAAGTTTAGTATAGTTCCGTTGGTTAAATTATATAAGAAAGTTATATAAGGGCTAAACTTCCTAGTTAATCATTCTAACATCGTGTTGGTAGACTCTAATTATGTTAAATCAGATCATATACCAGTACAATTTCAACGTTGCTGTTTCAGATAACATGATAAGACTAACGGATTATGCTAATTAGATCCTATACTAGTGAACTTTCAAATTTAATCTTTCAGGCAAAAATAATAATAAAATCCGTTTATGTTCATTAAATCCTATACTAGTAAAATTCAAATGTAATATTTCAGACAACATAATAAGGCAAACTGATTATGTTAATTTTTGTACATAATAGATAGTGACGTTTCAAACTTAATCTTTCAAATGACATAATAATAAAATCCGATTATTTTAAGGAGATTATATAATAGTAGTATTTCAAATTTAACTTTTTAAACGCGTAACAATGAAATCTGTCAAATAAAGTACTTGAGTGACAACAACTTAAATAATTCTTGTTGGTGCGGATCCCTCGCAGAGGCCTCCGAAAATTTCCACCATGCCACTGGCTCTAATTTTATATTATTTTGCTATCAACACAAAAGGAAAGAAACAAAGATTAAGTTAAATAAGACAATATCCTATGTACTTAACAGTTAGTGTCATGAAACAAAATTCGCTGGTATAACCCGGAACTGCATCTATTACATTTTGGCCCATTTCAAGCGGCCCGTCGCTTTCATTTCCCTTATCGGCACAATGTCCTCTGGTGACGCTCTATCTCTTCAGCTTCAATTAAATTAATAAATTCCTTGCTGTGATTAGATTAGGAAAACTGAGGCCGGTGTATGAAGATTTAATTTGATTAAGCTGGTGTGACGAAGGACGATTAAAACTTATGTCGGAATTCCTGAAGACCACGACTGCAGCCCAAATTTTATAGATGGTCCCGAAGTTTTAGATGTATACTGAAGTATAATCGCTTACCACATTACTTTTGGACAAACTTGTCTTTTCTTATTGATTTTGTAGGGTCCTTGGAGATTTCACGAATAGAAACGATTTTCCTCGGATAGCTGCAACTTCCAGAAATACTTCTTTGGCATGTGATTTTTCGTCCTTTCGAGACAATAATTTCTTCCTTTAAAGTCTTTCTATCTATGTATTTACGCTAATATCATCCAAATATGCCAAGGACTTCCTCAGCTTGTTGAAGCATATTTTTCCGCTTTCTTGTAGGTTTACTGAATCAATGCGCAGCAGAGTATGCAACTTTTCAATCATAGGATTTCTCCACAACAAATCACCCATCGCAGTACTTTTTTTATTATCACGATTAGGAAATTGGGTACTATTTTATTCAATATACGAATTCTTTTCTTTACTCTTACCAAAATATGAACATGCACAATTTAACACACGTCGATTTTCTTTTCTTCCACCATACAGCTCGTTACCCTCCTTTTTTTCTTTTCTTTTTCAACCTCTTCTTCTTCCTTTTCCTTTTTTTTCTTTCGGTACTTGGCCCAGTCAGGTTTCAAACGTCTGGTCGAGTCTCGTTAGCAGCGCAGTCTACGTGTTGCGCACGCTGTGTGCTGCTGCTAGTCATCGGGTAGCATGCTGCTGCCTGCAGTACACTACGACCATAACAATATATTGCTTGCATCTAATATTTCATAGTCCCAAGAGAGAATTTCGCAGACTTTAACCTGAAATAAGTTACAAACCGATTCTATCCTTCTTAAATATAATTGGATTTGCCGCTACATCTACCAGAACTAACAGCCTATTCTGTAATAGATTCGCTGTAAACTAGATGAGTACATCCTAGGTTTGACGGAGTGTTTCCACTCTGAATCCGAGTCCATTTGCTATATATACGTTCAATTGTAGTGGCTCAAGGTTTAGCAGAGCTTCCATCGCCACCACTTGTGAGCGTATATTGCATTTATTCAATAATGCTATCTAATAATAATCTAATAATCTATCAAAAAAGATGTTCACCACAGGTAACTTCATCAGCATTGGAAAAGATCTTGTACCTGCACAAAACGTTTCCCCGGTGATTCAAAGAGACTGTTCACAGACATACTCTTGATGGCAACAAATAAGGCGTTTTGTATCAGCCCAAATGCAAATATCCCCATCCCCGCAAATGCCCAAATATCCCCATTTAGTATGATCTTAGTTAAAGTTATGAGTATGAATCATATAAGCCGGAATACTACGTATTTACTTTGGCACCATTTAGGCCCTAGGCGGGAACTTTAACTGAGATGTAGTCGGCTTTTTTCTTTCACTTGTCTACGGCAGGCAGAAACTAGTCGTGGTGTTGGGAGGCTGTTGCAACCGAAATTCCCTCGAAAATGGGAATTACTGAAAACTTTTCCCACAGATTATTATACAAATTCCCACAATTTTTTCCTAGGTACCAAAAGGTAAAAACTAACTACTTAGCTTTTATTGATAGTAGAGACCTCTATAAAAGCACATTCGCAAATTAAGAGTAAAGTGAACAGTGCTAATTAAGTACATATGAACTATTAAATACAAACTCTCATCCCTAAATACATTTCTAGTCATTTCTCAAAGCCTTTCTATTTGAAAAATGCTCAATATTTGAGTTTCATTGCCATGCGCAATTAATTTAACATACTTCCGCAGGAAAATTCAATTTTTTGCGCAAATTTTAAGGAAATATTTTCTAAACTTTGGGGATGTATGATTTTTCTATAATTTTGTATGGGGAAACAAAATTATTCCCTTCTCCCTTTTTTTAAGTTTCTTTAGCCCAGAAATTCCCACAATATAGGAGAATTGCCAAGATCTCCCAATACTGTATTGGTTCCTTCTGATACGAAAAGCCTTATTTGTTGCTATCTTCGCTGCAAGCTTTGGTTATTAATTTTAATTAATAATGCAATATAGTTGCATTACATGACAAACACAAAATTTCTTCTTCAGAATCTGATGACATAATTTACGAGTATGTTTTCATTTCGCGATTTATCAAGAACTCAACGCCTTGTTGTGAACAAACACTACACCTCCAGATGTATGTTCACCTCACCTCGTTCAACTGCCTAGCCGCGTTGTGCGAATACCCTAACGCTGACAACGCAGTACATCCTGCCACTGCCCAAATTTCCGTGTATTACGATTTTGCGGGCTGGACGGTCAAGAGGAAAAACACCTTTAGTTTGTGAGAATTTTATTTGTTTTCCGACGTTTCGGCCGATGTCTCGAACCGTTCTCAAGGACACAGTCTAATTAAAACATCAGTGTAACTAGTGCTTGATATAAAAATAAAAAAATAAAAAATAAATAAATTAAAAAACAAAGGCTACTTACGGATTAAACAACATTGTAAAAATATTAATAGATAACAAACAGCAAACATTAATTAAAAACCACAGTATAAAAATTAAAAAAATAAATAAATAAATACATAAATGACAAAACATGGTAAAATAAACTATAGGAGTTGTGGAAGGTTATCCAATCACTCGTCAAAAACAACTGGTGCTAGACGTAGCTTTATCATTTCCCAAAGCTCTCCAAATACGCGCAATAGATGTTATTGATATTGTCTGTATTCGTTTTTTTTTTGTTCATGGTATTGGGAGTTTTCTGAATATATAATGCCTCTATCAATAATCTTTTCTTATAGTGTATTTTGTGGTGTAGAATAGAGACATTTTCAAAATCTGGAGCATGGTTGGATAATGCACAGTGTGTAGTTAGTAGTTTTATTTTGGTTTCCGCTTTTTAAATCTGATTGGTGTTTCGAAATCCTGTTCTTAAGGAATTGCCCTGTTGTTCCAACATAGCTCATCGGACAATTTTCGTTATTTCTACCCTTGCAGGGTATTTTGTAAATTACGTTCGAACGTAATTCTTTGGGTGTCAGATCCTTTAACTTAGTGAAACAATTACTTATTGTTTTGCGTGGCTTGAGGCCTAGTTTGATTTGGTGATCCTGAGGTTTAAGGATTTTTTGAAACCTTTCCGAAAACCCAGGGATATAAGTTGCACCTTTAAATCTCAAAAAACTTTCGGATCCACCCCCATTAACACTTTCAACAATATGTGTGCTATGCTGAAACAACAGCCCCCCCCCCTGTTATTGATTTGGGGAAGCCATTCTCGCTCAATATATTCTTAATTTTTCCTATATTAGTTCTATGGAATTTTTCGTGGCTAAGCTTTAAGACTCTGGAGATAAAATTTTTGGCTGTGTTTAGTTTCTGATGTTCAGGATGCAAAAGCCTACTCGAAGATGTCGGTTTTTGGTACCAGTGAGTTATTATTAGGTTTTTTTTTCGTAATAGAGTTATTAACGTCTAAGTACGGTAGGGATCCCATACTCTCTTCTTCTACGGTGTACTGTAGTTTAGGGTGATAACTATTGAGAGTATTAAGTATGGCAGGCAAATGTTGGTGTGGCAATATGGAAAAAAAATCGTCAACATATTTGATAACTATCCGTGGCTTGTTTTCCATTTTATCAATAGAGATAATTAATAAATCTGCATTTTTGCACCAAACCCAAATCGTGCGCAACTTGAGCGTTACCAGAAATGAGAACAAATCAGCTAAGAATGCAGAATATTTCTATGCTTAAGAGAACAAAGAGTGGCAAGTTCGTGATATCCACCATTTAAAATGCATTAATCAAAATGCAATTCACTTTAGTGGATTAAATATGCAACACAACAGTTCTCATCTACAGCATTCTTTTGAGAGTGCTGGTACTATAGAGTCGAACTAGTACACAAATTCAGCAGGGTTGCCACTTTACGTCGATCGAGGTAGGTCTACTTCCTTTCGGTCTTTTAAAATATCTAGTGCGAAGTAAAAGAATTCTACTTCGATTTGAGAGTATATTTATAATCTACTTCGAAATTTACTTCGGTCCTTTTTCCAAATAAAAACAAGCCGACGGATATGTTTTTGAACGCAACCTTTGCTCCATGCTTTACGTTTGTGAAACAAGCGTTTGGCATGCGTAAGTCTTCATAATAATCAAGAAGAAGAAAAAACTAAGGCAAAACAATCATCCACATGAACAGTCTGACAAATATAGAACTGTATGTATGTTTACACTTAACTCGCATATGCCAGACCGTAAATATATGATAATGTTAGTGCATGAGGTATGAGACAGCATTAAGTTCTAGCTGTGGAGTGACAACTGACAGTGACGGCGCAAATTTTTATACATTTTGAACATTGAATTTGCCGAATAGAAAGCGATGTTATGAAGCAGTATTTTTCTATATTCGAAAAAGCAGAAAGGTAAAAATAAATTTGATATAATTTGTTAGTTAATGATAAAATATTAGCTTTGAAAACTCTGAAGGACACCTAGTGCTGCTGGAGCTTCACCTTCATTTTCGAATGTAGTAGCCACAAGACTTGGTAACAAGAATGTTGAGCCTTCGTTATCGTTAGTAAAGTTAATGGATTTACTGAATTGTATGATAAATAATTTATTTACTATTTATGCGGAATATCGGTAACTGTAACTCATTGGATAAAAGATCCATGGATATATCAAGTAAAGAGGAAACAGAAGAAAATATTTTCAAGAAAAAAACCAAAAACGTACGAACAAAAATAAAAGAAGGAGAGGAAGATTGCGTACCCTCGGCTGATTTCTTTCGGCGTAAACCAAGAAGCCTTTTGCATGGTTTTTTATAAGGTACTTAGTAACAACAAAGCACTTTTTAAAAGACATCAGGAGTTATCGATTCATGCTACAATGTTAAGAGATTTAAAAATTTCGGCTGTAATGTATTGTATTCAGGATTATTTAATTCAGAGGTGATGTCGTCTTAAAAACTGTGACTAGGATTGAAAGAAAGAACTACAAAATTCTGGGAAAGAAATTAGAAAGTCATTTACAGAAAAAGAGAGAGAGAGAGAGAGAGAGAGAGAGAGAGCGAGAGAGAGAGATGAACTTTACGATACACTTGGGATAAATAACTAATAAGGAAACGGCATATCCGGTGAAAACCTAAGCTGAAATGTTTTAATGTGCTGTGCTTGTATTCGTTTCGTCATGGCAGTAGTGAAACCGTGAAATTTTGGAGGGGGACATTTTTTATAATCCAAATTGCTATGTAAAATAAACAAATTTTTGGCGCCCCCTTTTCTTCAGATAATATTCCTTGGCACTGCCTATGATAATTTAAGTGACTTGTTAAGCAGAATTTTCAAATAAGTGACCAACCAGCCCTCTTGTCATTTCCCCCCCCCCCCGCTCCAAGGGTTTGACTATCATTGAATTGCCTACTCACGTACACTGTATTCGCACGAAACCCAGCTTCCTTATTAGTTATTTATTCAATGACGATACACCGTCGATGATTACTTACTTACTCAGATGTCAGATATAACTGCAACTTATCAGGAAAGAAATTATCTAATAATTCGGCATACAAATTCCACGTTTGGATAAATAAAATTGGTGAAGCTATCTAGTAAATATTTTCAGTCTAATTTTTGTGGAATTAGAACTTTCAACCACGCCGAAAGTGAAATTTCAGATGTAACTTGCACTTGCCTCACCTCCGCTAAGTTTGTATGTGTGAAAATCAACGGCCTTGTTTTTATGGCTACATAACACCATAGATGGCACAAGAACTAGATATCGCATGGTATACCAGCGCAGAGTGTACAGAATGTGAAATGACTGGTGCATTCTGGAATGGACCATAACATGTTTTAGAACATACCGAAAGCGACTGTTGCCTTAACAGCAGTTTTGTATAAATTTAAACGACCTCCTCAACATGGCAGATGCTAGAAAATATTAATCACTCGACGTATCTATCATATTTTAATGTTGTGGTACATCCCGGAATGTCCTACCTACCCATATAAAATTTGTATACTTTTCTCTGGTATTGCATGCGATATCTATGTATACTTAGCTCATGTGCCATCTAAGATAGCAATCATTTCATAAGGTGTTTTTGGGCTTATAATGCCTTTATTTAAACTCTTCCTAAGATTCCATACCTACAACACCGTAGTGCATCGATTTCGACTTGAAAAGCTGTGGGATGCGTTTCCATACCCACTCAGTGATGCAGCGAACATAGCGACCCTGGATTAGTTGAGAGTGACGGCCACCGATCCGAACATCATCAGGCAGCATTAATTACTGTTCGACAATATATCCGATCCACTGACATATATAATATGGACTGACTACGTTCATAGAAATGTACTGCACAGAGTGAGCACAGTTCTATATTGCTGACTCTTTCGGCCTAAGCACGAAGTACCAACTGAGAGAACTGTAAACAACAAATAAATAAGTGGGTCTGTCGAAATAAATGTTTTTACATTAATTATTTACGGTTATTACTGATACAATTGTTTTTCCAAACGCAATATATTCATTAGATATGCAGCAGAAATTCGAAAGGTTTTATTATAATCGCTTTCCCAGCTGGCACCCTCATTTTTTCAACTTCCCGCCAATGATTTTTTTTCAATGTTGGCACCGGCGTAAGAATTTTTTTTTGACATTAGCAATTGAGCCCACATGAAATGGAAAGTTATTCAGTCCATATTATATATGTCATTATCCGATCTAATATTCTAGTCTATTCTTACAATGACCCTGCCCTCTATTGCCTTTACGGCTCCACACATTTTGAACTAAACAACAGAGTAATTTACCTAGGGATCTTACTAGATCAAAAGGTTGAACTGAAAACCACACCTAGAAGGACAGAGCGAGCAAAGCCTTTAGAGCCTTCGCAATGTATGGCAGGCCAATATTGGAAAATGGAGACTGAACCCGCTATTGATCCTATGGATAAACCCATTCTATGGCTCTGTGATGCGGCGGAAAGCAATGGATCTCGCAAATCATTGCAAGATATTGAAAAAGATTCAGAGAATGTACCTCTTTAGCATAAGCGGCACACTGTGGTACTCGGTCCATTTAGATTATCCTTAACATAGGTACAGTTCGTGAAAATTTACATCAAGATGGAGGCATTAATTGCAGCGCTAAGACTTTACCTCAACCAGGGGGCCGGATTCTGTAACACGAACAATTAGAGAATTTGAGAGATGAGAATTTTCGTTTCCTCCGATTAAAAGTCCCTGACTCTCCATTCGCAATTCACTAATTTGTTTGGGAATTAGGGAAAACTTGAGATGTGTGAAAAAGTGCGAATCACCAGAGACGATGAAAGGTATCAGTTTTTGGTGTAGAGGGTTGGCTTTTTTTTTATATATATTCAAGATACATGGGTCTATGAGTACCTGTCGACGTCGAAACAAATTGAAATTTTTTCTTAGTAAGGCAGTTTTGATTAAATTTTTCTTAGTTTTTCTGGAATAATGGGAGAATGGTGATGAGTAGAGAAATGTATGTGGTATCAGAAAAAATTAGAGATCGGGGCAAATATGGTAGAGGAGGAAAGTTGGGCAGGCAGGAATTTTTACCGCCCAAAAACGACTTTTTTACACGTGGGTCATATACAGCCCAGTTCCTGTATTTTGCATATATTTCTTCTGTTCATTATTTCATATCCGTTAGTGCGTTCTAGTGCATATTTTTCTCATGGGAAGTGAATTTCTACGACCCACCAGTTGTTCTTCGCAAGGATGAGTTGAAAATATGTTCATTTTTGTACCAAAAAACGGTAAGTTTTCCAACTTAAAAAGGACTGATTCACTTCTTTTGCAATTTTCTCCAAAACCATTTATCGGACTCAAAAACTAATGACATATCTAATTAGGGACAAAATATAGATGCGATTTATTCCTACATACAAGCTTGAACGTGCATATTTAAAATTTTTATATCTCTGTAAGTAATTGGTAATTGGATATTCATAATTTGGTTTTTTCAATATAGCCAGGATATGTGGTGAGTTCATAATTTGAAAATTCCTAGGTACCTAGGTATACCTTCACAAAGCACAACGAAAACAGACAATACTGTCAGTTGAGAATATTTCCTCTTACTTTTCCACTTGCAAAACACCGGAGTATTCACAAGTTGAATAAAGAATTTGGGAATTCTCAAGACAAATTCGCTGAGTTACAGAATCAAGCCCCAGAGATAATTACGTTCACCCTAAGTTCCACACGAATGCATCTTTGAAGTTGTGCTGCCGGTCAAACCTGACGACCTATTGATCCACGATTACCTTCTCGAGACTTCAAAGTGAAATCCTATCTAGGGCAGAATGGAAATCATACTTGATGCTTCAACTATTGACACACCCTTTTCTTTACATGTTACCATCCTTAAAACGCGAAAGTTTCTTCTCAACTCAAATACCGAGAACAAGGAGACTGCTATCGACTCGAATATCGAATCGGCTGTCAAAGCCTTTAAAAGCTCTTCACAACCTCCAAACTGGTAAATTCCCATTCTCGGTGTAATGAGGTACTGGTCCTATAAGTACCCGGTCACAGCCATATAACCGGAATTGAAGAGGTGGACGAGTTCAATCGCCTTGGAGAAATCTCGGAGGCTTCCTCCTCCACAATCGGCATTTTACTGAAATATCTTACTTCTAATATTTTGGCTTGGTCCGATCGATGACCAATCGGGTAGAACTACAAAGGAACTTTTTGGGAAACCTATCGTAAACTTAGCAAAAACTTTACAAGCCAACACTGACAATGAATTCTTACTAAACACTCATTTTTTAGGGGTCATCTACATAGGATGGGACTCTTGACAGCCCTGTATGCAGAGGATGGGAAGAGAAAATCGAAACGGTGACTCAAAATCTGTGTCACTGTCCGGCCCTTTCCGGTAGACCTTATAGATTCCTTGAATGGTGAACAATGGACCTTGTTGTGGTCTAAGTTCTATAGAATCCTTAGGATTCTCAACCTCTTTCCAATCCATCCATCCAATCTAATTCTTATTACAACTACTGAGATGCAATATATTTACGTTAAGTGTAATCATTCTAGTCGCCATACTGTACCTACGTATTGTTTCTTCCATGAGTAAAAATATACTAGCAACATTCTATCTTGAAAGAAAAACTAAAATTAATTACGATAAATCTATATAAATAACTCTTGTATACGCTCTTATTTCAGGCTCGATTTTCTCGTCAAGAGACCCTCCTACATATAATGCAACAAGAGAACAAGACTCTCCATCAACGCGTTCGGCAATATGAACACTGTCTCGATGATGTCATGAGAAAAGTCGTTGATGCAATTGTAGCCGAGGATAGTTTACGAGAGGAAGTTACTATGTTAAAAGGTCGAGTACGAGATTTAGAAGCACAAAATGCAGCACTAACAGCAAGTCCAGCCAAAGGTAAAGATGAAGGCTATTGCACAATGAGTAGTGGCCAACCGCAACCATCAAATAGCCATTTAGAAGATTTACCCGAAGAGCCTGAACAATGGTTTATGTCGGCAGAACCGTGTTCAGCAGAAATGGAAGATTGGAGTATGTCCCAAGAGGAATTAGGAATTATTACCTTAGATGATGAATCCAATGATCATGAACACGACTGGATATGGAATTCAAGTGGATATTTGAATTCTACAATGATTGATACCCAATCCGATGGAATATCACAACTTTTGCAAGATACTGTAAGTTATTCATTCAAATCATTTTAAAATGACATACCGATTTCTGAAAAAAAACGAATTTTCTTTTCTGTTATTTCTAGATCGTTTACTCAGAGGATGAGGAATTAGCATGCATAGATTTTACAAAAGATTTTTATAAACTTGTCAATATACCATCGGGTAGTTCAAAAAGTCTTTATTCCCACATGGAAGCAGAAACTGATGATGAGGATGATACTCAATCAGAATTTGAAAGAATGAATTCGAATAGTCGATCCAGTCCAACACCTAGTGAAGCTGGTCAGGCTCAAGTAACAAGTTGTTCATCAAGTGAATCAGATGAGCTTGCCAGAAATGCAAATGTTAATATTATTGTAGGTAGTATTACCGATGAGCCTAGCGCTATAATTAAAACTGTGCTACGTAATGAAATTAAGCCAGTAATAAGCAAAGAAATTATTGATACAAAATCATCTTGGAAAAGAAGCAGTGGATGGAAAAGAATCACTTCTCAGCAGACAAATATTATAAAGGTAAATGAAAGTCTGGTCTTCTATTAATATATAAATTCAAACAAAATTTTAATTATCTCTCATTTTAGGATATAAGGCCTGATATACATAAACAAATGCCTCTGCGACAAAGAGAATCAAAGATTCCACCGCCAGTTCCCGTACGTCGTTCCTATGCGAGCTAATTTCTCTGATTAGTTCACTCTCTCCATCATCATCCTTTTTGTATAATTATTATTATTAAGTTAGTTGTATTTGACTGATTGTATTACAACTCAATCACTCAATGAAATCCCTTAAATTTAATGCATATAAAAAGACTTCATTGTGATATTTAAATGAAAAAACAAAAAAAAAATAAAAAAAAAAATCAAGAAATTTAGATCACTGCCAAAATTCAAATTTGCGCGCGATTCCGTCAGTTCATCATGGGCGCAAAGCGTAAAACATATCTCGGAGACTCCATCTGTTAGTTGCTAGTGATACCATATTATATTCATCAGTAAAATCTTCCAACTTCCAAACCCGCGACACTTTCCGTCGGCGTTGCCATGAATTTTTTCGACACTCACGCCAGGAGTTTCGTGATATCCGCCTGGCGCCCTCAATCGGTCGAATAAAAGCGCACTGAATTTAGTGTTTACACAAACCCCCAGACAATACAGCAAATCCACACCCGTTTAAGTGGTGTAAAATTTTGAGGTGAATTTCTTTGTATTTTAAGTTTTTTTTTCGCAGTTTATCAGTTTTTTTTTCTTGTATAAATTATTGCGGAATTTATTTATCGTACAATTTAATGTAATCATAGTATTTATGTGGAAGCTCGAAAGTATGATGAATGATATATATTTTGTTATTTACTAATAAGTTTATATGGAAAATATTTTCATGTAGTGATTCCTCCGTGTATAGAGACTATTTCCTTTTTATATGCCTACCTTATACCTACTCACATACCTACCACCTACCTATGTATAGAGAAAAGTCTAAATTTAGGCTTTAATTATTTTTAGTAATAAGTTTTGCTTATTGTATTTAATTAAGAATGATTTCAATCAATTAATGATTTGTGGAAAGGCAAGATTTTTGTGTTTCTCTATCTCTCTCTCTCTCTCTCGATCGTCTTTTATAACAGTAACAAAACAAAAATGCTTAGAAATCCCTAGGGTGGAATAATTAGAAAAAAAAACACTGAACATTTTTACAGTTATAATTCAAAGGAGAAGAAAAAAACATTGCACTATCTAGAAAATATTGCGACCAATATTAAAGGATGAAAAAGAACCAATTTATAGGCTGTTTTCAGCCTGGAGAGGTTTGAAGCGGAACTGTTGTATGCGTAACAGCTTCAAAATTCAAAAAACAGAAAGTACGAACACGTAGAAGGGGTGTTTAGAGCGGTTGATATTTGAGCGTTAAGCATGGTCATGTCAAGACGACTTTTTGTATATGAAAATTCATATTCTAAATTCAAAAAAATTTTCAAAAAAGAAAATTGCAAAGCATCCAATCAATAAAAGAAGGACGGTGAATTTGATCACTTGTTCAGTGAACTCAAACAATACCCTGACAGATTTTATGCATTATTTTCGGATGACAAGTGCTAAATTTGAGTAGATCCTTTTTATATAATATTGAGAGTAAAGTATTAAAAACATTCACGCGCGTCTTGCCGTTACGAATCGCCTCAAAAAGCCTACCAATATCGATATCGTTGAATATTTCCTCAAATAACAAATCTCAAAATGTAACTCACAACACTGCACAAGCGGTTTCACGCGTTAGAAATCAAAATGTCTCGTTTAATCGCCTCTAAACGCTTTTAGAGGCACCTCTTTTAATCGCGTTAACATGAACATTCGCATTATTTGCCATGTCTGTGAATTTTCAGACAGTTGCGCGCGTAACCGCACCGCTTCAAGCCTAGTCAGGCTGAACACTGTCTAAATTTCGAATTTGCAAATCTCATCGCGATAACGAGGATATCAGCTCTTCTCCATGCCCTACAGAAATCTAGTCTTGTCCATGCAGATGCTATATAAGCAAAACTGTTTTTAATATTTCCTAATTTACCTACTGAAGGGAACTACATCTTCTTAAGACCAATATCGTAATAAACATGCACTGGGAGGCTTAGGATTCATGCAAACTACCTTCTAAACACAATTGGAGCTTTTCAGCCAGGTTGAGATTTGTTGGCAATGTAAATCAGTGTAGAAGAACACAATTAAAGTTTTAACTTTTTCGCCAGATTCAAACTGGCTTGAGATTTGATCAAATTGCAAATTTCAAGTCCAGTGACTGCCATCTTTGGGAAATTTTGAACACTGCCAACTGTGCGAATGTCAAATATCAGAAGTAAATGGCTTCTGTTGGCACATTTTTTAGACAGTTGAGAAGTAAACAGCTACCAAAAATATTATTTTTTTAATTATAAATGGTGCAACTCCTATCCAACTACCAAAAAAGCATGAACTTATCGTACTTTTGGAAAACCACTCACGAATTAAAGTTCTCACCATAACGAGTTAAAGTTGCAAATGTCAAAAATACCAGTTATGTTCAATTCGGCTTTTTCAGTCGAATTTATTTACAAGAAAGCTGGCGATAAAGCTGGCTGGAAACCTCCAATTATGTTTTAGACCTTATGTAAGCGATATCCCACATATAGGGCAATCCATCTTTCATCCATTCCAGCCTTATTTATTTAATTAACTTGGTCTAGGACACGACTACATTCTCTTTATTTTCAAGATATTACTACTGTTGCCGCCAGCAGATATTTCGCTGGCACCTCTTTCCTGTTCTGCATAATTTCTTCTGTTTGTATAACAAATTGATCTTCCAAAATTTATTTTCTGAAACGAGTTTTACATTATTGAATAGTATATAGAAACAAAACACGTTCTGGTGGGATTTTATTAATGAACACGATCGATAAGAATCAAGTTGAGTGTATAAAATCATATTGACGAAGAATAAATTGAAACAAAGTTCTACGAAATTCTGATATCAAAAATCTACAAAACAGTCGTCCGCTTGCATTTCATCTCTTTATTGAAATTTTGTAATTTTTCCGTCATCTATATAAATAGCTTTTTATACACACGACTGAAACGGAAGATTGAACTTCGGACCAATTTTCAAGAAATCCGTTATAGGTTCTTTGTGTTACCTTTATTTTAGAACTACTTACAGAAATAAGAAGGTTTATTTATCTTCTTTAGATGTGTAGATTTTTTTTTTGATTTAAAAATTAATAATTAATAATTTAAATTAGCTGTATAGTTCATACACGTCTTTTGGGCCAAGGTACAAGATTGTTTTGTATCTTAAACCAAAGTATGTTGTACCTGAGACAACTTACAACTAGATGTGCAAAACTGTTCAAAAGAATCGAACCAAAAGTTTTATTTTACAACGAGATGCTGGCCCACTCATAAAAAGCTGTTTTCAGATTTGTTGCCAGCAACCGATAAGAAAGTATCTGCAATATTGAGTCTGTTCAAAACAACACGCTACAGTTATTATGTATATGTAGTTGCTTTTTGCGTTCAGAGCAGCCAAAAAGTAACTTTTTTCCCCTCGCTTTTGACAGAAAAATCTGTTCAGAGCGGACGCTATTATAGTCACTCTTCTTGATAGCACTCAGGACTGCTATCAAAATAGTCACTTTCGTGTTTGAATGTATGAATTGTCAAAGAGCATGTAAAATTGAAAGTAAATAAGTGACTAAAAGTAAGATGGATGTAAAGAAGAAAATTATTTTATTGCTGTTTATAGCTTTTATTGAAGTCCCAGTTTACGGGCAGAAAAAGACTGAGTTTGTTTTCTGACCGTATATATATTTACACATACATATGAATACTATTTTCATTCAAAACTCTTTTTTCGCTTTTTCTCGTTCAGAACAACCAAGTTGCTTTTTATGCTATTGTCAAATTCACAGGGTCACTACAAAACTCTTTCGAAGTCACTATAGCGTGTTGTGCTGAACAGATTCATTATTTTTAAATCTTTAACGCCTCGCTCCAATATAAGGCTGAACAGCAATGGACGTAAAATTAAGTATGGCGAACGCGCCCTTTAAATTAAACAGACGTACATACCTACCCAAAATAACATTAATTGTCCATAAGGAACGTTTCCTTAAGTTTAAATGTCAAATTTTTCGTAAGTATAGTGCGGTAAGAGTCGCTTAGATCATTACTTACTTTCGGACACATTTGTTATCCAATGGTATGAATGAAATCGTTAAAACTTTTATTATATTATAGACGAGGAATGTGAAAATAGGTAGTCCCTGAGAAAAGCTTAGAAAGGAGCTAAGAAAGCGAGATATTGCTTCTAGAAGTGCTGCTGATTTTTCTTCAGATGATTGTTTAGATTCTTCTTATATTTTTTATATAATATCCATAAAAGGCACAAATCTTCCATTAAATCAACTTCCAGTTGATTATTTTTTTCTTTTACCACTTTTTAAAATTGAAAAAGTTTGACATTTAAACTTAACGAAAGCTCCTTACCGACACCTTAAAGTTATTTTGGGTACGTCTGTTTAATTTAAATGCCGCGTTTGCCTTACTTGAGTAACTTTATGTCCATTTTGGCTCAGCCTTATATTCAAGCGTGGTGCGTGCCCAGTCTTTGTATGTTATTAGTTTGGTTATTACTATGGCATACTTCATGTCGACTAGAAGAATTTCAGTGAAAGCAATTCCACTCTAAGCGGCTAGTACAAACGTACTTTACTTTAGTCAAATTAATAAGGCTAATTTAATATCGAAAGTAACATTTATTTTGTATTAATTTGTTGTGTCCCCAAGCAATGAAAACACACTTTAACTATATTTATTTATGATTACCACTCAAGCATGTTAGCTTCATCTCTACATCTTACTAACCTACCCTAACTTTAATTAAATAGCCCTATAATCACACAACTTATTCGCGAAACTGGAAACTGACTGATAGCAAGCAGCTGTTCTGTTGTAAACAAAACGTGCAATGATCGTGTATTACTCTATGCGAACTAGCATGCTTAGTCACTGCCGCGGTAATGTAAACAACCATCACATTAATCAGCAATAAACTGGCACTTTACTGTGCGAGGAAATGGGTTCTTCTATTGCTTGATACACCTGCTAGCCTCTTGCTTCCGTGTACTTGCAGACTGGGCCACAAAAAATTCAACAATAACAGAAACTTAGGACTCTTCTTATAAAAAAAAAAAAAGCGGCACATTGCATTAAAATTAATGAGACATATTTCTCACAACAAAATAAAACAAGCATGCAAGGACTAGGTTATGTCTTATTAGGTTTTTTTGTGTTCCATATGATTTTCTAAATTATTTAAAAAAAATCCTTTTGGTTTTCAGTCAGAATTGTTTCAGTAATGCTCTGCAGACTTTCGGCTCGTTCCTTCACGGCCTTTGGTTTCAGTAATGCTCCTTGCAGCCATTTTGACTCTTTCGTTTTCGGCCCTTGGTTTCTGCAATCGGAGTATATTAGGATTTCTTTGACGAGAAATGGGTCAGTATTTTCCCTATCAGTATCATCAAGTAAAATTTTCTTTTCTTTGAGGATTTTCGTTTTTTCTTCTGCACTTGACCTGACGTGCTGGATTCAATGTCGTTTTTCTCCGGAGTGTCTATTAAAATCCGAGTCCTATACCTCTTTCTAATGTAGTTTGTGGTTGAGTCTTTCTCGGTCCTGCTTTTAGAAAAAATCTATAATTAAACTGGGATCATTTTCATTTGAACACTGTTGATTTTGAGAAGTTGTGCTATGCGCTTGTGGTGGTCTCACCAAGACATTTGTGGGTAAATAGTCATCCTCTGTAAATATACGTTTTTCATCTGAAGTCCAAATTTCAATAACTGCAACGTTTTTTAATAATAATCTACCCTGTAAAAGCTCTATAATAAGCCTTCCCTATAAACTCATCAATTTCATATATACTCAGAGCCTTTCCTGGATTACACATCATCCATTCGTTCACCGTTTGTTTGTAGAATATTTTAAATGGGTCAAAAGCAATTCTATACAAATCTGCAGCCTTGTATGAAGTATTTGGAGGTAGCGTGAGTAAGACTGTTATTTTTCTTTTCTTCCTCAATGGCTTTAATTATAATATGACCTTCATGGTTGTCCAAAAATTAATAATACAGTATTGTTGGTATCGGCTTTAACATGGGAGATGAAATGCTGCAGGTATTTGTGAAATAAAACACCGTTTGACCAGCAAGATGGACTTGCACCCCCTATTTTCCAATAGGTGCTCCCTTGAAGAATGAAAGCTCGAAAATGAACGCGGGAGAATATTAACATGGGCGGTACGTAGGTTCCCATTACACCAATTTCACATGGCATTGTGACGTTGATTCCCCTTTCTCCAGAGGTCATATCTCCCACCTGCTTCACACCTTAGTGCGCCAGACCTCTTATGCAGTACTTTAAATTAGCTATGAAAGAGGATACATTAAATTTATCAGAACTTGTCGCTCTCGCTAGACTTGTTTATTCAGGTTTTCTCTCTCTTTACGGCGTTGAAGGAAACACTTACCCAATCTTTGCCAGCCTTTCCTTCCTCTGGCCATTTTTGAGGCATCTCTTTATGATTCGCTTTACTAAATTGAAATGCAAAACCTCTTAGATCATCTCGAGATAGACCGTAATAGAACCTTGACACCTTTTTTAAATAGTCGTCGAGGAGATTTTCTTATATTATTGTGCATCTTATATTCTATAACCTCTAGAATTCTTGTGTGCACTGACGGGGGTTTTGTTCCACGAAAATTTCTCGGCATATTCTGAAAATTTTTCAATGTAATAATTACTTACATAGTTTTCCCCATCTGTTCCACCGACTGTAAGTGAACAAGGGCAGCAATTTGACTGATGTAATAATGAAGGATATGAACAGGTTCATTACACAGCTTACAAAACATTCAAATTACTTATGCCTCCATCTATGAAGAAGTTAACAAAACGGTATATATATAACACTATAATTCTGTACACGAACCATGAAGTCCTCTTCAAACATCAAAAAACCATTTTTTTCCTTATTTCTTAAAAGCTATTTAAATTTGTGGTTTATAAATGTTCAGCGAGAGAAGAGAGAACAAAAGCAGACCTCTTACCTACCAGACACATTTTCAATTAAGGTAGATTGAATCAATTTAAGAAAGCAATAAATATAATAAAAAAAAAATTAATAAATTTAACGAAGACGACAAAACTGTCTTCCAGAAAAATGATTTTGTAAAATAACACAAAACCAGAGAGAAAAAAAACATTAACCAGAAATTAGAGAGTTCGTTGAGGTCATCCTCACGCAGACTTAAAAAGACTAAAATTTTTGTAAAACGAACAATTTCATTGGAATAAAATTTTTATAAAATATTTATTGATATACAAAATATGCGTAGTAGAAGTAATAAAATAAACAACAACAAAAAAAAAAAAAAGCGAAGAAGAAGCGATACTTCCTCATCCCATTACTCGTGGATGTTCGCGTATAGCGGTAGCAATCGGTAATAATTGTATTCAAAAAACAAAAAAGTGTTTAACTGATGATCAGTCGATAATAAGTCCTTAAAACATTTATTTATGTATTTTTTTACTATAGCCAGTACAAAAGCGTTTATTAGAAAGGGTATAATTTTTCTAGAGAGGAAAGAAATAATAATAAAAAAAAATGAAAATAAAATACTTGAAAAAAAAAAATGTTTTCTGTCTTTTCTTATAATTTATTGCATGCTTCGCTTGTTATTTCCATTTTAGTTAGATGTTCTAATGGATATTTTGTATGAGCAGCTTAAGCCCGCTGCATGTTAAGCAGTTGTTATATTGAGCGGTTAAATAGGTGAGCTAATTGCATTATGAGAAATTGTACACTTTACATGTATACTACAAATATCGGCGCCAAAAGCAGCGGCAACCTCTATCCTCTTACATATTGTAATCGCGTACCGCTGTAAGGCATAATCTACTACGAGTAACTGGAGATTTGTGGAGATGATAGTTGTTTTTATTAAATCTCCATTGGGAATTCTGTAAATCGAGAAATTTGTTATAAGAATAACCGAACTCTCTACTCTATTTGTTAATTCTCCGATGTTGTGCAAATGGAAAAGTAAGAAGAACAACTCTGATCTGAGAGTATTGTCTGTGTTTGTTGTGTTTTGTGAAGGTACCTAGGTTAGGTTAGGTAAGAGGAATGCCACTAGAAGACTAGTCTGCATCACTTAGACCTCCAGTCGGTCGATTATGCCGCTTGACCTCATGGGATAACCTTTAAAACCGTCTTAGATGCATTCTGCTACTCTTAGGAATCTCAGAATACATGTGAAATCCTTACCTCAGACTTGAAAAGAAGTAGCTAGCCAGTACTCTATCGCTTTTATTTATCAAAGCGGAGCACTCGCGAAGTACGTGTTGGATGGATTCGAATTTCCCCGAGTCCTTGCAGCTACTGCAGAAATCGTTCGTTATTTGACCCAGCCTTCAGGCATAGTCCTATGGCCCAATATCCCGTAATGATCCCTACTAGATTTCTGGTATTTGTTCTACGGCCATTAAGGAGTTCTCTTGTCTTTTTTCCTGTCATATACAGGCCACAATTGTCTCGCAACATGGAAGGTTTCCCTGTTGATCCACCGGAGGCTTTTAATAGGGGCCCCTGATTATCTCCTCTTTTAAATTTCCGATTGGGATTCTCATAGGTAAACCGCTGCGGAGCTATCCATTTCAGAGTCCTTTTTCGCCAATTCATCTACCATCTTGTTGCCTGTGTTACCCTTTTGGTCAGCTTGTGCCATGTAGCCAATTCCTCAAATCTAATCGTGCACAACTGCACCAATTTTGATTTTACCAACACAGCATGCAGCTATGTGCCACTATCAGTCTCTAGACTCCAGCCCCTGTGCCCGCACTCGTCTTGGATTCATCTATAAAGACAGAAATATCGGATGCTACCACCATCTCCTTCCCATCCCAATCACTCCTGGTGGGCATCATTGCATTCACACCCCTACCAAAAGTTAGGAAAGGTACTTGATAATCTGTTACTTCCCCGAAATCACTGCAGTCTTTACTCTGAAGTATTTTGAAATGCCCAAAATCCAACCAACCCACTGATCTCAGCCTGACAGCACTAATTGCCGCTACACTTCTGCAGATCTAGCGGCAATAAAGCATGACCCCCAGTGCCGCCGTGGATTTGGTGTGCTGATACCCAGTTATTCTCCACAAGCGGTTTTCTGGGTTTATGACAGCACATCCAGGTTACATTTCCTCATCAGTGCCGTCCACCAAACAGACGAGCTGTAGCAAAGGATCGGCCGAACTAAGGTTGTGTACATCTAACACACAACCCTGGGTTTTAATCCCCAGTTGCCACTAAAAATTTTCTTGCTCGTGTAGGAGGCCACACTGGCCTTCTTAACACGGAGCGAAGCTTTACTGCACATCAATTGAATACTCGTAATGAATAAAAAAACGCAATGCTGGTAACATGAATGATGGGAAGGTATGCATATACCACCCAAAAAGAGCATTTCCTTGCTATTTAAAAGAAGAAGAAGAGTATTTATTATCAAATTATATGGCGGTGTGCAGTGCAAAGTTTGTGATTTCAAAAGTGAAATATCTCGGAAAGTGTAAGTTTCCGTGAAAAATAATTGTGATATTTGTAATTTGCGAGCGAATTATAAGTTATTCGCAAAGTTTGAAGAAAACGAAACGTAGCGGTTTGTGGCGGCTATAAAAAGGGCGACGAGCTGCAGCAGAATCACCCATTTAAATTTAATTCCAGGAAACGGATGACGCAGCTTTGGATTCCAGGAAGTATCCAGCATGTGTAAGATGAAAATAGCTCACAATAAATCCATTCATAATTGGTATAATTTGTCGGTCCATTTTATAAATTTAACAATTGCATGCGACGTCTGACATGACAATAATCCAGTAGTATCAGCAAAGCCTGAATAAAGCAGGGACCGAAAATAACTGGTATTTTGAAAATTTTAAACAAAAAAAGCTGGGACAAATCATGATCGTGAAATTTTGTGGAATATGCCAAAAGATGACTCGTGAAACCCGTTTCGATTCCTGCAAAGCTTTTGAAAACTTAACTTTTTATTAAAAAAAGCTAAGTTTAGTGGAAAGGCTTTTTATTTTACCTGGCAAAAATATAAAGTCAGCTTGGCTTTTTATTTTTTCTGGCAAAAATAAAAAGCCAGCTTGACTTTTTGTTTTTTCGGGCTGGAAGTAACAGGTTTCAAAGCCGGAAGTATAAAAAGCCAAGCTGCTTTCTTATTTTCAGGGTCCGGACCAGTTAAGATTTTTTTTTTCTTATCCGGTATCCGGTAATAAATGTGTAGTTAAGTATTATCAATAATAATAACTAAAGGAAGGTAGGAGTTTACGATGTGCTCTGCATTTGACTTATTTTAGGATGTCGTCATTCACTAACCGAAAAGCCGGCGTTCTTAAAACTTTAACAACTGCATGAGCGCGGCTCATCGTTGTCGGCTGCTTCCTATCTTTTTTTTATGTTATTTTTGCCGTTGCCGCGCTGCAGTGCCGACAAATTATTTGAAAAGCGATTAAGGTTCCCATATCTGAATTATTTTTAATGGAAAGGAAATTTATTTTTTCTAGCCAAAAATGATACTCGGCTAGAAAAAGTAAGAAACCAGCTTGGCTTTTCATACTTCCTCAAAAAAAATAACCAGCTCAAAACCTGTTACTTCCAGCTCGAAAAAATAGAAAGCCCAGCTGGCTTTATATTTTTGCCAAAAAAATAAAAAGCCTTTCCAGCTTGGTTTTTTTAGCTTCAAATTATTATCGGTCAGCAATAACAGGTAAAGTTGGCTTTTTTCGTAAAAAGTCATAACTGATTTGGTCCCTGATATAAAGACCTAAAGGCTCAATGTATGAAAAGAGTGAAGAAAATATTCCTCGTGGATCTGGATGATTCTTCCCAGCTACAACACAGGTGATTCACTATCCACTTTGCAATTTCATCTGAAAAATTCAAGTTCCTTTGCAGAATTATTCGAATAGGATGTTGATGGACATTACGACACTCATGCAGAGAACAAAACACGTACAGAGAGGACAACACACATAAAGATAAGTGACCTTTGTTATTATAATTTTCTAAACGTTAATTATATATATTTTTATTTGTTTTCTCTAGGACATCATTCTTCAGCTGGGAATGGTTTCGGTGATTCGGTATGTAACAAATAATTATGTATGTGTACATACAATTTCAAAGATTTGAAATAATGTATGCTATTGGAGGAATCATGGCGTTATATATATGTCGTAGACATTTGACGTAACTCAGCATTTCACGAAAAGTCTAGACACTTCATGGAGAGTAGGCAAATAATGTAATGGTTTTGACTTAGCCCCTTTTTACATTATGTGTCTGAAATTTTTAGTCACTTCATCAAATGCTAAAAGTGTTTAAGCGCGGTGTATGTGTGTGTATGAGTGCATATGCGTGTGTATGAGGGGGTGTGTGTATGTGTTGTGTGTGGGTGTGTGTGTCGCAGCCCTGGGTGCGACCTCCCCCTCCACCACCCATCTCTTACTGCTAGTATTTGGTTATATAGGGTGGTATTACAGTATCGGCGTAAACGCTTTTAGCATTTGATGAAATTACTAAAAATTTCAGACACATAATGTAAAAAGGGGCTAAGTCAAAACCATTACATTATTTGCCTACTCTCCATGAAGTGTCTAGACTTTTCGTGAAATGCTGACTTACGTCAAATGTCTACGACATATGTACATACAGTGTCTTATTCCTCTTTGCATGTATACAGTAAAAAGGAATAAGACACTGTGTATGTAGGAATGTGTGTCTGGTAATAAAATTCAATTTGTACTTAATGGTATGAAATTAAAATTGAATTAAAATATTTTTGGTTTTCAGGGTGAAATTGTGATACATTAATATATTGTATAGGACAATACAGGGTGTTCCCCGTAGTAGTAGGTCAATAGAACAGAAAGTGATAGTAGTCACCTAGATAAACTAAATATTGTATGGTGGGGGGATGGGGGGCATATCAATCGTATAGAAGTTACAGGGTAATTCAGAAAAAAATTTAGTTCTTGACAAAACACTGTAATCGGTATTTTTAAGTTGAACGTTGCGGGTTGCCTTTGGAGATACGCCAGGGTTAAGGCATTCAACGACGGGGAAGAAGAAGATTAAATATACCAGGTTTGAAGTCGTGAAAAGAGAACACTTATTATTTTTATACGGAACAAATGTTTTTTTAAGTCACAAAAATTGTTTACGGTCAGTGATAATAAATTTCCTTAACCTTACTTAATATCATACACCATTTGGTATTTTACTTGTCTATGAAAATGAACTTTTTAACTAATACATTCTTAATATTAACCTTTTATCCATAAGGTGCTTACACATTCATATTTAACCTTTTATCCATACGGTTTTACAAAACTTAACTTAACACACACTTAACCTTTTCTCGATAAGGTTTTACAAGTACCTTTCCATTTTCACAACCTTAACGTAATACACAATGTTTCCACTGTATTGTCTCTGATGATGACTTTCTTATGTTCTTTTGGCAAGTGTACGTTTAGATTTCATTTCTTTTATTTAATATATACGGGAAGACGGGTAAGTCTCAAGTTTGGATAACCTCAAACTTGGCGGGAGCGGAATATTACTATCTACGGGATTTGATAGGCAAATCTCAAGTTTGGAAAACCTCAAGCTTGGCGGGAGCTAAGTCAATCTCTTCTTCGCAGCTAAGTCCAGTAAAGTTCTTAGCCAGTCGAAGCTTGTTGATCGATTGACTTGTTCCTGCTGCAAGCTCGCCTTTTATAGACGTGAAAGTGTTGCCGTCTTAATGATTCCATCCGACGATTGACATCTCAGGCAACCTAAGTGACCATCATTCATGGAACGTCAAGAGGGTTTTGTTTATACATGAACATTTAAGTTTTACTTCATTGTAAACAAATCAGCCAGTCAATCGGGTTAAGCACTACTTACTAATATACGGTATGAAATAACGGGCACTTGTAGATATAAATTTTCATTTGTAACTTCCTTCGTTACAACACCATATATAAATACAGAGGTCAAGGTAAAAACAAAGTTAAAAAAATCGATTTTTTTTGTTTAGACCCCCGTAACTCCTGAGAGAAGAGGGGTACGGGAAAATTGAGCAGTTGTTGGAAAGGCCATGAAGCTTTGCATAGAATGAGCTTTTAACTGTAACCGTACGGTCTGTAGTACTTAAGATACATGGTAAATTGTTAAAAAAAACTAGCTTTTTCTTAATCACCCTTGTAAGCTGACGTCTAGGGAATTTATTGAGTCCAGCATACACTACCGCAAGTGGAGAAGGATGTAATGCAAAAAAAATATATATATAAAAAATCTTCCTTTCACGTTACTATGTGTAATTTCGAATTTATTTATAAACTCTTAGCAAAATTGGTTTCTCGCATCGACAATGTGTGGGATTCTTTCCCTTTAAAAGTTACCTAATACGGCCGTCCTGCTACCAGAGATTTCACTAGCTAAATGTTAGTAATATGTTTTATTTATTTCATGCTAAATTTTCAGTTTTAGGGTAAGTATTTATTTGATTAATTACCGTTCGGATTATTTTAATTTCTTTTTATTTTTAAATTATTTCCGTTATTATACTCCTGGTCCTGGTGTCCCCGTGCTCCAGTTTTATTTACGCCATCCTGCTGCGATTTTTTGCGTTTCTTAAATAGCTTCGCTAGTTTTAACCTCCTTTCAGGATCCTCTTAATTATTTTCTCCTTTTGTTTTAAAATTTGATTACAACTTGTGATTATCTCTTCATTTTCGACTTCAGATTTTACTTTTCGTTCTTCTCCTGCCGCCGATCTTAACCAGACTCTCCTTGTCTTCCACCGCCCGCCTCTTCTTCCTCTTTTTCCCCTTATTTTTGGGATCGTTCAGATAGGCAGCTGATAATAGGGTGCTTGGAAATGGAAACAACTTCAATTGTATGAGGCGATCGAATATTTGGGGAATATGTATTTGCTCTGTGCATGATCATTAGTTTATTTTTTTTTTTTTTATCAAGTGCTCGTTAATTCATTAAAAATTGTCATTATTATTTGCCACGTATTTAGCATGGTTTAATTAGTGCTCTAACCATATGGGAGTAATTCGGGGCATTGGGCACCTGAATCATAAAAATATGAATACGGGGAATGAGAAAAATAGAAGTGCATGCATACTATCAACCAATGCTTGTCACGTTTACACGCTGCTTTCGACAAGTTTATTAATTCCCATCATATCGTACAATTTTTTGTGGTTTGTTTATTAAATTAGCAAAAAAAAAAAAAATCTTAAATAAAACATAATATTTAAGTATCTCTGGTAAGTCAAAGGGATACTAAAATATTTTTTGTTTGTTTAAAAAATGCCGTAAATTTTTTCTATGTCCACTTCTTTGGTGCCCTTTTTCTCCTGATGCCCCAAGCACGTACTTAGTTTGCTTAAGGGGGTCACCCCGTGTGACTGATTTAAAAAAAACCTTTTTTTGTTTATTTTTTGCATAAATTGCATCCAAATATAGTGCATAATATGTATGTGGGTAAAGTGATTTTCCGATATCAGGAGTCGTTCGAAAGTTATAGCTTTGAACAGGGCAGGTATTTGGATCCCGTGCTCGAGCATCGGACCCTTCTCTTCCGCTTCGGTTTCTTAACTGACGCTTTTTAATATAAACACAGTTTTAAGCCGTAATATCTCTAAACTCATTTCCTGTTTCCAATATAGGTAATGGTCAGTTTCGTCTTAATTGAGCACCAAAATGTTCGAATTTTAATGGTGATAATCGTATTTGAACGTTTAAATGCTTTTTTCTGATTGGTCTAAACGATATCTCAAAAACAGTTTGACGGATTGCTTTGAAATTTTAACGGTAGATTCGGCACATTTATAGTCATCGAGTGAACTAAAATAAAGCAAAAATTCCGAACCGTTTTTTTTTTCGTAACAAAATAATCGAAAAAATCACGAAATTTCAAAATTAATTTTCAAAAACATGTCAATTATTCAATTTTCAATATTTTCGAATGATTCTAGTTTATTCGATAGCCACAGCTTCATAGATTGAAGCGCCGTTTGGTTTTTGAGGAAATTCCCTTTAACTCGTACACGAATTTGTCTGTCTATTTATTTATATATTTTTTTTTACTATTTTCGACACTCTCGTAGACCCACTATTCGTCATCACAGCGAGCTGAAATTTGGCACACAGCTTCATGTCGCGTGACAATTGATTCTATCAAAATTTGAACCGGAAATTTCCATGGAAAACCCGGAACATCGGGAAAAATCATTTGAAAATTTGGTACAAATTTGATTAGTGATAAATCCGTTTCAGGAAAAATGCAGAGTTTTCCGATTTTTCCGAAAAAAATTCCGGAATTTTTCGACTTTTCCGGAAAATTTTCCGGTAAAAATGTTTTCTAAATTAGAGTGAAATAAGTTGCATAAAGTTGCTTTTGTGGAAAACTCCGTGGAAAACCCGGAAATGCGGGAAAATCATCGGACAAATTTTCATCGATATGATTAGTGATAAATCTGTTTCAGGAAAAATGCACAATTTTCCAATTTTTCTGGAAAATTTTCCGAAAATTTCCGGAATTTTCGACTTTTCCGGAAAATTTTCCGACAAAAAAGTTTTATAAGCTATGCGGAATTATTTTTTTCCGTCCTACTGGCATCAATACTTTCTCTTCAACAATCATGAAAACTTGCATGAAAAATCGAGGAAAATTCATGTAAATTTTTAAAAAAAGTCATAGTAATAGGAAAAGTCTGTGGAAAACATGGAAAATCGGGAAAATTCATGTTATATGGGATCAAGTTGAAATACAGCTAAAAAGCGCTGTTTAAAACATAATTTGAATTTCAGAGAACCGTTGCAGTATTTCAACTATTTGATACTCGAAAAATTTTTGTTTTCGGATCAGGACCAAACATGACTTAAAAATTGTTTTAAAATATCTCCATGCAGCACGTAATAACAATTTAGTTAACGTGAAAAAGGCAGAAAATAAAATAAGTAAAAAGCCAGTCTTCAAACAAAACTGAGGCCAAGTCGCATATAATAGTAGAAAATAAATATTTCTTTACACACAGAGGTGGACTCAGATTTTATTCGCTGACAATCACCGATATATTTCAGTATGATCAATCAGAGGTAATAAGTGATTTGATTCATGAAGAGAAAGAATATTCAAGAGAAATGTCCCAATCAAAAAATCTGAGTCCACCTCTGTGTGTGAAGAAAAGTTTATTTTCTACTTTTTCATACGGCTTGGCCTCAGTTTTGTTTACTTTTTTTTACTTATTTTATTTATTTTATTTTATTTCAGATAAGCCAATCAGCCGGAATCATTGGTGCCTTTGTAGTGGTGCAACACACATTGTGATAAATATTTTATCTGAAAATATTCTGGCTTACTGCTGAAATGTCTATATATTAAAAAGTTCAAATGTCTATATTCTTATTGTTCGTCAAAACAAAATCCCAAAAAAAGCTAAAAAAAACAGGCCGTCACACGGGGTGATCCCCTTAATGGTTAATCTGGCCCTGCCGCGAGGTTATTGTATGAGTGATTGTAAGTGGTTAGGGATAAGTAACTAATCACTGAGTAAATCATTGATTTTACTCTCTCCTCAAGCTTTTGATTGTACTTTGCAGAAAGCTACTGAGTATACAGACAAGCCCAGGACCAATCTAAATAAGAGATTCAACGATAATAATATTTAATTTCTTTATGTTTACATACTTTCAATTTTCTTTTCCATTTTCTTTTTCTTTTTTATCCAAATAAAATATATATTTTAAAATTTATAATACTATAATTTATAGGAAGTTTTTTTAGTAAAATAAAAAATCGATAAAAATAAATATTCCACGAATCTATCTGTTCTTATATGTGGCTCGCCATTGATAAGATAAAAAGCCTCAGACAAGAGCATTTGCTTGATACATACTTTTACTTACTAGATTTATTTGGCACGTTTTTTTATGACAGTCGTATTCTCTATTTCAACTTTAGCAGTTGTCGTTGAGGTGAAAGCACAAACATTATCTGTCGATAGGAGTTTGCAGATCAGATTCATTGAAAACCACTGTTACAAAAAGCAGTAAGTACTTTATATATGCTGAACTTATAACTATTCCCACAAGAGACAAGATATTTATAATTTATATTTTGCAGACACCAAAGAACCACTACCGGAGGTACAGAAGACATCAATGGACAGCATTATTGTATTTTATTATTTAACAGTTTTCTTAGCAATAGTCGCATTCTTTTTCATAATTTTATGCTCAGATAAATGTTGTGGCAAGTCACGAATTGAAATTAGTCAAGGGCAAATTCCTCCGCCGTGTTGCCACATTTGAAAAACCGATGGTAGATTAGAAAAAGAATAAACGGAGATAACCATATTTTAGAGATTTTATTTCTAATGACAAGAATAATAAGAAAAATAAACACTTACTTCAAAAAGATAGAACAAAGCCAGAAACCAAAAAACATATTCTAACATAATCAAAAACAAAATTAACAAAAATTCCAATTATACACATATATAAAAATAAAAAAAGTTTCTTAGTAACTAAAATTGACCTACACAAAAGGAACATATTAGGTCTCTGTCTGTGAACTCGAAAGTTTTTACTCGGTGTAAAAACTTTTACGCATTTTTATACACGAACCGTCTGTTTACTTTTGAGATCGTAAAAATCGAGTAAATTTATACGTTTCCCCTCTTGCACAAGGTTACAAGAGTATGCGCAATCAGCTGACTGTCAAAAGAGTTAAATTTAAGCTTAAGCCGCTTTTTGTGTTATCAAGTGAATGTAAAAGCGATCATCTAAAGAGTTGTGACTTTAATAAAAATATATAAAGACGGTGAGTTTTTTGAAAACATTGTAACAACGCCTTAGCCCTTTTGTATAGGCCGAGTAATGTAAACATCTAGTCTCAGCCAAAGGTGTGCAAACACCTAATAGCTGAGGCCTTAAGTCAATGAGGGCCGGCTAAAGCTCATGGCCTGGGATGGGTGTAAATATACCTCGTTGATCGTTGGGGAATCATTAAAGATAAATTAAAAGAGTAAGAATAGTAGGTGTCAGCAGAATACCAAAATGTTCCGTGGAAACGAAGAAGAACAAAAGAACCCAAAAATATTTACAGAAAAGGAATCACTACCCTTAGATCAGTTGCCTCGCTCCCTCCCGATTAACCCAAGCTAAATCTGGACATCTTGCCTCCCTCTTTGTAGGTACTACCCGCCCATGTCTCAGATGGTCTCAAAGGATAACCATCCTCCTGCTGGTCTCAAGTATTACCGCAAAATAAATTTAAACGCGCATAGTTCAAAAAAGTATCTGTGTATTCAAAACTAACAAAAAATATTCATGGCAAAAATTCACTTAAATGATTAAGTAAGGCTACTTATGCTAGAGTTGTTTTAGACTAGGAAGATGCTAAAGCTACCTGTTACTTCATCAAGGATCTTAAAAAAAAATCGAGCCATCAATTTGTTTAATGACTTTATGAAAAGAAAAAACCTTTAAAGATTCGATAAATTCACTAAGTAAAAGAAAAAAAACAAGATTCAAGAAAAATTTGGATAAATTCAATATTCACAATTATTCCGCATTCAGCACTAATTCAATTTATTGAGAGTAGGTATGCGTGATACTATACTACTGTACTACTTACGGCAACACTTTCAAACAAAATCGTGAGTAGATCATCAATGAATTTAAATTTAAATTTCGTATATATATCGATTTTACTAGATAAATGGATGGACTTAAATTAAGGTTTAGTATATGCAAATTGATTTCGAATTTAGTAATTAATACCACTTTCAACTTGTGAGTTCACTTGTGATTCTGCTTAGTTACTAGAGGCGGCAGTCAAAATGAATCCTACTCTATGTATGTAGCTATTTAGATTTATTTAAACATCAAAACACTTTTAGGAAATTTATAATTACTTACCCCAGTCTATTCGAAGGGTGAAGCTTCATCCTCCAGGAATGCGGTGCTGGGCTGGAATGTGTTAATGCTGGAAAGTAACAATTAAATTCTGCCTAGTTGAAAGCGGTTAACAAAATCTTTTGTTCCTATATGGCTTGTAGACTGGTTACTATATATCCTCCTAATTATATAAAAAACTACTGGAAATAGTACTAGGTGGAAAGTTGATAAATGGTCGCGCTTATTAGTTTATTGTTGAAGTCCCGGTGCACGCGTTGGGCAATGTTAAACTGATGCATAGAATTAATATCAGAACTGTTATCTGACTGGAACCAAGTTCTTTGAAGATATTTTTCCGCCTTCTGTTTCCTTTTCCATATAGGAAACAAATTTAGTTATTTCTCTTTCTTTTACCCTTTTTTTTGTTTTTTTGTTTTGCTTGTATTGTTTTGTTGTTGGTGGGCTAGCGAAAGAGACACGTATTAGGATTTTCTCCCTAGAATGCAGATACTAATTACCTGCCCCAATGGATATTATTGGGTGATTAAGACTGGTGATAGGTAGAAATCAACCTCTGTGAGATCTTTATTCTATTCAATGTAGGTGAAACAGTTGTTTTCTTGAGGATGTAGTGCACTGGGGTGGAGCACTTTCGGGATCACAATGCCTATGGTCGCTAATTGTTCTTAGTTTTTACGGTATTTTCGCTCACTACTAAGAACTCGCGCTAGGCCAATATTACCCCAAACAAAACACACTACAAATCAGCTCAGAACTTTCTTTTCACTTTCTTTTCTCTTTACCTATTAGTTTTTAATTTTACGGATGATCACTTGCTGCGATCTGAATACTGTACGCTCAATAATTGAAATGATCTAGCTGCACGCATAGGATTTGCTAGACACTGGCAGAGATAAGAGAATTTTTAGACTCCGTTACCCATGCATTTGCGGTATGATCATCCGCCCAGGAATGCCTATATACATACATACATACACTGCAGTTAATTGATCGTGTGCATGTCCTTTTGAAATGAAATGAGGTGTAACAACCAGTACACTTACAACCTAACGCAAATGCCCTGAAATCAAGCATGCTATGTTGTAGAAATATGTGCATAACTGGGTTTTTTCATTTAGCATGCAGCCGGATGCTATTTTCTCCATAACAAGAGAATTCTTTCTTACTATGATGAATATTTATTTGGTACATTAACTACTTGATAACATATTTCCTATCCTAACTTACTAAAACTATCAACTATGGGGTTGATGATCGTAATTATGACCAAAGCCGAAGACCTGCTCCTAAATCTTCTGTATTGAATAATCGAAAGCCCTACGTGGGTTATAATATTGTTGAGCTACCTTGCTGGTGTACAGTCTGACCGTTACAACATATTTCAAATTAATTACAATTGTTTTCTGTTTCAGACAGAAAGCTTATCTGCCAAATTTTTGACATATGACAGACAAGCTTAATAAAATTTACTCGAGAAGTGTCTGTTAACTTTTGTAAAACTTAATTAATTCTAATCCTTCGTGTATTTCCTTACAAAATGTAATATTTTCTACGGTTGTTATTTTATTACGATTTCTTTTTTGTTGTTTTTCAAATAACTTTTATCAACTCACAAACCGCTGACTAAAATGTCTGAGCGCCTGAGAGTGCCGTTCATGACGAAAGAGTTTTAGGGTAGTAAATGTCGATGGATTTGAATGGAGTTTTTTGATTTACAATGAATGAATGGGAAACTTTCTGATGGGGTGAAATTTTCTTCAAATCCAGAGGCTCTGCAACTATAAAATCATCTATCGTATTCAAGTAAGTCCATGCCGCGACATGACACTTTCGCATCTCCTATAAATTTTGAAATATCAACACATTTTCAAAGTGATCCCCTTGATCCTATATAAAACTTCACCAAATACTGATAGTTTATATGAGTGTTGATATCGAAAATGAATACTTACCGAAATTACTTATTCCGCGTATTCTTATATAAGGGTTGATTTGAGATTGAGTTCTGATATGAGGCTTGATATATGATCATATTTCCCAAGAGCTGTACTTATATAAGAATATTATATAGGATTACGATTCTCTGGTAATTATAATCCTATATACTCACATTTATAGCACTAATGTTCAAACAGTAAATTCTTCTTGTACTCCTTAGATTCATATAAAACAACTTCATGTCTTAACGACGTTCCTTGGGAGGTATCTCAGAAGTGTCTGGCATCTGGATTGGTCATACTAAAAACAAACATGAGAAATGATTTACTTCATTGTTGATGGGGATTTTCATGAATTTGATGCAGACAACGCTCTTGCACACTTATTGATGACAGATAATAAATTGAAAATTTTATAATTTTCTCTAATGATATGATCAAATTATTAGCGGAAATGTCGCAAAGTGTCGACAATTCTTATTCTCATTCTGGCCTGATAAATGAAATAGGCCTTATATGTCAGTGGCTTAGATACATAAATTATTTTTGGCAGCTCTCTGTTTTCATTACTCAGTACTCAGTCAGTACTCAGCAAACGTATCAATTTAGATCCCAGCGAGCCTGTAGACAATAAAATATACTATTCGTAGGTTTGTGTCCTGAAAGTGAGAGATTTCATATAAAATTAACCTAGACCTAGACCACAGATCACATTAGAGATATCTAGTGTAAAAGACAGAAAACCCACATCCGACAAAATCATACAATTTAAGATGAAAAATGAATATTTGCTGTTTTTTTAACGAGAATTAATTCACATAATTGTTGTTATGGTAGGAGCGTACTGCAGGTAGCAGTATGCTACATGATAGCTAGCGGCAGCACGTAGAGTACGCCACACGGCGAATGTGCTGCACTTGTGGTTTGACAACGCCATGAGAACCGGGCTGCTGACAGCTGAACGAATCGAAACTAGGGTGGGGGGGATAGAGATCAATCTAGGAAAAAGAAGAGATCATCAGTTCTTGTGCGAAAACTAGGTAGCAAAATTTTTGTAAGGCACAACAACTTTAAATTAAAGATCGTTCAATTCTGTCGAAGAAAAAAGAGCGCGCGAATCCCAGACAACAATTTTATTATCGCTACGGGGTCAAGATACCCGATTCGGCCAGATTTTCATGTTGATAGCCCAACACAGAGCTATTAAAATCGGATCAACAGTATCGTCCTCAAAAAAAAAGGGAGACAAAAAACCAGCGCAGGCGAAGATTATTATTCCTGGAATCTCCTAGACCAGAAAGTTTTAACAACCAACATGGTGCCGCTATTAAATTAATGAGAATCTGACATGATGGGCAGAGCTTGTTCGCTCACACTCATGGAACATACGCAGTATTACAGGATGCCACCACAGCACCCGCACATCTGTTATTTTAGTAACCTCAAATTATAAGCAGGAGGGATAGTCCAAATCGACACTCTTTACATTGTCAGTTTGCGGCGGGGGCTCAAGACCCGGGCAGGTTGCTTTAGTATTAATGGATATTCCTCATTAAGGTTCAAAGGTTTAAAGTAAGAAGCAAAGGAAAAGCGAAGTTCTTTCACCCACGTGTATATATCTATACTTATCTTTCCATATACAGAGTCGAGAATGCTGGAGGCGCCTCTTCGATGGAATACCAAATAAACAAGAAACAGGAAAACTGTAAGTGTCTTCATTTGTCTATTTAAATAACCTAAGGATTAGACAGATACATAGTTGAATTTTAAATTTCATAACTGCTAGAAAATTCAGCTTTAGATCTCATAACAGAGGTTTACTTAAAAAATGAAAGCTTTCTTCAGTAAATTAAATCATAGATAAATCTTCAAGCGTCTCAATATTATGGCCTATGAAGGGCGAAGAATTATATAAATAATTTTTTTATCATTGGCATAGTTAGACTTCTAGCAGACTTCGCGGTTCAATCATAAAAGCGAGTAAAAGAACAAGAGTTGTCGGAACGGATTTTTTATTTATTTTATTTTTATTGATTTTTTTAATGCCGATTTAGTAGTTTCATTCATTTTTATAGGTACGACTTACTAACAGATTTTGTTTTAGCCTGGTACAGGCAGAAGAGATATGCAGGAGGTGAACTATTGTTACAACTAGTGAAGATCTCCTAGCAGTTTTCGGTTTTACATAATAATGGCAATTAACGGCAGAAGAAATAAATGCCCACAGTAAGTTTTTACTCACGGGATTAGCCAAAATTCCCTCGCAGATTTGCATACGTGAGATAAGAAGAGAAAACTCACCCGGGTCTTATAGTACTATGGATATCATTCGCGATTCCTGTTCATAAAACTTAGGCCACTTAGGTATAGGAGGCGAAGGGGGTCAAAAAATAAAAAGGAAAAAAAAATTAGTAACTCACTGTATTAAAGGATGTTAAATTTTTTTTGTAAATTTCAAAACGTCTGTAGTCGTAGTCCTCTTGGAAATTCAGACCATTGTTTAATCACGGCTCAATTTACCACCTCAAACCTGTGCCGCCCAACTGCTCCACCTACAAGTAGGCTTCTTTGGCACTATACGAATGCTGATTGGGAAAGTCTCAATAAGTATCTTAAAGAAATTGATTGGTCGGTCTGTTTTGCTTCGAGGGATGTTGATGAATGCACATTACAATTTAGTAACATACTAAATCTTGGCATGCGTGAATACATTCCGTATTCTTACAGCAGGTCTCAACAACAGCATGATCGCTCCTGGTTTAACGATAAGTGCAACCAAGCTATAAAAGCGAAAGAGTCTGCTTTTCGCGCCTATCAATTGCATCCATGTCCGGAAATGAAACAAGTCTACAAGACTGCACGGAACACCTGCAAGTCCATTATCCAGAGAGAAAAATTTCTTTTTGACCAGAATATTAGACAAAGAATCTTGACAAGCCGCAAAGGTAGCAAAGGTTTCTGGTCCCTGGTCAAAACCATCAGGAACAATTTCACCAGTTCCTCTATATCTTCACTACTTAATAATGTAGCAGTGATTGTTGACTCCCTGGAAAAAGCTAATATTTTAGCTGCTAGATTCGCTTCAAATTCTCGTCTTCCACCAACTTCACAAACACCTGTTTTGTATCGCCCGTGTGAATGTGTACAAGAGCCAATACACGTTCGTACGAGGGATGTGTTCAGGGTCCTTAAGGATATCAACGTCTCCAAAGCCGCAGGTCCTGATGGTTTTTCGCCCCTGTTAATTAAAAGCTGCGCCTCATCCTTGGCTAAACCTCTGCGCAAACTTTTCTACTTGTCTTATTCGACAGGAAAATTTCCAACTGCTTGGAAGCTAGCTCACGTTCAGCCTATTCCCAAGAAAGGAGAGGGTAGCGATCCCTCAAATTATCGACCAATTGCGATCACTTCGATTCTTTCAAAGGTTTTTGAATCTATCATTAACTCAAAATTAATGAAGTATCTAGAAACTAATCATCTCACCAACGATCGCCAATATGGCTTCCGAGCTGGACGCTCATCTGGAGACTTGCTGACCTTTCTTACGGAACGTTGGAACCGTAGTCTTCACAATTTTGGCGAGTCTAAAATCGTTGCTCTAGATATTTCAAAACCCTTTGATAGAGTCTGGCATCCAGCCCTTTTAGCCAAACTTAAAGCACTTGGTCTCTCCCCTCCTCTTCTATTATGGATTGAAAGTTTCCTATCTAGTCGCCAAATACGTGTTGTATTAGATGGCGTTACATCAGAACCGCATCCCATAAATGCCGGTGTGCCTCAACGCTCTATTATCTCTCCAACTCTCTTTTTAGTTTTCATTAATGATCTGCTTTCCCTTACTTTCAATCCCATCCATAGTTTCGCAGATGACAGTACTCTTGATTTCGCTTACTCCTTTGACACTCTTGCGGAATCCAGGGGGAATGCCGCATGTGTTAAACGAGATTGCATGACTAGATCATTGAATAACGATCTTAACAGTATCCTCGCTTGGGGCAAAGCGAATCGCGTCGAATTCAATGCATCTAAGACTCAAAGCTGTCTCATCTCATTAAAACAAGATCATAACTTAACCACACCCGTTTCTTTTGATGGAGCATTAATTTCTGATTCACCGTCACTAAGCATTCTTGGCATTAATATTTCCAGTAAGTTAAACTGGACAGATCACATCTTCTCTGTTGCCAAAGAAGCATCGAAATGTCTTGGATTTCTGAAAAGGTGTAAGAAATATTTCAGCCCGTCAAATCAAGCGCTCCTCTAGAAGTCCTACATTAGACCTAGAATGGAATACAACTCCCATATATGGGCCGGGGCTGGTCGCACAGCCTTAGCTTCATTGGATATTGTCCAAAAGGGAGCCTTCAAGCTCATTGGCGATTTGGCAATAACTTGCCATATCGACTCACTCGAGCACCGCCGCAATGTTGGATGCCTTTCGCTCCTTTATCGCTATATGCATGGTCAATGTTCTGATGAAATATCTAGTCTAATCCCTTGTAGAATGATTCCTGCACGCAATACTCGCGCTGCAAACCGCGCACATCCCTTAACCCTTCAAATTACTTTCGGCCGTACAGTAAAATTCCGAGATGCTTTTTTATCCCGAACAGTGCGAATGTGGAACAGCTTACCATCTTCTGTTTTTCCTCCGGCATACAATCTGCGGAAGTTTAAGGGCGACATACATCGGCACCTCCGCCACTCTCCTCACATCCCCTAATCCTTTCCCTATCTCCTTCCTGCCATGCTGTGCTTTGCATCATAGGGTATCCCCTGAGCTTGGCTTAATAATATAAAAAAAAAAAAAACACACACATTTATAAGTGCATTTAATTCCTGTAAATTGAAAAAGTATATATTTGTAGGTACATATATTTATAATTGCACCTAGTTTTCTCTTACATTTTATTTTATCCAAGCACAGACTTGAAGGAAATTATTACTTATTTAGTCGTAGTAATTAGTAGTAATTAGGAGGATAAACCGAAGTTGAATGGACTATTAGGAATTTACTCCCATTTGGGAAAATTTTTGGTATATGGAATAGAGCCTTATTATAGGGACTGTTGAATTATATTGGAGTGATGTAATATGGATATGATTGTGCGATGTTTGTATGAAACTATGGTTTTTAATTTTTTTAATTTCCCTATTCTGATGCGATTTCACAACCTATCATTGCGTGATTAGAGCACCTGCTCAGGATCCATGCATTCATTGATTTTAACATTTTGGAGAAGTTAACCATAAGAAACGAGTTGATTCTATTGGCCATGGGCACCATTATCGTGTAAGTTTCTACTTTGTCTTTCTCCCGATGTCCTATCTCGACTGCAATGGTTGACTAGGTTCGCACCTCCGCTATTCCTCTCTTTCGATCATCAATAGGGACACTGGAAAAATACTGCGCCTTCACGTAGGTAATGGTAAGTAGTGTAGAGGTGCCTTCTGGACCGGTTGTGTGGCGACGTTTTTTTTTAGGAACGATAGTTTTTTGTATATGGGACACGACAGCGGCAGGGTTTCGCGAAACCCCCCCAAACTCTCCGCCAATAGTCGAGGCAAGCTAGCGTGCCGCCCTGTCATAACGTTGTCACAGATTGATCTGTCAGCTCATGCAGCTAGTCGGGATTTCACGTCCAAGCCAATCACTCCAAGCTATGCTACCATAAAAATGTTAAATATACTATTTTGCTTTGTATTTCAACAACTCTCCACGGAATATTGCAATTTCTAGTCTGTGAAATATCGGGGGAAAAAACAAATACTATTAGAGTCAAATAATTAAAAAAAAGCGCAACTAAATATTAAAAAACTCGACGTTATTCACTGGATTTAGGCTTTAGACTCTTTCGTTACCTTTAACTTAAAGTATAAATCATTATTCTGCTACAAATAGTTTGCCAGAAATTCGAAAAATATATGAAACTTGCAAAACTTGTTACTGACTCCTCTTAATCCCATAATCACTTATAAAGTGGAAGTGTGATAATCCAAATTTAGCGTAGACAAATTCTGGTTAGGTTAGTATCTGTTACCGCCCCTGATTGGCTCCACACGCTTGGAATTAAAGGACAGGGTGAAATACCTAGGTACTATTCTAGACAAAAAGTTAAACTGGAAACCACACCTCGAAGACAGAGCGAACAAAGCTCTTAGAGTGTTTGCAATGTGCGGTAGAGCAGAAGTGGGGACAAAAACCGCGGATGATTCTATGGACATACACTAGTGTCATTCGACCCACGTTAACCTACGGTTCAGCAGTGTGGTGGAAAGCAATGGAGTTCTCCAACCATCGCAAGATGCTGGAGAAGATTCAAAGGCTGTGCCTTCTCAGCGCAAGAGGCGCTTTTAAGTCAACTAACACTCGGGGTCTGGAAGTTATCCTCAATATACACCCGGTTCAAATACATATCAAGCAGAGGGCGTTGACTACAGCGCTAAGGCTGCATCTTACCTTGGCTGGCTTCATGGGGGAACAAGAGTTCCACATGAATCCATTTATGAGTTCGTGGAGTCTATCGCACCTGGCATTGACAGAGATAGTGACCACCTCCTCGAGACCATGCTGGAAAGCAATTTCGAATATAAAATTCCATCCAGGGCAGAATGGGAATCACTTTCCGTGTTTCAACCATTGACAAACCCAATTATAATATATACTGATGGTTCTAAGTCCGATGAAGGCACCGGAGCGGGAATTTTCTGTGAGGAGCCTGAAATTAAGTTCTCCATTCACCTTGAAAACCACTCCACGGTTTTCCAGGCAGAAGTCAAGGCTATCCTTGAAGCGGGAAGACACCTCCTTAACTCAGACACTGAGAATAAGGAGATAGCCATCTGCTCGAACAGCCAAGCAGCCGTCAAAGCTTTATCTAAACCCTTTATAACCTCCAAATTATTAATGGAGTGCAAAACCACCCTGAATTACCCTTTCTCTTGGGTCTGGTAGGGCTCCTTCGCTAGAACATTTATGACCAAGGTAAACAACTTCTCTTCGTAGAAACTGGCACTTCTCTGGCTGCAGATTCAAGTTTTTCTCTCTCAACTTGTCGGAAACTTTTCTCAACTTATCGTTGTGGTCGTTTAAATTTTTACCATAGATGACAATGTCATCTAGGTAAACGAAACATTCGAGGCCTTGTAAGCCTGTCAGGATGAAATTCATTAGGCGTTGAAATGTGGCGGGGGCTCCTTTGAGCCCGAATGCCATACGCTTGAACTCGTAGTGCCCATAACTTGTGCTGAAAGTTTTATGTCGATCTCTTTTGTCGACGAGAACTTGGTGATAGCCGGCGGCCAAATCTAGTGCGGGGTAGCGGGAATGCGTCACCAATTGTCTTTTCGTTTAATTTACGAAAGTCGACAACGACGCGCCACCTTTTTTTACCGTCCGGTCCCGCTTTCTTGGGGACAACTAGTAGAGGTGAATTCCAAGGGCTTTTACTAGACTGGACTATCTCGCTGTCTAACATTTCTTTTAGCTGCTCGTTAATTACTTTCCGCTGTGTTTCAGGTAAGCGGTACATTTTTGATTTATGGGTGCTTGATCTTGCGCTAATGGAATGTTATACGTTATCGCATTTGTATAGGTGAGTTTGGCACCTTTGAGGAAGAAGATATCGTTATACTCTTCGCAGAGCTCTGATATCGAAATTTTTTCTTCCGCGGTCAAATTAGGGTCTAGGCTGAGTTCTTGCTCTAGCCTTGATATGCGCGGGTATTGCTTTGGGTCGTCCGGAGTCTCATAATCCGGGTATAAATATCGTACATGCTGTAATATTGCCGTTTTGTCGGCTGAACCTTGGTTTGACTTACTCTTCCTTTTAAGTTTTTGACCTGTAAGTAGGTGAGTTTTATGTGCTTTCTTTTGAGGCTTTATTGTGCTGAAGCTAGTATGTTGCAGGGTATCTGCTTCCTGTTTTGTTGACGGCTGAGTTTGGTACACCTGTGGTACACCAGTGGGTGCCGGGGCACAGCAACATCAGCGGGAATGAAAGCGCAGACGAACTTGCTCGTCTTGGAGCAGCCTCAGAGGAACCTGCCTCTACGGTCGGGATTGCACCAAAACACCTTGTCTCAATCATTTCAATCTGGGCTGACCGCCAACACAGTCGCCTTTGGTTAGAAGATCCCACGGTAGCACAACAAAGGAACTGTGGGGTACACCAAACTCAAATCAAACGAATAAGCTCCTAAAACTCAACAAGCCAACACTGAGAACTCTGGTGTCCATTCTCACTGGGCATTCCTCTCTCAGGGGCCACCTTCACAGGATGAGACTTGTTGATGATCATGCAGGGGTTGCGGAGAGGAGTCCGAAACAGTGAGCCACTTTCTATGTCACTTCCCGGCACTCTCAGGAATACGTTACAGAATTCTTGGTTCACACCTCCTCGAAGAGTTACATGATGCCGGCAAGGAGGGCTGGGAGCCAATACTGAAATTTATAACAGCGTCCGGTTGGGACCTATGAGCGATCGCTCATGGGTCTGGAGGGTGAACAATTGGCCTTGACTTGGCCTTCGTTCGGGGGACCTGAAAGGGGTCCCAAACCTCTTAAATCAATCAATCAATCAGTCTGTTACCGCTGTAGTGAAAGCTCAGTACATCCGTGAGAGCGGAGTAAGAATATATGGTTGAAAATAGTGCAATTTCTCCCACTGAAAATGCTCTTAGTCGCTACAACTGCGCCAAGATACCCAAAAAGTTTCTCAGCTGTCACAAAAATAAGCAAATCTTCGATATTTCATGGCTTTTGCTATTAATTTCAATTTAATTTAATATAAAGATTTGTGAAAAGTACACAAAATAATATTTTGCAAATATACTTGCGTAAAAAAAGATTTCCCACGTCATTATTTTCACATAATCAAGTTTTTTCAAGCTGTCTCTTTTTCAAAATAATTCTGACCTACTTCACAATACTCTGAAAAAAACCACGTTTATAAACACGAATTTTAAAGGTATTAACACTTCCTGTTGTCTCCATATTCTAGGCATAACCATAGTCCTAACAAAACAGTTTTATAACTTGTCAAATTAAACATTATTTCATTACATTCTTCACCTCTGCAAAACTTGTTTGCGCGAACATTTTACGTGTCTTTCTTTTGAGATTACCTTTTCGCACTAGGTTTATACGTGAATATTTTAAAAACGACCTTTGATAAATAAACTAAAATATATCAAAGTATACTGAGTAGAAAAAGTGTTAAAAATATTTTTGACGGTTGGAATTGACAGCAATGTCCAACTCTTAGTCAAAAGCGGGTATATAAATAATTGATCACGTAATGCAACGGTTTTCATGTAAAGACTAGCATTTTTAGAAAATGTGTATTAACTAATTTTATGTTTTATGTATTTTAGCTTTATTCAATACAATAAAAGAGCCGAGAGAACGGAATCATCGAAACATAGCAAACGTTATTGAGGCCAAATGTACACCGAAATGTTTAAAGTATTTTTTAAATTCTTACTGGATTTCGTGGATGGTAAGATTTTCGAAATTTTGGTTTTTTATTTTTGTGTTGAGAGATATTAATGTAATTGAATGTTGATTGGTAATTGATGATTACTAATTTCATATTTATTGATATTTCAATTTAGATTCAAAATTTGAGGACATTCGAAACTATTTGTTTGGATTTGTACAACTTTTCTGTCCTGATAGAATAAAATATCTGGAAAGTTTTTCGTGATACCTAAACGGAAATCTCCTAGCTTTGATGAAAAAGGATAAGCAGTTGGAAAAAACTTTTTTTATAAATCAAAATACAGAGCTATCCTCCTTTCCACCACTCTCTCCATCTTTCTAGCCTGACTAATTGTTTTTTTTTTCTTATATGAACTATTTGGGCATCTTCACAGACAGCCAAGGGCTGGTATTAGTGAAGAGCACTTCTCCTATTCAACAGTTATTTTGTTTTTAGTCACTAGTTATCATTAGTAATCAGTTTACACATCATACTATTGCAACATTCTCATGTGCAAATTTCACATACAGCTGTGTGTTTTAGACTCTTAAGTTTTCTGTCTGTTCTAGCATACGATAGATGCAGATGTTGGCGTAATCGTGTGCCGTAGTTATGTGTTTCATCATGCTCTATTAGGTTTATGTTCGACTTTATCTTCTTTTATCTTATCTTTTATATCATTTTAGCTTTTTCCACATAAATTAGATTTTTTAAGCTCATAAAGTTTGTCGATTCATACAGTTCATGCGTTGGTGCGAGTCTATGTAAATTGAATATGGACTTTATTGCTTTGTTTAATATCGTATGCATGCATGTTAATAAGTGATTGCTACATTGTGACCAGTTAATTATATTGTAAGTAATTGTTGGTAGTATATAAATGCATTGTACAGAGAGTAAAGGAGCGGACCTAGAATTGATCCCTGCGAGACTCCAGCACTCATCGCTCCATTCTCGCTATTGCTGTTTCCCATTTTCGTACAACACTGCCTTGCTTGTAGATAATTACTTAGTAACTGGTTTGCTATTCCTCTAATTCTCAATTCGGCTAATATTTCTATTAATACGGTATGATCCACAGTATCAAATGCCTTCTTCAAGTCGACAAATACTCCAATAACATAATTACCTGCAACGAGTTCTTTATTAATGAACTCCATTACATCAGACATAATAGCCGTCGTGTTGCTTTGTTTTTGGAATCCATATTGCTTTTTATCAAATCCACCATTACTTTGAATAAATGCCGTAAGCTTATTATGAAGTAGTCTCTTATATATTTTACTGAACACATTGAGAAGCGCTATTGGTCGGTAGTAATTTGGGTCTCTTCTATCTCCTTCTTTGAAGAGTGGTACTATGCATGTAGATTTCAAACAGTCTGGAAACTCCGTCTTTTCGATACAATTATTTATTATTCTCGTTAAAGGTTCAGTAATTATATCTTTGATAATCTTTACGTCTTTTACTCTTATTCCGTCTAATCCTGGTGCTGTGTCCTCTCTCAACTGAGATAGTATCCCTTCAACATCAGCATCATTCACAGGTCTGATAAATACACAGTTTGACCTTGTTACATTTTTAGTTGGTTCACAACGAAACCTGCACTTGTCCTCCAATTTTTTTACTAGTGAGGGGCCCACATTCACAAAGTGTTTGTTCATATAGTTGACAATTTGTTCTTTGACTTTAACGTTGTTATCCTCAATTTTTAATTGTTCTATACTGCTTTTTCTGTCATCCGAATTACTATTTCTTAATATCTCGTTGATTGCTTTCCACATCTTTTTTGAGTCGCTTCCCGCTTTTTGCATTTTTTGTTCCACATAACTGATTTTTGCCCTTCTTATATTCCAGGTGATGTCGTTCTTAATCCTTTTATAGTTTTGTATCAGTTGTGAATTATTTGAACCCCCTTTTAGTTTCTTATATAATTTATTCCTTTGTTTTATTTTGCTTATTATCTCTAATATGATCCAGTTATTTTCTCGAGTTCTAACGAGTTTGATATCAGTTGCTTCTTGTTTCGCTTTTTGTATTATTTCGATAAGCTTATCAAAGTTTAGACTATCGCAATCGTCAACAGCAGAGCTTACATTTGTTCTTAATTTTTCAGTATTTATTCTTACTGTTTTTTTGCTGGTCATTTTTGGTCGCCTCTCTAAAGCTTTTCTAAGCGTGAATATCATGATGCGGTGGTCCAGTTGAGGCCAGTCCTTAAACTCCAATCCAAAGTCGTATCTTTCCACAAGAGTAGTTACCACGTGATCAATTATTGAGCAGCTATGTTCCGAAATTTTCGTAGCATACTTTGTGTCAATGTTGTTTAGCACTGTTGCATTATTAGCTGATAGTAGTTCCAAGTATTTCCTAGTGTCTTCGTTATCATTAAGCTAGTTTATATTAGTATCCGATATTAGTATACAATTTTTATATTTAGTTAGTATAGATTCGAATGCTTCTAGAAACTGTTCACCATTAGCATTAGGCGGCTGGTAGTACGCGATTATCGTTAATTTTGGAATTATGTTCTCAATCATTATAGGTATCACATTTAGTTGCTCATATACCGGTTCCGTGGTTTGCTCAGTTGAAAATTTCATGGAATCTTTTATATAAATCGCTGTTCCACCCCCTCTCGTATCAGATTTTCGGCAGTTGAATATCGCGGTAAATCCTTGTTGTAGAAGTGTAGAACTTAAGGGCTATACACTAATACATGTGACCACTGATGCGTTTTTAAATGCATTATTTGTGTATGTAAAAGCTGAATAGCCCAGTGTGCCAAATTCGGAATTTTTCTAAGAATTTTTAAAGAAAAATTACCAAAATTCCGAAAAATTTTCGGATTCTTAAACTTTTCCGAACAAATTCTTTGCGAGCAGTATATGAAAATTATTACAACTGGGCCGAAAGTGCCAAAGATTCCCCTCAAATGTCTGTTCTTATGAATTCTTTACGAGTTCTAAAAGAAATTCCCAGATTTCCTATAGAAAATTGTCAAGCTTCTCTTCTGAATTCCGGTTGAAATAGTAAGGAAATCATACCAAATTCTCAGAAATATATATCAAAGGTTCCGAACCGGTAAAAACTCAAAAATGTTTTGAAACTGTTTAAATAAGCATTACTTTTTTCAAATTGGATATGTTTAGAAAATAATGATGACATTTAAATATTTTGAAGATTTGTGTTTTGGCAGTTCGGAAAATAAATAAATTGTTAGGATAAAAACGATAAATTGTTATATTTTGTACTATTTTTTTATTTTTAAGATGCCAAAGCTCAGGGGATACCCTATGATGCCTTAGCACAGCCTTGGTAGGAAAGGAATAAGGGGAAGGGAATTGGGGACTATTGGGTTGAGTCAAGTAGGTGACGGTGCGCATTACGCTTAAATGTTTGTGGCTCATTCGTGCGGGGGGAGTGGGCGGGCGGGAAACATGATGGCAAACTCTTCCACATTCGTACTGTTCTGCTTATGAATGATTTGCGGAATTTCACGGTACGGCCGAATTTGACATCAAGGGTGTGAGGATGAGCTCGGGTTACAGCTCGTGTGGTACGCATGGGAAGAATTCTACAAAGGATCAGGCTAGAAATTTCGTCAGAGCAATAACCATAGAAAAGTATCCGGCATTACGTCAGTGCTCTAGGGAATAAATAGTTGCTATTGATATGTCATCGTTAATAAGCCGGAAGGCCTTCTTTTTGACTTTGTCTAACGCGGACAAAGCAATGCGTCCAGCCCCTGCGGGAATATGGGAATTATATTCTAATCTAGGCCTAATATTGTAGATTTGCGCCAAGTCTGATGGAGTAAAATATTTCTTGCATATTTGCAAGAACCCCAGGCATTTCATCGCGTTTTTGGCAATTCCAAAAATGAGATCGGACCAACTAATGCGATGATCTCAGATTCACCAAAGTTATGGAGACATTGATTCAAACGCTCGGTAGGGAATGTTAGTAAATCTTCAGTAGAGCGGCCAGCACGAAAGCCATATTGGCGATCGTTAATAAGGTGATTAGTTTCGAGATATTTCATCAATTGTATGTTGATGAGTGTTGCGGAAACCTTCGATAGAATCGAAGTAAGAGCAAGTGGTCTATAATTTGAGGGAACGTTTGCCTCTCCTTTTTTGGGTATTGGCTGAACATGTGCAAGTTTCCATGCCGAAGAAAAGACTCCTGTCGATTAGGACAGGTGAAATAGTTTGTTTAGGGGTTTAGCTAAAGAAGACCCGCAGCACTTGAGTACCAGGGACGAAATATAATCAGGCCCAGCAGCCTTAGACAAATTAAGACCTGCGAGCACTTTGAAGACCTCCCTCGTGCGGAAATGTAACGGTCTTTGCTGTAATTGCATGTTGGTGGAGAAGACTGACTTTGTGAACAAACAACCAAATTAGCTTTGTCCAATGATTCTGTGAACACATCTCCGTTGTGAATTAAGGGCGGTACCGAAGAACTGGTGAAGTTGTTCTTGACTGTTTTAACAAGAGACCAGAAACTCTTACTACCCTTCCGACTAGTAAAGATTTTCTGTCTAATGTTTTGTTCGAATTGGAACTTAGCTCGCTGAATAATGTATTTGCAGGTGTTGCATGCTTCTCTACAGATCTGTCTCAATTCCCCAGAATAGCACAGTTCATATGCCTGAAATGCAGCTTCTTTGTTTTTAATGGATGGAATTTTTTAGGCAATTGTTGTGCTGTTGTGGTTAACTAGTAAAAAAATTGAGCCATCTCATTCTGGCATTGCAAATGATGCTGAAGGCATTTTAGAATTTTTATTTAATCTGCCTTTTTCATTATAAAATACTGCTTTTAGGCGATTTTTCTATTTCACCCATGCTTGCTGATGGATATAAGGTAAGAGCAACTTTTAACTGGTATTTTCAAATAACTTTGAAAAGGGCGAAAACCGAAAAATTTGATATTTTTATATTTTGCCCCAGGTCCATCGAGGTGAAATGCTAAGCAACTTTGTCCGTTATCAAGGCCTTGAACGATCTCTTGATGAATGTGATCAGATCCGTCCCTCCAAGAGTTGAAAAAAAATGCTTTCTGCAAAATTATAATAATAAAATAATAATAAAATATTTTTTTATTGTTAAGAAATGGCAGCGCAACTGAAGCTTTCAGAGAAAAATCTAAATTCACACTTCTTTGAAGACTCTCTCTGAATTTTAATAGTTTTCTGTATATCTACCATTTCGAAACTTGAAAAATTCCTAAAAAGTGGAATTTCTTTTTCGCTCTCTCTTTTTAGCACACATTCTGATTATACTTCCGAAGCTCCGAATTTATCCCACTGTGAGGTAGCGCTAACAAAAATTAAAACCTGCACTTTCAAGAGGGATGCATCAGTTTTTCGTTAATTTTGATACTATAGTGTTTGTGGGATGTATTCGATCCTTTTAAACGAATTAAAAGAAGCATACCATTCAGACATATTTCCTAAATAAAAAACTGTCTTTGCTTTGAATATATTTAATATATTTATTAGATTAAATTTTGGATTTTATCTTAAAATATTTGTGTGCGATTTAATCACATGCTTCATATCGCGCTCAAAATCCAGGGTTCCCATTATTGTTCCGCCTACATCTACATATTAAATATATAGTCTAAGAGCAAGCAACGTTTTCATGAAATTACTTTAGTTCGGCTAGTTATTTTATTATGGGTGTAATTTTTATACAAGCTAGTTTAATTACCGAACCACATGAAATTAAAATGACTAGAAGACAATTTTCCTGTATGGATAGTAGTTTAGGCTCTATAGCATATATAAATTCAATGTTTGGCACTATTCCATAAGTATCAATATAGAACATTTTAGAAAACGGACTCACAACGCACACATATAGATTTCTGTTTCATGATTTGGAAATTATTCCCGAGGGTTTTGTTCTACCTCATCGGACCATCCCTCTAAGCATTTGAGAGTATACACCCTAAAGTGAAACGAAAACGTAAACTTTACGAATTGCCTTTTCACTAATACACAAAATCCCATGACAAATTTGCATGCAATCATTAAGGTGAAAACCCAATTAACGCGCCAGGCGTCGCGTCGCTTTGACAGTTCTCCACGGCAGACGCATGTAGGTTTTGAGCAAGACCAAATGGTTGGTACACTTAAGATTTATTTATAAAAAGAAAAAGCGATAGGAAAGCTTAAGTTATTATTTAAAAGTAAAATAATGGATATATCCGAGCTATTAGATGTGGCAGTTCTTGCATTTGCAGCTTACCAAGCATATAAACAATTTAAAATCAATCAAAAGAACTATCAAAGCGTCTGCCGCGCGTGAACATTGCTCTACTTTCGCGTCGAGTCCGGCAAGCGCGGCAGCCATTTGGCCAGCACAAACTTAAACACGTATATTCTATATTTCTATTGAACTGTCAATGCGACGCGGTGCCTGCTGCGTTCATTGGGTTTTCACCTTTAAAGGTCCAGAAAGACAAAATCCGGAGTGACGGAATCCAGAAAGACAAAATCCAGAAGTGACGAAATCCAGAAGTGACAAAATCCAGAGGAGATAAAATTCACAAGAAATCCAGAAAAAAATGCAGAAAAGATAATCGGGCGCGCGAATATCTTTTCTGGATTTCCTTTTATTTTGAATTCTTCATGAACTCGGAACTTTTTCGTTTACGTTAAACATACACAAATTATATATGTATATTTTTTACATTTATTCACCCCACACTACCTCTTCAACACACATTCATTTATTTACGCACCCATTAATAGATGAGACCTAGGCACTGACCTAAATATGTAACATATAAGCACTAATTCACATATTTCAGAACAGGATAATACCTCAACGCAAAAATCTTTCTATGTACAGTGATTTCCAAAATTTAGACGTTTTTATTTAAAATCGATTTATCAACACTTCAAAATTTCATATAATGTTTCTTGACCACCGTTCACAAGTCGTAACCCATGTGCAGACATTATTGGGTTAGGCTGTTTTGCTCACAAAGATGCTACGTTTCCATCACAAGGCTCCCAACTATATTATATTACACAGGTTAAATATAACAACAACGACGAATGTAAATGAGATTTGCGAAGCGAGGCTCATGCCATTTTTAGCATTTTTCAAAAAAAAAATTTACAATTCCGGGATTTTGACATTTGATCGTTTCTGAATTTTGTCAATTCTAGATTTTCTCATTTCCAGGTTTTTTTATTTTTATGGATTTTGTCATGTTCCCAAGTTTTTGAATTTTGGTTTAGTTTTGGAGAATTTTATATTTTTAATTTTTTTTTTTCAAAATGCAGTGCCCGCGCTTCTGTTATTCCTTAATAACTTTTTAACTCAAAACCTTTTTTCGATTATTTCTCTTAGAAGTTGTCAAATAATAATAATAATTGTTCAATTACTACTATTTTCATATGTTGGCGTTATTGTCTCATTAAGATACGTTTTCCGGACCGCTGATGGATTTACCCGGGTATTAAAAGCCTTTGGATGAAACTTTCACAATTTGCCACCCATATTTTCTGTGTTCCCCTACAACCCCCCCCCCCCTCATCACCCAGCCGCTAGGTGGGTTAGAAATTTGGTGATTTTATGATGAAATGCCATTTTCAAAAAATCATATCTCGAAAACGGCGCAACCGATTTGTCCGATTCAAATGCCAAATCAAGCTGAATGCTTTATTTCATTTATAAAAAAATATAGCGGTACTAACGAAATTTTTTTTGATAATAACAGTATTTATTTTTTTTTTCTTACAAAAATAGTATTATTCACTAGAGAGGACATCTAGTACTTTTCCTTTTCTATTTTTATTTTGAAGCCAAAAACCTTATCTATCTAGGTACAAAAACTTGCGATAGCGTTCGCCTTCGTTTTAGAGAGTTTTTAATGTCACAATATACCTAAAGTAATGCACAATGGAAGTACTGCACTGAGAGGAATGTATATTGTTATACACTAGATGAAATCTAAAGTGTATACTAAGTTTGTAACACCTCGAAATAATGATGGTAGAGCAAAATGGATTGGACACCCACGCATAATATTAAAAGTTATTTTGATTTGTGCATGTCCGTCTGTCCGTCCGTCTGTGGGCACGATAACTCGAGAACGCGTATACTTAGAGAGCTGAAATTTCGTACACGGACTTTAAAAAAAAAAAAAATTAAGTTCGAAAATGAGACAAATCGGGCAACTCCTTCGTGGGGTTGCCATGCAATAATTTCGTTTTCCACTATACAGGGTGTCCCGTAGGTCGACGTCAAGCCGGAATCTGGTGATAGACCAAATCATAACAGTTACCAGAAAAATATAAAACTGGCATAGTACATTTTTTTTTTCATTATAGTCAGTTAAAGCTAGGTGAAATATTAATTTTGTATTCTTGGTTCGGCAAAATGTGACATTTTCTTCCAAGCTGGAGCAGTTGGCTTAGAATTTAAAGCAGCAGGTTACATAAGCACTATTCGGGATTACATAAGAAAAGTAAAATTGAAAAAAGTAAAGATTTGTAGCAACAGGAGCTAAAAAACCATCACAGGGTATACATTTTCTCGAAAACAAAAGAAATGTCTATAATTTGAAAAATACATGACTGAGATCTTTTTTTATATTTTTCTGGTAATTGTTATGATTTGGTCTATCACCCGATTCCGGCTTGATGTCGACTTACGGGACACCCTGTGTATTTGGGCACTGCCTGAGAACGCGTCGACGTAGAGAGCTGAAATTTAGTACATGGTGTTTTCCCCATAATAAAATTTAAAAAATACACTCAATCGGGCAACTCCTTCTTGATGTTGCCATATAAAAATTTAGGTTTTTTACGTATACTGTGAAAAAGATATTGTACTAAAAACTTTTTCAGAATACGAAATCTTATAAAATTGTTAATAATCATTTTTTGTCCGACGAACCATTCTAGAAATATACGAGAAAAACCACTTCAAAAATCAAACTTGCACAGAAGGGTGACAATACGAAATTTCATAAGACATTCATCTAGGGTATCATAAGAATTTGTCTTAGACCAATACTAGCTTTTTTACTTGTTTTGTTTCTAATTTAGCACCTTGTTTTTTGTATTTTTATTTTGAAGCAAGTAGCTTTCACTATATAGTATGTGCAAAAAAATTCGTTGGTGTTAGGCTGTGATATGAATTTTGGGTTTGGATGCTTTTTCGATTTAAGGATAAGAATAAAATATATTTCCTTAAATTTCTCCCTTGAAGGTTAATGTAATATAATAAATTGTACTATATAATGTCATTGGTAGATCAAATTCATCCAGTTTTAAATGAACCTAGCTTATAGGTCTGATACCCGGGATTTTGGGTTTGCGACAGTGCACATTTTCGTATTCAGTATTGCTAAATTTCAGTAATTCGCAGTGTGCATGTTTCACAGGAACGAGTAACATCAATTTAAAGTGTGAAATAAATAAGTAAAGCTATCGAAATGCCTTATTTAAAAATTCGTATCTCAAAAACGAAGTCGAACACAATCGTAATTTTTTGCGCATAGATAGATGACATGGATTCTATCATCAAAAAAAAAATATAAAAAAAGTTCTACATAGAAGTCCTCTCTAGTGAATAATACTATTTTTTTGAAAAGAGAAAAATACTGTTTTTAACAAACAAAAAAATCGTTCAGTGCCGCTATATTTTTTTATAAAAAATATTAAGCATTCAGCTTGATTTGGCATTTAAATCGGACAAATCAGTTGCTCCGCTCTCGAGATATGATTTTTTGAAAATGACGCTTCATCCGAAATTTTTAACCCCCTCCCTAGCCAGGGGGGGGGGGGGGGTAGCAGGCGAAAACAAAAAACATGGGTGAGCTATTTTGGTATTCCCTACAAATTATGAAAATTTCATCCAAATTGGAGATGGTCGGGTTCCAAGGTGATCGGTTTTATGTGGAATGGTGTGGAATGACTGACCTCTTCGTTGCAGAATCGACAGTTGTCGTCTGTAGTTTTGCCCATTTTCTTAGTATGTACTTACCACAATTAATGACTTTTCAACGTTTTTTATGGGAAGTTATTAAATTGCTTCATTCTTTAGTCCAAGAAGTCACTATCATTGTAGCTGGTAAGCGTTTTCTGTTTTGTACATTACTTCTCCTGCTAGGTAAGTACCTCTTTATAAGGTCGCAGAAAGTGTCCGGTAAGTGCTGCTGCTTTTTTAGCCAGTAAGTCAGAAATATCATTACCGTCATGCACCTCTTGCTCTGGCAGCTGCACCTTAGAATTACTTTGTTTGCGGTTGATACTATAAATATAGGACATCCTTATAGTCCTAAGCCAGCTCTGAGTAGATCAGGAAAATTGCGAGAAAATCTACAAAGTACCAAAAGTTGCGATTTGTGGAATTATTTGATTGTGGGATGATGAAATGCGTAACCACAAAAATTAATTTTAATTTTTCAAAATTTCATTATCATTATCGAAAATTTGTATTACTTTTTCTGTTATCTCATTGCAGATTTTAGGGGTACTCTTCATAATTGCTGGAGTGAAGAATCTCAGATTTGACGTATTCGGACTTATAGCCCCGATAAACTTATTCAATTTCTCAGCGTTTATTAATTTAGTGATGGGCATAGTGATATTAATTGCGTCCTTGGCGGCATACATTTTTCTGTTGCTGAGAAGTCGATATATTTTTTTTCTTGTAAGTTATAATTCTCTTCTGCTAATGAAGACGACATTGAATTTTGCTAACAAATATTTCTTCTAGATGTCTCCTTTTTTCTTAATGAGCGAAAATGACTTTAACTTATTTTCAGTTTGTTATAATTCTTACATTTGTGGGAATAATATTTTTTATTGTATATGCAATTACAAGTAATTCCGTTCAGAAGGAAAAGGAAAATATGCGACACATCGTCACTAATATTTGGATTAAGAGAAATAATTCCGAAATGGATCGAATTTTTCATATGTTTCAAGAAGAAGTGAGTTAAGAAATGTTTTTCAGAAATTTACACTTCTATTCAATTTCCTTTCCTTTACTTGTAGCTCCAATGTTGTGGCTTAAATTCTTCTAAAGATTGGAATGAAATTCCAGAATCTTGTTGTGAATTAAAACGAAATCCATGTGATGAATCACTTGCATATAAAGACAATTGCATGTACAAAGCTTTATCACTTATAGAATTAAATATATTTTTCATGAAACTGTTGGTTGTGGTGACTTCAATAGCTGAGGTAAAATAAAATGTGATGAATTTAAATTAATTCATTGCAATAACGGAAAATTATGATTTCTTACAGAGTTTAAGTTTGATTCTCGTTTTACGTTTGTTTTATCCATTTAACATTCGAGGAGTCGAAGAAGAAGACGAAGTAGAAAATTTTACTTCTTAAGATTAAATATTGTTTTGGTTTTTCAGTTATATTATAATAAAATAAAATATTATTTATTTACAAGTTTCTTCACTTTTCTATGTATTTCCTTATACTAACTCGGTATGTCCCAAAAAGTGAAAACAGGGAACGTAAAAATATGATTAGTTTGATTCGCATCCTTTAGGTCTTTAAGTCCATCATATCATAAGGTCTGATATGATTATATCAACTTTAATAATTACGTATCCGAGTCGATCTTGATCCGACAGTGATTGCAATAGAATATTACAATATTGCATCTATACCTTAGTTGTGGCATTGCAGTTTGAGCGACTCTAAACAATTACCATACGTTTTAAACTGATACGTCGGATCAACCAAGTGAATATGTAAATCCCATAATTTTTTTCCTCAATTTCCAATGCAATAAAGGATCAGGTTCTGGTCCATGTGATCAACACCACACATAAATTATTGTATTCGCCCAGTAACACATGATAATCAATATTTATTTGCTTTTTGCTCCTTCGAATATCACAGCACCTGCGCGTGCGTTTCATTTTTGTTCAAACAGAAAACCATCTCAGCAATTTACGTAGATCCCTTTTGTAAATAAGTGGACAGCTGATAGGGATTCGGTTCTTGTTGCTTTATATCTACGAGATTTCAAATAAGCCAATACATGAAAACCAAAATTTTTCCTCGTACGCAGTAGTTGATCGTGGATTTGTCCGTTCTTAGATTTCAAAGTTTACCAAATAGCCTGCCGAAGTATATAATGACCAATCTTTGAATTCAAAGCGCATCGATTTCGCAACCATTTCATTTCGAAGATCTTCATCGGTACCTACTCCAAAATATTCTGACACGGCTATGATAATTATAGCCAGTTGCGAATAAGACACCAATGAAAAATTGACTCCATTCCAGTAATTTCAGGACTAGGTTTACTATGAAAAATAGTATATTTTTTGGATGCATCACAAATGGGCTGCACTGCAGTAGAGCATCGTCGAAAAACTTATCAAACTGTTGATGTAGTTTCCATCCACTGTAGTCTTCATTTCATAATTAGATAGTCTTTTACACCATACAAAATTGGTGGGTGGTTAAATATCAGAAAAATTGTTTACATCAAACAAAATTTCGTCATCTATTCCTTTCATACGTTTTGATTCCCGTAACATTGCTGCATGTGAATCGATACGTTAACCAGTACCCAACGATGTCACAATTTGCTTTTAATTGGCCAAGACACATCTTATCCGGAAAATCCCCAGAATCATCTTCTTCGCTCAATATACCATATCTTCGACCTTTTGGTTTTGGGTACAAGGCTTTTGGTAACTCATCGTTCGATAATATTAATCCAAATAACCGAATGCGTCCTTCAGTAAAAGGCAACCAAAATCAAATAAGAATATTGATAACACTCCTATTCTTTGATCAAATACACACTCAAGATAAAAAACTGTGATAAAGAGTGCGTAAGCCGACGAAATCCAGACAATAATTTTTACAGAATTGCAATTAACAAAAGCATGTTTCCCCTCCAAGATGAACCAGTTTTGCCATATAGCTGGACTGATAAAAAAAAACATTGAAAAACATTGACAAAAATCCCACAAATTCTAAAAACTAATTAAATTTCAAATAACCGGTCAAGTGCGAGTCGGAACATGAAGGATACAGTACCATCGTTCAATCGTTTAGATCGAGCAAAAACAAAAGTTTATTTATTTTTAAATTTATTTTATTTTTTTTATTTGACAAACAGATATATGGATATGGAATCCTTAAAATGTTAAATCGTTCTAAGGAAAAAACTTAGCAGAGACGTTTGAAAAAATGCATATTTACCTAGTCGAATAATTGAAATTTACTTTAGTTGACATTTTCTTTTCTTCTCTAAATTCACGATGTTATCAAGTCGAAACCGCAAAAACTTTGTCCGTATACAAATGACCACCTATGTTTCAGCAGCATGGTGGAACAAATGTACACAAAAGATAAGGTTAAACAAGCTCCAAAGGATGGCCTATCTAACGAGCGCTATGCCACAACACCTACCAGCCCTCTAGAAAAACTATTCAATATAACGACACTCAATAACGTTGTTGAAAAAGAGTTCTAGCAGATGAATATAGTAAATGGGACTCAAAAAGTCTATCCACTGTAACTGAACGATTCACCTACTTTTCTTCGAAAACTTTTCTTCGAAAATACATTTCTTCGAAAATACATTTCTTCGAAAAACTTTTCTTCGAAACGACATTTCTTCGAAAATACATTTCTTCGAAAAACTTTTCTTCGAAACGACATTTCTTCGAAAACATATTTCTTCGCCGCGAAGAAATATGTTTTCGAAGAAATGTCGTTTCGAAGAAAATTTATTTTCAAAACCATGTAACGGTTTCTTCTAAAAAACCCATTTTAAATTTCATGTAACCATTGATTGTAGCAAAGTGCAAAGTGCAAAAAATACTAAAATAATCTTTCGATATCAATAATGGAAAAATTACAGAAACCGATACCCAGGCCCCCAGGCTTCGGCTATGAATGAATGAGTGCAGTACAAAATTCAGTGGAAAATGAAACCAACCAGTTGCTTGATTATAGTATATGGAGCTACGCCAGCTGCAGTTGTGGTTACAATTTCAGCGTGCATCCTTGAAACCGTGTTCTGTTTTCGGCACAAAAGTACTTTTACGTAACATATATACGCCTCGACCTGATGTAGGGAAGCACTAAATTTTTTCTTAGAAACTTACTGGAAATTTTTTCCTTAGAATTGTTATGCATTATTGGAGACCGACAACGGGTGCTTGGACCACTAACAAATTTTTATGAGCGTAGATGAGAAATAAGCATTCATTTCTTAGAAATTTACAGAAAATGTTTCGGCAGAATTTTTAATCACTTTGGTGGCCGACTGGACTTCTTTCCAGATACAATACTTTCAGTGTGCCGTTGTCTCAATCATAGTAACATTGCAAAAATTTCAAATTTAGAAAACAGTGGAAAATCTTAAAAAAAAAATATTTAATCGTTATCTTAAAGTTGTTACTTTTTGCTGTTATTTTATAAATCATTTTTGATCTTGTCTTATAATGACTTCGCAAAGTATGGAATTTTTAAATAGTTCAAAAGGTAAACCTAGGCTTCTAATTGAAGGATATATGTATTATAAAGATAAGAAACACAATAATACTGTTTATTGGAAATGTGTAGATTTCCAAAAATTCAACTGCAGAGCAAGGGTTCACACTAATCACAGCTCCATTCCAAAAATTTTAGGCGCCCACAATCACGCTTCAGATGCTGCAAAAATAGTAGCCCAAAATGTGGTTGATTCGGTCAAAACTGAGGCAATCATAAATGTAGGCATCAAACCTCATCCACTTGTGTCATCTGCGTATGCAGACGTGCCTGATTCCGTTGCTTGCAAACTACCAAGACTTGCAACTATGAAGCAAACAGTGCGTCGAGTAAGATCTAAAGAAATTGGTTTCTTAAGATCAGACCCAAAGTCTTGTTCTGAAATGGAAATCGGCGATGATTTTAAAGTCACTACAAAAGGTGAGATGTTTTTGCTTTTTGATAGTGGTAAAGTTCCATATCGAATTCTGATTTTCTCCACAAAGAAAAATCTTCACTTAATGTCCCAATACGGGAATTGGTTCTCCGATGGAACATTCAAAGTGTGTCCAGTGCTATTTGCACAATTTTATACAATACACATTATAATTAATAATGTAACTATTCCGACTGTAATGGCACTCTTACCTAATAAATCCCAATTGACTTACATTCAATTATTTTCCATGTTGAAAGAACTTGAACCAAACCTAAATCCTACGAGTGTTTTGACGGATCTCGAACTAGCTGCAATTAATACATACCAACATGTTTTTTCGGGGGTCGCTATTTTGACTTTGCAACTTCCATTTCAAACAATGCATTTATAGGCATTTGCAAAGCACAGGACTTAAGACAAATTACGACAAAGATCCAGAATTTGCTCGTAAAATAAAATGCTTAGCAGCCCTAGCTTATGTTAAGGAAAACGACGTCGAAGGGTCTTTTCTTTTATTACAAGAAAACGTACCACAAATACTCGAAGAATTTATGGAATACTTTTGCAAAGAATTTATTGGTTATTTTGATTTGTTAGGAAAGAAAAAACAAGGTAGATTTCCTGTAAGTCAATGGAATCTTTATTGTTTGGACCTGCCAAAGACAAATAACCACATTGAAGGTTGGCACCGAGGGTTTAATGAATTGATAGGTCAATATCATGCATCTATATGGAAATTTATAGAATTTTTAAAAATTGAGCAAGGCAAGAATGAAGTTATCCTACAACAAATATTTTCAGGTACAGAGCCAGGATCTTCCACAAAAAATATATATATTAGTATGTGGGAAAGAATCCATCGCATTGTTGCACAATACAATGATTTTGATAGAAAACAATATCTGGAAAGTATTGCTGATAATATAATTATTTAAAGCTCGTATTATTTTGATTTAACTTTATTTTATGATTACCTAAACTTTTCTTCTGAAATGAATTTATTTTTTTATCTTATCTTAAATTAAAAGAAAAAAACAAAAAAAAAACAAAAAAAAAACAAGAAAAAAACAAAAAAAAAATAAAAAAAAAGAAAACAAAAAAAAAACAAAACAAAAAAAACTTAAAAAAAACAAAAAAAATAAGTAAAAAATGGGGCCAGAATTTCACTACGTCCTCGTCGTTGGCCTCGGATAGCGCTAAAAGTGAAAGTGAACAATTTGCTATCAAATAAACGAAATTCTCGAAGAAATGTTTCGCAGAAGAGTATTTTGAAGAAAAGTATTTTCGAAGAAAATTTTTTCGAAGAAATGTTGTTTCGAAGAAAAGTTTTTCGACGAAATGTCGTTTCGAAGAAAAGTTTTTCGAAGAAATGTATTTTCGAAGAAAAGTTTTCGAAGAAAAGTAAGGATACCAACTGAACGATTAAAAGGAAATCCAAGACTGGATACGATATCAAACCGAATGGTAGTCAAATACAATCTCCATTCAAGGACATAGCGACGAAATGTACCTGCGCTTGAGTATTTTCATACATTTTAACTTTTGACAGCTTTAGCAACAGCACCCGCGTTTCGCGACAGCGTCACATTGTAACTCAAGCTTAAACTTACGTCTGTCATCGATGGGTGTTCGGAGATAAAATGCTTTGTGGATTCGGAGTGGGCCGGAGACAGAATCCATAGAAAATTACAAGCTGATACATTTTCTTCTTCGAAAATTCGGCGGTATCATGGTCGAGTCGTAAGCAAACGAGAAAACTGCAATGCGTCCTTTTCAATACAGGAAGGACAGGCTGATAAAAAAATCAAATTATAAGCCGAAAGTGTAAATTCTGTTCGGTTTTTTTTTCATTCTTTTAATTGTCTTCTGAAGAGGCTTTATTTAATTTTTGTTTGAAGAATTATGTTTATTTTTATTAATTTGTAATAAATAACATTATCTGTCAGTTATAATATTTTCAATATATTGCAGAAAACTCCTCCCAAATTTAATAAATTTGTTAGACAATATTTATTTACAGCCCCACAGAAAAGTATTTAATTTATCAGATTTGGACGGAATTTTCTACAACATGTGATCCGAGTTTCCATTTAATCCTATTCCATATTTTACCAACAGCGTTTCATTTAGCTGTGAGTTTACTGAAATGTTTAAGCCCCCTACGGATATCCGACAACGAATCATTATAACGATTCGATAACAATTCGTAATAACGATCGTTATTACGAATTGTTATCGAATCGTTGTGATGATTCGATTTAGAATGTTCCTTTTAGTCGTGGCCGGATCGAAATAGAATCGAGAACTTAATCTAATCTAATCTACTGCAATAGAACAAAAATTGTATATCTATGTATGTAGTGTGAAAATCAGGCATATATGTACAACAACGATTAGGCGTGGTGGGTTGATTGGCTAGCACGCGCTATGCGTACATGTGTCTAGCGTTGCCATATGGCAATTATCACAATTAAAAAATTTTCACAAACATTATTAAGCAAACTTTAGTGTTTAGTAGTTTTCCAAACCTAAAAGCTCTGTTATACAAATATCTTATTGCAATTCGTACTTGATTATCGCAATGGAAGTGTCAGTGGCCCAATCTGATCAATAATTGGATTTAAGCTAAACTCTTCATTCAGATGATTTCGATTCAAAAATTCTGTCCAGCGAACATCATTTCTGCCGCAACAATGAGGCAGGCGGAAAAACTCAACAGGCATCAACGGGTATTCCATGGTGCTGGTGGCTTCCTTATCAAAAATAAACAAAAAACAATAAAAAAAAAACCCTGTTGAACCCACTTGAAATATCTGAATCACACCAAGCGACGACGATAAAAGAAGATTTTGAGTTTATTACTTGAGATTACGAGATTATCAGCCAAACTGCTAAAAAATAAATGCTCAATTTAAGTGTTATTTGATGTCTTCATGATATCGTAAAAAAATGACAAATATGCTTTATTGTGCGAAGCCCCAATCGCCATAGAATTTTTTGGGCATAAAAGATAACGGAGAAATATTTACAGTAATATGGAGGCTGTATAAAAGAAAAACACCGTCTAGAAGCCATTTGTTTTCTTAGCATATCGAATTTTTTCAAAATTCAACTGGGGCCGGTTTCGCAGTATGAATTTAAATTCAATTTCAAATCAAATCTAATGTCGAATTCTTTTCAACGAGTTCTACACCGGTGCAGTGCAGCTTTACGTGTTTTTGCTTTTGTAATGCAACAACAAAAACACGTAAAGCGGCATTGCACTGGTGTAGAACTCGTTGAAAAGAATTTAACATAAGATGTTACCCTATACATATAGTGATTGCGAAACAAAGTTTGACAGTACCTTGTTGTATTCTAGACAGTGTTGGGCAAAATGCAATCTGATTGATGATTAATGATTGCGATTACAATCTGTAATCTGTAATCATGATTACAGATTGATAATATTAATTAGAAAAGTAATCATTTTTGGCGATTACTGATTGATCAATCGTAACCGTAATCATGATTACATGGTTACATTTTTTGATTACAAATTTGCAAGAGTTTTAAAATTGTAGTTAAATGAAAACAAACATTGTTGTATTTCTATTCCGAAATCGGTTGACACATAAACTAATGTTTGTAAGCACATATCTGCAGTGGGATGGTATTGGAATATCTGATATCTGTGGATTGCGGTTACCAATTATTAGTAATTAAGAAAGGGAGGTAGAGTTAGAATCTTCTGATATCAAAAGCAATACGGTATCGTTTTGTTAGGTAGTAGTTAGTAAATCTAATCTTTCATCCTCACTCTTGCTGTCATGTCAGTAATATTTGTATATATCCTGCATCTCACTTTGTCTTATTCTTCAACAGTTGCAATCTGCCCTTGGATTCATTCGAACTAGCATATAACAATATGGAGCAATATGAAAAGTATGGCAAAATCAAAGCGTTAAAAGGCATTATTGCATTTTCCGTGCTCCACGACTCTCTAATACGCCCCAGAAATCTAATCTTTTTCGCTACCTTTTTCCCACATAATCAAGATCCTTGAATTTAAGTTGATGATAAGATATGTGCGTGTCTCTATCAATCGAACCACTTGCATTCTTTATACTGACTCCAATTAATAAATATGTAATTCAACAGTGGCTTGGAGTTTTCTACAATAAAAATTCTTACTTACGATCACAGATTGTTTGTTTTCTTAGAAATCTCTTGATAAGTTTCATTTGTAATCAAAATAAATGTAATCATGTAATCATGATTACGGTTACATTTTCCTTAGATTACTGGATGTAATCATGATTAATGATTGATGGGTAATCATGATTGATGTAATCGTGATTGATATGTAATCATGATTGATTTAATCATAATTATTAATCTGATTACAAATGTAGTTGATTACGCCCAACACTGATTGTAGAGGAGCTACTACCGCAGACATAACCAAAGGGTAAGCCAGTAATGCTTCGCTCCATTATAAAATCAACGATTTCTCGATTCGACCTTAGGGAAGACCGAATTTTTTTTTTAATTTACTGGAAATTCTTTCCTTAGAATTTTTATTCATTATGGGAGGCCGACACGGCACACATTGAATTTGAAATTAACTCCAGTCGACCACCAGACTGAATAAAAATATTTTCTGTAAATTTCTAAGAAGAAATGAATGCTTATTGCTCATCTACGCGTTTACGCTAATAAAAATTGTTAGTGGCCCAAGCAACCGTTTTCGTCTCCAATAATGCATAACAATTCTAAGGAAAAATGTCCAGTAAATTTCCAAGAAAAAATTGTGGCTTTTCCTACATCGAGGCATCCTTGATTCTATATTCTACGACACTTTACTGGTTGTTCTGTTCTACTTCCCTTTGTATTTTAATAGTTTTTCTATGCTCTTACGGCCTATTCCTTGAACCCCTCCTCCTTCTTCAGTTGTAGAACTTTTATCGACTGAGTGTGATCAAAACTGATCAAAAGGGTACAAGTGGAGCCATCTGACATTATAACAAGCAAGCATTTTCGCAACAGTATATAGTTCTATACACAAGGATGTTACAATATATTGATGATACACAAAATCAGTTTCTAAACGTCAGAATGAAAACTAACTAAATAAACTAGAAAATATCAAGAATTTCATATTTAAGCAAAGCAACAAGAATTAAGTTAAAGCTATCAAAAACTTGAAAATTGAAAATAGCAGAAACTAGCAACAATGCAGAGAGTGAAAGAGCAGACAAAACAGGAAGACTTAAGGTCCGATTACACATTGCAGGTGCTGATGTATGTCACTTTTGAACCTTCGCAGATTGTATGCCGGGGGAAAGACAGAAGATGGTCGACTGTTTCACATTTGCCTAGTTCGGGATAAAAGAGCATCACGGAATTTTACAGTACGGCCGAAAGTAATTTCAATGGTAAAAGGAGTGCGCGGTGCAGGAATTATTATTATTATTATTATTATTTTATTCATTTGCTCTACATAATTAAGCCCAATGGTCTTATAACTATATGTAGCATAGGTGTAAAGACTGTTTAAACAAAAAAAAATAGCTTAATCTAACTTAGATATACTCTACAACTAATAATATAATATAAAAACAACAAGTAAGTAACATTTTAAAGAGAAAATAAAAAATACATTTAAAGTTAACTACTAGGCAACGACATATATGGATACATTAAAAAGAAAATAAATTTTAAAGATAGAAAGAGAAAATAAAAAAAAAACAAAAGGAAAAAAACTTATATTTAAGAATAAAAGAAATAACAAATTTAAGAAAAAAAAACATAAACAATTAGCTAGTACGAAAATGTTCAAATAATACACTCTTAAGCCTCATACCAACGCCTCTTTCTCTTCGCAACATCAAAGGTAAGCTATTCCATTTTCTGACAGTCCGAGCAAAATACTGCTTCTCAGTGACCGAGAAGTTAGCACCAGATACAGATAGACTTACACTACGTGAATATTGGGAGAATCGCACTTTTTCAAATAAGTAAGATGGTCTGCCAGAAGAGATAATACCATTAAGAAAAAGCAAATCTTTAAACAGAAGATATGATTGCAGGGGACATCCAAGGATAGTCTTAGCAAAATCAGAAACATGATCAAAACGCCTTAAATTATAAATATACCGAGCAACGGAGTTAAATGCAATATTTAACTTACGTAAGGAAACAGAATCACATTTGGACCAAATTTCGCTGGCATAAGTAAAAAGTGGTACTATTAGTGACTTAGCCAGCATCATCCTAGTGGAAAGTGGAGTATAGGAGGCCGAGACAGAGAGCTTACGTAGAGATCCATACACCTTAGAGATAACATTAGATACCTGATTAGACCAAGAAAGTGTATTGTTGATAATGATTCCCAGATTCAATACTTTTTCGCGATAAGGTAAGATGACACTATTGAGCACAATACGAGGCATTGACGAAGTATCCAGTCTATACCTACAGATTAAAATTGCATTAGATTTGATAGGATTCAAATGAAGCTTATTCGGTATACACCACTCGTGTATTGAGCAAAGGTCGTTGTTAAGGCGATCGACAGCATCTTCAATTAAGCCAACTGGCCTTGATATGTAAATTTGTAAATCATCAGCATATAGGTGATATTGAGCATTGATAATAGCATTCGGCAAATCATTTATAAATAGCGAAAATAATAGTGGACCCAGTATCGAACCTTGAGGTACCCCACAAGTGTTTGGTAAAAAGGTTGAGGAATTTCCATTATAAGTGACCTGCTGACTGCGACCAAAAAGATATGACTGAATGAGATTGGATGCCGAACTTGAAAAACGAAAATTGGTTATTAATTTGTTGATAAGCAAAGAGTGATCTATAGAATCAAATGCCTTTGAAAAGTCCAATAGAACGAGAACAGTTATCATTTCACTATCTAATGCCAAAGAAAGTCATCAGTGATCTTCAGTAAAGCAGTTGTACAGCTGTGTTTGCACCGGAAACCAGACTGAAACTTATTCAAATAGTTATGACGTTCACAATAATCCACAATTTGCAAACGAAGGAGTTGTTCGAGAACCTTGGACAAAAACGGTAGTATCGCAATAGGTCGGTATTCGGTGGCGCTCGATTGAGACTTTTTTGGGATGGGAATAACCTTAGCCAACTTCCAGGAGGAGGGAAAATAGGAACGAAAAATAACGTTGTTTAGAATATGTGTTAAAGATGACAAAATTATTGGTATAAGCAATTTTATAAACTTAGGATGTATGTCACCAATGCCTAATGAGTTTGATTTTATTGAGAAAACTGCGTTAAACACTTCCTCCCGCGTGACGCAAGCAAAAGAAAATGTATCATTGTTAGCTGCCGTGGGGCTGTATCTCACGACGGAAGGTGTAGATGATCGAACCGAATTACAGGTGACAAAGTTTGAATTTAATTCATTAAGGTCAACGTAAGTTTTACATTCCGAAGTTCGCCCAACTCCAATCGCTCTCAAATTGCGCCAAAGCTCCTTTGAAGGTAGCTTCGTGTTGAATTTCGATCGAAAGTAGATACAAGGGATCAGTAGATACAAGGGATCAGACTAGATATTTCATTGGAACATTGACCATGCATGTAGCGATAAAAGAGCAAAGGCAGGCATCCAATATTGTGGTGGTGCTCGAGCGAGTCGATTTGACTGTTGATTGTTACATCTCCAATAAGCTAGAGAAGCAATCTAGCGCTGGACTGAAGTATTTCTTACACCTTTTCAGGAATTTCAGACATTTCGATGCCTCTTTGGCTACAGAGAAGATGTGATCAGTCCAGTTTAACTTACTGGAAACATTAATGCCAAGAATGTATAAAGACAGTGTATCCTAAATCAGTGCTCCATCAAATGAAACGGTCGAGATCGTATGGTACAGCGCCGCCGGGCGCCGGGAGACTGTTCCTAAGGCGAACAATATGATTAAGGGGGAACGTTCTAAAATTCGATGATGGTAAGGGTAACGAAGGACACGCAGCATTAAGCACCTATCAGAATTAAAAAAGCTGGGATTAGAAAATAGATAGCCGAGGGCACCTGATGTCGATATGATCTTATGAGGAAAGTGGAGCAAAATCATCTGAGTCAGATGAGCAACTAAGGGAAATGTGATCGTATTTACCCAATATATGAATGAAACGGATGATGTTATGGTGGCATATGTGTGAGTGAGTACTGGAGGTCTTTTAGTCCATACACTCTATCAGCCTAAGCTGGTAGCTCACTCCGTAGTAGCATTGTACTCAGAGAGGGTGGCGCTCTAGCACCTCAGCACCAAATACCGCAGTACACACTTAGTCCTGAAGGGCCTATTTATATTCATCACTTACTCTCGAATATTGGATGATGATCAGATAATATGATCCCCTCGATACCTTTCCCCAGTCTCCATTGGCATCGTCGACCATTGATTACGATGCCACTAATTACCTGAAATGTGCAGAGGAGCGCACCTAGTCAGTCTTCAAAGCTCAATGAGTGGGGATCCGGAAAATGGAAGGTGAAACAAAACTTTACGATGGCATCACGTTATAAAATGTGCCTTTATTAATTGAATTCCAGAAACCGAATGTTCAGCTTAATGAATGCCGCCCCTGTACGCATAAACAAAGGCATGTGATATATATGTCGTAAACATTTGACATATCTTAGCACTTCATGAGTGTAGGCAGTAACAGAATGTAACATTTTGCACTTAACGATATTTTAACGCTGGTGGCTGAAATTTTTAGTCATGAAGTGGTAAGAGCCTTTACGCCAATAGTATAATACTATAGGAGTTGTGAGGAAGAACAGCGGTGAAGAGGATGGTTGCACATAGACTGGCGGCACATACACGCACACATGCCTCTAGGGACTAAATAGAGATTCTCTTCAATTCTGTGTTAATACTCTCCACACAATCCTCTATTGGATCAAATATATCTGAACGTTATCCGCATACAACTGTATTTTGGGTACTTCTATTACTTTAGGGAGATCATTCATGTGTATACCAACGAGGTAATAACTAAAGGAGATGCAATTATATGTACTATCCGTGTACATGAGCGTACCCAAAATTGCCCTGAATTTGTGTATGTTTCATTCCGCCATTTTTGGTCTTCGCTGTCAGATCCATACTTAGGTTTGGTTTGATTTGGGCTTGGCGCATTGACGCAGAAAACCTCATGAAATAACCGTAGGGGCACGAAGCAAATATTACTCAAAAACTTTTTATCACTGAACTTTTCTTCTTAATTATTAACTTTTTTATGTTCATGTTTGCAAATTCAGTAAATACTTTTAAGTATGTGAAAATAAAAGCGATTAAAATTGCGAACAGGTTGTACAATTGTGTACAGGCGTACAAATTTTACGGCGCTTATGTACAAACAATATCAGTGTCAATGTGTTAGAAATGGGTACGTGATATTTTCTCTTTTGCATCTCCTTTAGTTCTTACCTCGTTGGTGTATACCTACTGAACAATAAGTGAGTTAAGATTGAACCCTTAGGTACCCCACCCTTGAGAGGCAAGATTCTCGAAAACAAATCGTTTACTTTGATTTGCTGAGTTCGTCTAATAAGAAAGCTTCCAATCAGTTCTGCCGAGGATGAAGAAAATCTGAACTGGAAAAATAGGACGGTACGAAGCTTGGCCCTTAAATAATCTAGGAGTGTCAGGACTACCAGGTGACTCTTATCGAAGGTTTTACGAATGTCGGATATTACTTTCAATAAAGCACCTTCAGAACTGTGCCCAGCTCTAATCTTAATCCTGGCTGCCAAGAGGTTAGCATTTGAATCGATTCAAAGGCAAAATAAGATCTGTTCATACCTGAGCTTCTCAAGCGCATTGGAAAAATTATTTGGCAGTGGATTGGTATCGAATTTTAATTCAATGTACTGACGCTTAGCGGTTTGAATTCTAGTTTTTGTAATATTTCTAATGCGCGAGTATGTATCACGATTAACTTCGGTCCTCTTTGAATTTAAACCACATACCTACTTGGTTTAAATTCGACGAATAAGTTTACCAGTTTGGTTTAAATTCCAGTTTCAACTTGAGTTTCAATGTTCCATCTCTCGGTTTAAATTAAAAATGTGGGAATTAATTTTGACAGCAGTGACAAAGAAGGTTTCGTCGGCGTAAGTTTAAACATATAGTTGTACGTAAACAATTGGAATTTGTATATGGTAACTGACAACCCTTTAATAAACAGAGTTTTCAAATATCTCCATTCTGTGAAATTCCCGCTGAAATTTTAATGAAAAATCACTGCACCTAAATTTTAAGCTCTCTGGTTCAACTCACCATTACCCAAATAAATGTACAGAGTGCAACGAAAGTTAGAAAAACTAAAAAGACTGGCATGTCTCGTAGTAACAACTGCTACATGAGGAACTGTCCCACATCAGACTAAGAACTGATATTGTGCTTACCTTCTATACATATTTTCATTAAAAGGATGCTACTCTTAGTGCGAAGAAGCTAACTACCAGCTCCAGGAAACGTGGTAACTTAGTCGACCATTAAAAAATTCTTGAAGAGTTTAAAATTACTCAATAGCCTCTAAGCCTCAAAGTCTCATAGACACAAGCACAATGCACAAAACTCTAATATTTTAAGTGATCATAAAAGAATAGAAAACGCCAAAGCTGGAAGAACGGTGGACCGCAATGAATGTGGGAGTCTAGGGGCCAAAGTGTAATATACAACATTTTTTCAAACAGAATTTTAGGTCATAAAATAGGGATAAGAATCGAATTTTCAGATGCCTTCACTTCAAAGTTGGCTGGAGACTGTAGGGATGTTCAAGATCAAAATCAAAGTCAAACAAAGCAACTATTAGATGGGTACCAGAACACGAGTTCTATGAACGTAATGAGATTGCTGGCTACTTGGCTCAAAAAGCAGCAGCACTTACAGGACCTGAACTATTATGCGCCTTAAAAGGAGGTATCTATCAGGAGATGTAATTCCCAAAACAGAAAGGGCCACAATGGGACAGCCTTCCTGGACTATGGGACAGCCTTCCTGGCCTATTAGACAGCCTTCCTGAACTGAGGCACTCGGTGTAGTTCATTAATTTCCAAAGACTTTAAAAAATACATCAACCGTGGTAAGAACTAGATCAAACTATTCACTGGCCTAACAACTGACCATTGTCCACTTAAGTGCATGCTTAAGAAATTGAGATGATAACTGCTGATTCTGTAATGAAGAAGTAGAATTTGGTTGCTAAAACTCATGTCTGAATACGGGATTATTAATCCCATCAGACGTCCGAAAAACTTACCATAATGAGCTAATAACCTTAACCTTAAAAAGGGCGCGGATTGAACCTAACATGCCAAAAAAGGGGCATGGCACAAAAGATTTTTCGGGTTGCAGTTCTTAATGGCAGAAACACATTTAGACTTCGAGGCTTCCTCGAGGCGTTGTCAAAATTTTCAACACGGGGTTTTAAATGATGCAACACAAAACCAAGCCGCAAGAGACGCTTTGCTCAATGTTGGAAATTTTTCTCTCTCAGGCCTACTTCTGTCAACAGATATACTATCAAAATCACAATGACAGCATCGAGCCCAGTGGTATCATTTTGTTTCCAATTCTCTGAGGCATGCCTTGAGGCGAGCTGCGAGGAAGCATGAGAAAGGCCAGGCCTGAGGCTTGCTTGGATGTGTTTCTGCCTTAAAGGACGCATTTCTGGCCTCCACTGAACTTATAATAATAATCTAATCAGGAAAATGCTTCTGTTTCTTTTTGGTAGGACCAGTTGAACATACTTATTTTCTAAACATTTAAATTATGCTCATATCCCTATAAACTTTACCAAATTCATTCCCTGAACAGACGTGCTTTAAGGAGGATACTTACGCATATAGGTAAGTCCTTTTAAAACCTCCCCTGAATTTGATTTAAGAAATTAAAACCAAACAAGACAAATGTGCAATTCTCCATCATAATATTCCTTGTTGCAATAATTAATCCCGAACAAGTCTGCATTACACGTATCCTTGAATAGTTTGTTTTTCGTCCTATGTCCGGTTCAAGGCTTCATTTACAGCTAAAAGCTATAAACATTGAAAGTTTCCCTGGGGTGTCGAGGTGTTAATAAAATTATCGCCATGAACTCAATCTAGGCACGCAATGTGTAGCCATATACCCAGGCCAGGGACGACAGTTAAATTTCAAACAGCAACAACAGCAGGAGTAGAAACAAATTCCCAAGGCTATTTTTGTGCATTTTTAGTTCTGGGTGATTATTAAATAATTTTTGTGTAAGAGCAACTTGTTCGTTCTTTAAATAGAACACTGTCGCTTTCGTATCGCTTTCACACTTTAATTAAGTGTAAGTGGTCATCATGGGCGTGTGAACATGATGTGTTCCTGTAATTAGGCCTGTTGATTCTACTGAGCTTTTTTTTAGTCCACAGGGGACCATTTCATTTCAGTTGGTTGCTGATGCTTAATTTTGACAGAGAAAAACTATGTTTCCACTTTGTAACTTCGGGAGGGTGGGAAATTGCCGCTCTGACATAGGTAACAGTTATATAAATATATCACCTGGAAATGAAAAGTCGCTGATTGAAGGGTAGGGAAAACATTTCATTTGAATGTTGAGAATTATTTTTTTTTTTGTTTTTTGCACAAGAGGACAAGCCCACAGTTCATACTTAAATGGTTTATCAGTTAATAATGTAAATTAAGGTGATACTAGACTATTATAGAAATTAAAAATTATAATGGAAATGATCAATTTCAGTTGTAATGCCCTTGTAATTTCTGTTTTAGTACTCCTGTAAGGGCATACTTAAAATTAAATTAAAATTTAATTTGTACTATTTTATGCTATAATAACACAAATATAACTTTAATTTTAATTCGAGTGGGCCCCAACCCTCTCTAACGGGAGTACTAAAACACAAATTAAATTAAATTTTAATTAAAAGGCTTGGTGAATATATCGCTTCAAAAATTAGTTTAGAATCGTAAAAATAACAGTCTGTGTAAGCATAGACAAACTAATAACATACAAAGGCTGGACACGTAGAAGAAAAATATGCAACGCTTTTCTAGAATATAAAATTCGACGATTCCTCGACTTGACGCTTGATGACGTGCCCAAAAGGGTAAGCCAACAGTTCTTCGCTCCATACAAAATGACCGTTGCGCCTCGACCCCGGATGAAGGGATGGCCACAATTTTTTCTTCGAAATTTACTGGAAATTTCTTCCTTCGAATTTTTATGTATTGGCCGAGGCCGAGAGCAGCGCCTCGCTCCAATATAAAATCAACGATGCCTCGATCTGATCCAGGTAAGGCCGCAATTTTTTCTTAGAAATTTACTGGAAATTTGTTCCTTATAATTTATATGCACTTTTGGAGGGCGACAACAATTTTTATGAGCATAGACAGACAATAAGCAATTTTATGCTTCTTTGCTCGATAGCTAATATTGATTTTTCTAAATAACTAAGTTCATTCAAAATAGTAGAGAAATTCAAGAGTTATCAAATGTTTTAGATTTTGTTACAGCTAAAATTAAACAGTTATTAACTCATAACCTATTCAGGTCACAACGAAATTAGACAATATTTTTTTTAATTAACGTGCTAAGGGAACAAATTATGGTTGAGAATAATGCCTAATGCCTTAGACACACAGCACTCTTAATGAAGAAATAACTAACGACTCATTAGTCTATAATGATTCATTATAAACTGCGGACACACAGCCATTTCTTTAATTAAGTTGAGCTGTCAAACTGGTTTTGATAAACTTATCACCTTAAAGAAGCAATATGAATCGAATTAACGCGATAAACTTTGTTTTCATTTATTTTATTTTCGAATTTAACAATTAACAAATGAGAAAAACATTATATTAAAAAAAATATTAATAATATAATTTGTGATTTGCATTTCTTTGCATTTCTTCTTCTTATTTTTCAAATCGGTAGATGCACAGCGGAGCTCCAGATTTACATTATATGCCAAATCTAGCACATTTTTCCTCATTATAGCTATAATGAAGGAGGAAAACACTTCATTAGTGTACTTCATTATCATCTTATTTTCGAGCTATAATGACGTATACTATGTAACATACGGCATTTTAATGAATGGTTTGTACAAATGATTCATTAGTTCGTGCTGTGTGTCTAGGGTATAAGCTTGAAAATAGGTTTGAGAATAGGTTATACCCTAGACACACAGCACGAACTAATGAATCATTTGTACAAACCATTCATTAAAATGCCGTATGTTACATAGTATACGTCATTATAGCTCGAAAATAAGATGATAATGAAGTACACTAATGAAGTGTTTTCCTCCTTCATTATAGCTATAATGAGGAAAAATGTGCTAGATTTGGCATATAATGTAAATCTGGAGCTCCGCTGTGCATCTACCGATTTGAAAAATAAGAAGAAGAAATGCAAAGAAATGCAAATCACAAATTATATTATTAATATTTTTTTAAATATAATGTTTTTTCTCATTTGTTAATTGTTAAATTCGAAAATAAAATAAATGAAAACAAAGTTTATCGCGGTAATTCGATTCATATTGCTTCTTTAAGGTGATAAGTTCATCAAAACCAGTTTGACAGCACAACTTAATTAAAGATATGGCTGTGTGTCCGCAGTTTATAATGAATCATTATAGACTAATGAGTCGTTAGTTTTTTCTTCATTAAGAGTGCTGTGTGTCTAAGGCATTAAGAGCTAATAACTATTAAAGGGCTACACTTAGCACATAGAGTGTAATAGGTCAAATTAAAGAGGAAAGTCTACAGTTTACAGTTTCTATAAAAAAAGTTATGTTAACGACCTTTTTGCAAAAAATAATATGGGTTAAATTAAAAAAAAAAGGTTAGAAAATCCGAAATTTTTCGTTTAGACAACCATAGTTCTTGATGGGAGAGGGGTATGGGACAGGTTGAGGAATCGTTGGAAACGCCGCATGAAGCTCTGCACCTTTTAACTGTGACCATACGCCCTGTAGTTTTTAAGGTACAGTGTGTTTTGTGAAAATCTAGTTTTTTTTCTTCATCATGTAATTCCCAAACTCGTCCTGCCATACAATTTCTTGTTTGTCTATATGTCTAGTATCCGCACATTTCGGGTGATCAAGTTTCGAAAATACAATGTGTATATTATAATTACATCACAGAATGAAAGTATTGTACCTGAAAATAACAAGTGGGCCACCCAAGGTATATAGAATACAAGTTTTTTCATTACGAACCATGCTCCCCTATTAGGTGACGTAATATTGTGAAGTTTATAGGAATGTACGGCACAGAGAACACATTACTCTCTCTCCTTTCTCTGTCTTTCCTATAAAAATGTATATACATTAGGCACACAATTACGTCACAGACTATCAGCTGCAATGTGTCAAAATTTTAATGGGAATACCTAGTCGTTTTTATACCTTGTCGGCCACCAAAATGAATAAAAATTCTACCGAAGCATTCACCCTTATTATAGTTGTCGACTCACCGAAGTGACAAGCTCCGCAGTCACTCTCACCTCACTTCACTTTTCGTATTATTGTTGTCGAACGGTGTGACGTAACATTTTTCTTCGAAGCCTTATTATCGTTGTCACTTAAAGTGACAGATAGCATCTGGGTATGAATTACATTTGCAGACAAAGCTGAGGTTTGTCTTATTTTATTGTTGTTATGTTTGAAAGTGTTTAAAAGAAAAAAAAATTATAAATGCGATGTTATTCTGCGAATTTCAGCCATTTAGTTATAAAAGGATGCTTCACCATAAAATTTATCATGACCTCAAATTGTTGTATTTTTTACACTACAGAGTTAAAGTAAAAAGTGACATTTCCAAACAAATTCTACCGCTGAATAAAATCCCAATCAAAAAATATACTAGTGCAGTGCGGAGTTCACTGGTAAAAAATGCCATATTTTTTATTATTTGATAGATGGCGTTTTGTAAGTCTCCACTAATTTTACTGACAATTTTAATTGACATTTCTTTTATTGTTCACAAAGCGAATTTATTTAGTTTTTTTTTTAGAAAAGACTATTGAATTTTATGTTTTAATGAACAACTTAAAAAGCCACCATAAAATTTATGCTTACATTTCCTTTTCCTTACACACATCTAACATCCGTCACTTACAAAAACCAAGTGAGTGCAATTGTCACTTAATTATTACTTACATCGACATTTCTTTACTTATACGATAACAGTAATCCGTCCAAAGTAGTATGTTTTCGACAAATGTCACTTTAAACAACAATCACAATACCATTTTTGTGTCGTAACGCCATTTCTCACTTAAAGTGGCAACGACACCCTTATTATCGTTACTAGTAAAGTATTTAATATTTTAAGGCATATTACAACATTTGAATAAATTTGTATCCAAATAATACATAAAAATAAAATTAAGTGTATGTAAGCTGGTTTAATAGAGGAGAAAGCGTTAATAACTCAATTTGAAACCACATTTGTTCGTCATTTCAAAAAACCTAAGAAGCGTTTTGCTATTATAAATGTATTGTGAACTTTATTCAAATTACTAATCTACATTTCTGTTCCCGACTTGATATCTGGAATGGAATCTACATCGAAGATTACTTTGCTTCTTTAGTCATCTACAATATTTTATTCCGAAACTCATTAGATATTAGATATCAGTTTGATTAACTCATTTTGAATATTCTTGCTCATATAACTATATTGAGTCTCCTGACTGATAATCCATCTAAATTCAAAAAGTATCCACTGTCTTATTCACATACACTATGAGATGTTACCCTAAATTCCAAAAATTGAGTTCCTAAGACCATACAAATGTTAACAGTCTACAAAGGATCCAATGTTTAACTTCACTCTGCGTAGAGTTTTGTAAGCTCGAGTCAATAGTTCTATTTTCGTTCAATCCTGTTTCTAAAGTTTTCCATGACCTATAACTTTCCATATAAATCGCACTATATTCTCACGACTTTTCAGAGTTTGACTAATGTGAATCCAATCTGAAAAATCTATACTTGATAAAGTTTGACTATTTCTAGTTTTAGAAAACAAAACAAGCAAAGCAGAATATTATATATTTTGACACAGAATAAACCAACTAGGAATGGGGAATCCTATCCCCTTTTTTAAGAATATCAAATTCCTTATTTGTACAAGTCCTTTTTCTACCAACGTTTGAACTATACTGTCTGTCAAAGAGGACCAGTTATCGGGATCACTAAACTGAAATCCGAATGACCTGTTTGTATCAAGCGGTGTATTTTGTGGTGCTATTTTTTCTGAAGCCTTATCTATACAAGTACTCTAGTCTCAATTGAATTGATTCTAAAAAAAACCATTAAAATACTCGCTTTGAAACATACTTGTTGACTTGACACCAAAAATGAAATTCAAATACGGAAGTTCTCTTTCTAAAAAGTTTAAGTCTTTTCATAAAAGTTAAAAATCTGCAGACAAATGCAATTCTAACGACCCACCACAGGTGCATTTACAATGACAGAGTTGAGCGGAGTCGCCAAATTGTAAACGTGTCTCAAATATCTTAACAAATTTTGCAAACTTCCATATTAAACATTTTTAAAAAGTGAAAAAAATGACCAAAATTTAACCGGTGCTTTCATCTACCATATGAGCACGTTTTTATTTTGAACAAAATTCAAAAACATTTCTTATTATAAAAAGCACTGGCGCCCTTGTTGGTTCTAAAAATTGCTTCATGAAAAGGAGCAAACTTTGATTTTGAACCGAATGCTTTCTGAAATGCGAAGAAAGTTGCCGTGATGGCCAACTGAATTTGGTATGAAGTTTTGAGTTGATTTGTGTTTTGTTTATGTACTTGGTTTGTGAATAAAGAAATTTTTGTGTTTCATTTAATGAGAGTTGCGGTAAAAGCACATTTTAGAAATTGTTCCTTAATTTTTTTTTTTGTTATTAAAGTTTGTGAGCATTATTTGAATTTATAATTTCAATATTAAATTGTTTTTATTATGCGGTATTTTTGTAGCCCTGTTCAAGTGTACATTTTGCTCATATGATAGAGCTGGCGCTGCATGTACCCTAAACTCGTAGCAAGCAACGCTAGCCTCCCGTCCAAAATTTCAATAAGAAAATCTTGAAAGTCATAACGAAGGTTCTAAACCTAGGATGGAGTTAACATCAGCTCCATTACCCTTTACTAACTACTTCAATACTCCTGTTTTCAATAGAACTTTTTTTTTACAAAAAGAAAAACTCAATTGGAAAGCAATGAAACTTTTATTTTTCGCCCTTATATATATTATAAAAACATGAAAAGACTTAATCGTATATGTAAACTGGGTTTAAATCTATGTATATACATATAAATGTATTTTGTTATTGTTTTTTCTTTATATATATAAAATATGAAATTTAGATAAAAAGGATACTTCTTTTAACATAAATACTTCAACTGTTTTAATATACACAAGTTTAGCCCAATACAAAAATATTTTCTCTTTTGTTTTTGCTTTCCCAGAAAAAAATTCATTTCGAATGTAGAAAAATTGTAAACTTCTCTAATAGTATAATCAACAACAGGTATACAGTTACACAATTAGGTGGTGTTATTTAACATAGTGGATACAGTTTCAACTGCACCTTAAACTTACTGAGAAAAATATTTTAAATACAAGAACAGACAGGTAGTTTTCAGCGTATGATACACAAAGGCTCTTTATATTGTAGAATGTTCGTTATTATTTTATATATTATGTAATATACTTTCTTATTTTTATCTTTATTACTTTTTTTGTGTTTGCTTAGTACGTCGATCTTCGTTTATGGTTTCGAATATGGTTTGCCAAGCAGCATGCGAATATGAAACCGACAAGCTGAAAATGAGAATTTTTTTTTCAATTATTATTTGCTTTGTTTTTTAGGGAATATATTTTTTTTTGTTTTTATTATCACTTACCTCAACAGCGAATACTCCAAGACCAACATAAGCCATTATATCAGTACCCTTTCCAATTGCATCTGAAACAGCTGTTTTACATCCAGTTTTGTAGAAATGGAGGATGCAATTTCCATTTTCGGGGCAGCAAGATTTTGGAATTGGTTGTGGGAGATAATCTTGTGGGCCATCTTTACCGCAGCATTGGAACTAAAATTTATGTTTGATTAGATTTTCTCTTATTAATTTAGTAATAATGATTCCCTTGATTTTCTATATTTATTTATGTGCCATAGAAAAGTGTTTAATATTACAATGTGTAATATTCGTTTGAAGGATAGCTAATTTTATAATTGAAGAGTGTAGAAAAATGGTAATTAGTGAAGCAGATACGTATTCTATATATGTACGTACATACTCGTTCAAAAGTTTGGAAAACCTTTCAATTTTTTTTTTTTTTTTAAATACAAATATCTATTTGACTTATTGTAAGTGACATATCCAGAAAGTAAGAGTATTAAGGCTCTGATGCCCAAAGGGAATTGTTTTTAACACAGCTAGCAACACTGCGCTCAACGGCAAGTTATCGGGAGTAGAATTCGTCCTCGTTTATGTCAGTCAGTTGAAAACGAATCCAGCCAGCTGCGAGGTATGTGAAGCTAATGCCGGACCTTCTTGCGTCGTACCAGATGTTTAACAAAAAAAAAATCCTTAACTACACTCCTGAGGCGTTAATTCAGGCCTCTGTCTTTTGAGGCCGTAAAGGGATTCTCGACATTGAATTTTTGCCTCATCAGGAGGAAACAATTAATACTGCACGGTATTGTGAATCCCTAAAAAACTACGGATGGCGATATAGAACAAGAGAAGGGAATGGGCACCCAACGGCAAAAAGCAATTCTTGGACTTCTACTTTTAGGATCAATCTCCCTGCTTATAGCCCTAATCTGGCGGCACCTTCAGATTTTCATATTTTCACCTGTCTGAAGTAATTTATGGGTCGAAAAATATTTTCAACCGACGATGAGGTCCATAGTGCCGTCAATAAATGGGACTAAAGAGGTGACGGAAGACTTTTTTATCGAAGGTATAAAGAAAGCTCATTCTTCGGCTCCCAAACTGAATTGAAAAGGAAGGAGACTACATCTAAAAATAGTTTTTGATATAAATATATGAATTTGTAAATTTTTCAAAAATATATTGCTTTTTTGATTTTTAAAAAATGGGAGTACTCTTACTTTCTTGCCGTGCCTCGTAAACATACACTGACAAGCAACTGATTTAGATACACCTTAAAAATTTCTCGAAATAATTTATTAAAATGTTCCATACCGCTGCAAAAACGTAGATTTTTTTAATTATGCAAAACGATTTTCAGAATTTTTGCATAATTGAAAAAATCTACGTCTTTGCAGTGGCACGGCGGTAATTTGGAACCGTCGTAATGGTATGGCATTGTGATTCTCGTGAATGTTTACTTGAATATTGTCATTTAAAAAAAAAAATTTACCTGTAACAAATGTTAAAAAAAAAGAATTATTAATGCGTTTTAATTAGTATGGCGGGCAATAAGCCGCGCCAAAAAAGTATGGCATTGCGCTATGTGAAAATAAGAGTTTTTGTGTAATAAATCGTTTGAATAACGTAATTTTTCCGACAAGTTGAATTAATTACCCTATAATAATTCGACCCTTTAAGGGTCGCCATACTTGTAACAAATGACTTGGACTTTTCTGTCATCATCTCCCGGTCTATGATACGAATATGAAGATTTATTCATCGAGGGATAAATGAATGACATACAGATCCAAAGGATACAATGCACTAGCACAATTTTCCACTTCGACTTGACCCTGACCCAGATCAAAAAAAAAACAGTTATTGTGCTCTCAGATGATCAATGTATTGAACAATATCGATATTGACACAATAAAAGGAAGAGGCATATTTCAGATGGAAAATACAAATATCTATTGAACCTAATATACATAAATACCAAAGTACCATTGAATAAATATTTTCCCTTGATGGTGAGGGCATAAATGGAGAATGCTACTCAGAACTGGTTAAACTTAAGTCGGTGTATTACTCAGGATGGTGAGACTGTTAACAAAAACATTTCCATGCGTTTTTAATGGCGTATTCTTTTCAACAAAACTGAAGAGGCCCTGAACTGAACTAGAATCTGTCAGATCTTCACTGAATTTAGCCCTGTCCCGAATGGGGACAAGCTGAAAAGAATGCAAGAAAGTAGAAACTCCGAAAATGATAGTTCCTTATCATTTTAATAAAAAAATAAACCACTTCAATAAAATAATTATATTCTCACAAACCACAAATTTTCATGGAACAAGAAAGTTCAAAACCGGTGCAGAAACCGAACATAGAATCGCTGTGAAAAGAACATACGTGCGGAACCAGTTCTGTGTCAGTGTGGTGAAGGAAACACTTAAGGCTTAGGAATCAAACGAGTTACGGTTCAGTTCAGGTGAAAAGAATTCACCATAACAGTGTTCAAATACAACATCAACTTTTATTGAAGGATTGAAGGATTTTTGTTTGGTTGACACTCTCAACACAGATCTCAGCAAAGCTTTTGATGGGGTGTTAATACTCGCCTGCTACTTATTAAGCTGACTGTGTTCGGTTTTTATTCTTTTTTACTCAGATGGATTTCTTCCCATCTCTTAGTTCGGAGGTAAATAGTTGTGTGTGTATTATACACGTACCCTCTGATGTACCTCAGGGTAGTCATTTTGGCCCTATTCAAATTTTAAGATAAGATGTTTCTTCTTAAAAGTTTGCTAGATGAATCCCTAAGAAAACTACCTTGTTAACGTGTTTGTTTAGCAATGTTAGATCTCCGTAGTATTTTTTTTTCAATCCGGTTCACCAATACCGTTCTTTTCTTTTCTGTTATATCAGCAAATGCGCCCAACTACGTTACAAATTGTATAAAATTTAAACCTTGTTTGCTTTCATGGAGCAAGAAAAGAAACTCATTTCTAAAACGAGTTTCATTTCCTTTTTTGAACTTCAACTATGATATTACTCCAGTAAGCGTTTATGTATGAATTCATGTGTGTTTGAAGATTTAACTATTTAAGTAAACTCTCAGCCTACGGATATGTTTTTGAAAGAACTCTCTTAACATACCCAAAAGAATCTTATCAGAAGCAGACCTCTTCACTGTTTTAGGCTTACTTCATGAATCGGAAAGAAGAAGATGCAGAAGAATTTTCATTCTTAAGTAGTCTGTTGAGGTGTGTGACTTCGTTTTATTAATAAACGGTTGGCAATATTGTTTTTCTATTTTTGGTTAGCAACATGCCTTACAATTCGTATAGGTTTACAATCACCGGAGCGCATTCAGAATACAAAAAAAAACTAAAATCTGGAATAAAGCTTTCCCTTGATTTCCTTTGCATTCTCTATAAGCGCTTCAAGTTTGCTTCTCTAGAATCTCAAAGTGAGCGCTGCCCTTTGAAGACATCCAAACGTTAAGAAGATATGAACGAAGATATGGTGAAAAAGCGCTCAGAGCTTTCGAAGAAGCGGTCTTGCATTCGTCTTTGAGGGTTTCTATTTCCTACTGGGCTATAATAGTTCCTCGTCCCGATGGACACTTTTAATTTTGCCAGTACTTTGTAAGACCTGAGTCGTGCATATTTACAAAAGTAAACAAAATTGGAAACAAAATTGGGACGTACCTATCCATAAATATACAAAGTGCGTATAATCGGCATATTATCACCGTAGTAAGCAAAAGTTGTAAAATATTACAAATAGATAAATGAAATTGCAAACACTTTCGTAGTTCTTTTTCGGGAACCATTATCAATCCGACAGCATATTTTCCAACAAGTAAATTTAGCTTTTAAAAAAATTATTGTGATAGCCAAAGGGTGCGTTCATCAGTCGTTGCACCTTTTTCTTGTTTTGCTTTAATACTTATTGCAACGAGGCGGAAAGGAAATGACATAATAGATAAAGGGAATAGATGAGGGGGCAGGCTTATTTGAAACGTAACAACCAATTTTTATGTATATTTTGCTAGAATATTTGCTGATATTAAACAAGAGCAAACCCGTTTCAAATTACAATAATTTCGGATCAAAAAAATCTTTTAATTTCATGGAAAGAATTAGAGAATTCAGAAGGATAAAAGGATGTCAGGGGTTAAAAGCGTTTACGTGAAATAAACATCTACAAGAGACCACAGACTATAAATCTATTATTAGATAATATACATACATGGAAGTAGTTAAAAATAAAGAAACAAAAACAACTGTGGCGCTGGCGATGTTCCATTCAAACTACGTCCAATACAGCCAAGCCAGTATAAGCTGCCGCTTCCCACATTAATGTGATGAAGTATGTTAGCTGTTGACTGATGTAATTTTCTATTATAGTGGGCTTACTATCTCGATTAAATTTCACATGCCGACAATGAAAAAGAATTTGCTTTTAAAAGCCTTTCTTGTTGTTGATTTCGATTTCAATCGAACAATCGAACTGAGTTCACAAACTTTGTTTACGATTTTATCAAGATTACACCTACACGTTCCGCAAGTAATTTTAACTAACTTTCTCTCTCGTTAATTATTTTAGTCAAATAAGTTGACCGCAAAAAGTTTAAGAAGAAATGATTTTAACTAAAAAGAATCGAAATGTTAAAAAAAAAAAATTAATTAATTTAAATCATTGCACAGGAAATAGCTAGTATTCTAAACAGGCAATGATCTACTCTTTTTACAATAACGCTTTGGAAACTATCGTGGAATTATTTTTACATTTCTCTTGTGAAATAAATAAAAATCTGCTTATAGAAACATACATGTCCCAAGAAGGAAGAAGATTAGATGATCTATAAATCTATATTCTACTACTGGTTGAATTTGATACTCAGATCGTAGAAATGTGCGGCTAAACACAAGTTATTAAGAATAGGATTTCATAAGTATCCTTGCATAGCTGCTATTTAAAATTTGATTGCAATATTAACAGTGCTACACAAACGCTCGTGGGATGGCGCTCATTTATCTGAGTAAACACCTAGTCTGAGGATTGTCATCAGGACGGGGTATTATCGACTGTCCTCAAGTTTATCAAGATCAAAAATGTTATTAATCGTAATTATGACGTTAATAATATTTCCGAATCTCTTCAGCTTCCTAAAACTAGTATAGATCTTATTTATACATAAATAATACTAACTCTAATCAGTTAGCAATGAAAGGCCCATCCTGAAAAGAATTCAAGGATGACATTCACCCAAAATTTGGGTGAATTTACTGATCTTGTATTTCGGAATCATGATGTGTACCAGTACCAGTACCAGCATATTCGAAAAACTCTTCTCTCTATAAAAAAGTTTTGAGATACAAGCAAAATTTTCTTACACTACAGAGAAAGTAGTTTGTGTATGTTAATAAAATAGAAGACCAATTCTATCTGAATTATAATGAGACTATTATATAAATTGTGTGTGACTATCTGGAAATGGTTACGTTACATACATTATCCAGCTATAAATGGAATGGATGAATTAAAAAATTGTTATAGTCAAATGAGTTTCGGACTAGATCCATTGGCAACCCTCCCTTATAATTTCAATCTCTTTAGCTCATAAATCACAAAAAGAAGCTCTTATTGATTTAAAAATCGGCTCTCAATTCTCTCTATCTATACCTCATGAAATTTATTATAGATTGATTAGCCAAAATATTTGCATCTTTTAATAGATTGTCAGAAAATGGTGTGTTGCTGTTTCAGTCGTGTCTCCACATCCTCCTGTCGTCTCGATTAACAATCAGTCCATCCTGTGTAAGTGGTGTTCTCTACAAGAGAGGAAATATCCGTTTTTTTACGGACTCCACAGTTCTTTTATTATTCAACCCGTCGATTCATCGAACCAAAATCAAGTTTGCTGGCAATCGGCCCAAACCATAATGCTAGAAATTAAAATTTTTTGTGTAATCCCAATTGAAGAGAGGTAAAAGTCCGAGCTTGTTTAAAGTCGCGCGAGTTCATCCATTTCTTTTTCTCGCCGGATTAATACTTTGACTTCCTCCCCATAATACAAGTACCTAATTTAAGTAGACGTTAGGACTTTCAATGTATTATTAATTTGGGGGTTGCAAAAGGTTTAATCAAGACAACAATAGCATCAGCTAACTAACCGAGCAAATGGCATAGTCTTGCTTCCAGAATTGAGAAGATGCAAATATTCCTGACATGTTTCAGAAACTTCGGTTTCAGAAGATGTTAAAAATCTTATTGTACTTCGAACACAATAAACCTAAACCTAATATACTTACTTGGTATTATGTCAAGTAATTTGCCGTATGTTATTTTGTGTTGACGACGAATAATATTGAGACACTGCCAACTGCACAGACACTAAATTTTCTAGTCAACAAACCATTTAAGGACTCATGGATGCAGGAATTTGAATTCTATGTATTTTATTTACATAAGATAAGGAAAATGACGGTATCAAAACATGTAGATTGGGTGGCAGTAGCATTGAGAAAATGATCCAACAATACTCGAACACTCTAATCACAAGTTAGCATCAGCAATTCTCTTCATAACGCAGATATACGACGATATTGTGTAAACACAACATAACATAAAAGAGCGTTTCTGAAGAATCCGACTCTAAATGTGAAGAGTTATAGATTCTTAATGCTTTTAATGCTTCAAGAGAAACCGAAGGCAGATGTATTTTTAGTGTACGCTTAAATGTTGATTACCGTTAATGAATTGTAGGTACATAATTTTTCTATGTGATGAAATATGATCCCGCACTTTTAAATCAATGATTCATTCATGTGAAATAGATTCGTACTTAAAAAAAAAAACAAAAGTGATATAAACAAAATAGAAAAACGGCGATGCCCTAATATACAGGGTGTCCCAGTAAATGGTGTCAGCGAAAGTCCAGAGGTACAGCACCCCCAGAAGTACCCCAATTACCCCCAAGTATGTTCCCCGATTTTTGTGCAGTTTATGAATCATGATTTTTTTTGTGATTTTTCTAGACTTCCGCTTAACATCATTTTTTTTTTTGGGCCACCCTGTATATTTGAATAGCCCTTGAAAGTAATATAGTACCTCCGATTACATATCATACTTAAAAATCCTAACACTTTTCTATGGCATTTTTCTAGATAAACGTAAAACATAAAATTACTTACTAATTGTTGAATGTCACCCATTGCCTCAGAATTATGTTGAGCCCGTTCCCATACCGTTTCAATTCCATGCTTAATTTCGGTCTTAATTGCATCTTTGCTAACAAATAGAAAGACGACAGCAATAATTTGCAATACAAGCAAAATGAAGAGAAAAACTGAATACTAAAAAGAATAAAGAAGAAATTTTATTTGGTGTGAAATTTTTTAGTTTTTTTTTATATATATATTTTCTTACCGTAATTGTCATACAATGAGACTCCCTTATTGCGCCACAGCATCCAAAGAATGCAATTATGAAAATACAACTGCCTAAAACAATAATTGCAATTGGAAGATTCACTGCCTTCACCGATGCCATAAATTCCTTAAATGACTTAATATTGCTCAAGTAAACTGAGCCTAAGGCAATTATGCCAATACCGACAAGCTGGAAAGAAAAGATTAAATAAATTAAAATTTTCATTTTTTTTAATTATTTTTTTTATTTTTTTTTTATTTGGAAATATAAGTTACTAACGGATAGGCGGAGAAATTGTTATGTTTCTTGAAAAATTATGTTATTAGATCTACTTTTATACAATTTTTGATGCGTTCGAAACCTCCGAGCGAAATATTATTACCACTACCCAGTTTGTACTTGGAACACAGACCCAGTGAGTGAATCATGAACCAATGTTTGACGGAGACAATAATTTCTCCTAAAATAATGTCATATTTTTTTTATCGAATTTCCTAATATATTTAGCGTGAATAATTTAAAAAAACAATCTTTCACAAAAGCGAATTGCACACATTTTTAAAAAATACAGCGTTTTTAGAATATAATGGATCAAATTCAAGACTCGGGCTTCATGGTCGAGTAGATAAATAAGTTAATTTTTTATAAGTAATTTTTCTGTTACTATTTTTGAGCTTGTGAACTTTTGACTTTAATTTTAGCCGCAAATTTCAAACAAAGTATACAGTCGGTGCCTGATACCGGGTTCTGGTAGGTACATATGCTACCGTCATTCACAATCTTTTTATACAGCTAACATGTTTCCGCATGTACCTACTAAGAATTCTTTTAATTAAAAAAAAAAATTAAGTTGTCAAATCTTCTTTATCTGCCAAACCAACTCATATTCTGGTAAAAATTTTTGGAATATAATCAAAAATACTAGTAGACAAAAGCTTCATTGAAGTACTGTCTATAAAATTTTAGTAAAATTTTGTTAACCAATTGAACACATTAACATTCCGTACGGAGTTATAAAATTTCGTGTACAAGCAAGATTACGGATAGAAACCGGTCCGTGACATCAGAGAAGTAGAAAAAAAAATTCCTGTATGCATTTACTTCTGATGTGGAATTGACAATAGAACATGAAAGTGAAAAAAAAAATCGTATTAGAAGTAGTTGCAAATACTGCGCCAGTGTTGAATTTAGTCGTTGACATCGAAAAAGATGTTAGTTTGCATGTATATGTAGTATGGAACTGAACGTATGCGTGTGCGTTTTTTTTTCGTTTGCCTCTTCTATCCCTTCTAACTTCTTTTGAGTTGGAAACAGGATGAATGACTTAACTCTAAGAATAAAAAACAAAATGGAATGGAGTGACGGACTTATCTAAAATCCATTTACAAGAGAGTTGCTACAAACAGCACAGAATAGTTGACACAAAAATCTGCTTCGCAAGTATGTTTCCATTTCAAAACATTATTACTACTAAAGCTTATGATGGGTTTCATCTTTCGGATCTGTAGATCCTTTATCCGCAGTGCTGCCTACCTTTTTACCTCACTATTGGCAAACGCTACAAAGACTTCTTCAGGCAAAAAAGTTCATAGACACCTCTGACGGAAAAACAAAAGAACTCCTACTTCTTAGAAGAACAGAGCTCAAAATGATTACTGAGCTCTTCTCAGCCCATTGCCACTTGAGGTATAACCTGAACAAGCAGGATACCCACGAAGGAACACCTGCTCTGCAACAGCGAAGCACTGGCCATGCGAAGACTACTCCACCTTTAACATGCTTTTCGTCCAGAAAACTACGTGTGGAACCTCAACGTCTACACACACAGCCCTCCACAAATCTAACACACTGTTGAGAAGCATTCTTGAATAGTGCCGTCCGTATCCAATTGTGGGCCGCCACTTAAGGTATATGGCTCTTTATTTTCTAAGCTACTGTCTGTTATTAATAGGGTAACATACAGTCGCAAATACAACACGGGAAACACCAATTTTTAATCCCGAGAAGAATGATAACGTAAGGGTAATCCCAGTCCGTATGTCATATTTAAAGTAAAAAGGAAAGTCCTAATTGTGTGAGTCGGTTTAGTTGTTTTATAATCAAATGATTTAGAGGAATAACCATAGGCAGACAGAACTGCAAGTATTATGTTAACATGGACACACAGTATAAATTTTTTTTTTCTGATTACCAAATAAAGTTTGGCTACTGAAAATAAACCATGTAAAAAAGGCGGAAAACTTAAAAATACTGGGCCTGTAAATCACTGACACTATTCAATAAGTTTTTAAGGGGTCCGTACAACAAAAACCGTATACGTCCGTCTGTCTGTATGTCACAGACCTCTTTCTCGAAGCTGACGAGACGTAAGAATTTGAAACTTGTTTAATTTTTAATGGGGGTGAATTGAGTGCGCTAATAAATTTTTTTTTCTGTATTTTGCGGGGTGTATCGTTTGAAAGAGCTACTTTCGAGTAAAAAAAATTCAAAATATTTAGTGAATTGGTTATAAGATGTAGTCCAATATGTGCGAAAAATAACGCCCCCCGCCCCTCACCAACGGATCTTCTAGGTTTTACTATTATCAGGGTTATAGTAGGCATTAGGTCATAGATAACAAGAAATCTGCCGCTTTTTTTGTCAGTCTCATAGTTGCTGGAAAAACTGTTTTTCGTGTTAAAGACAACTCATAAAAAAATTACTCTTGCGTCCGTCTGTTTGAATACTATTCAGTTATCCATAAGGAATTTTAGATTAGATTTAAATATATTTAAATTCGGTCGATCGACTGTTCTTTGATAAATTTCTGGTACGGGGGCGCGCCGATTGTGCGAGCTCGACTTGTTCTAAACCGATTATTATATGACTAGTATGATATATAATGATAATTTCATATGTTATACTAAGTTTGTCATTCCGTATGTAACGCATAGAAATAATGCTAATAGAACAAAATGAATTGGGCACCCACGCATAATATTAAAAGTTATTTTGATTTTTGCATGTCACATGTCCATCTGTCCATTCGTTAACTCGAGAAGCCGTTTACAAAGAAAACTGAAATTTTATACAGACGTTTTTAAAAAAAAATGTATATCTAAGTTGAAACTGGTTATAATCATTTTTCCTGTCTGACGAGCCGTTGTAGAAATAGATGCGAAAAACCACTTTAACTTTACTTTGCATGAATACTTGCTGCCATGTACATATAGAATTTGGAATAAATCGCAAGATCCAATTTCAGTAGCCAAACTCTAGCAGCTATACTAACTTGTAGTACGCTGTTTTACTTGTTGAAAAATTGATCATAGGTTGGTCAACTATCGCAGGACTAAGGGCCCCAAGGATTGCTGGGCCCTGAACACATCCAGGGTCTAAAAGTATCAAGATTTTGCCTAGCACCGGCTATAGTGCTGTAATCATGGCTTTGCGCATAAAATACTATACTACGCATCAATATTTTCTCTATATAACTCACATTAGAATTTTTACTGAGTGTTTAGCTTAGTTTCTCATTGGTGTCTAAGACAGGCAGAGACTCTCCGCTGTACTGATGAGTATTCGAGTTTCGGCCAATACGAAACGCCTTTTTCCTTCATTAAAACTATGTTCGATTTAAAAAACAAAAATAATTCTACCACAACTCTCTCCCTTTTCATCTTTAAAGGGAAATAGGAGCACACATCTGATTCACCTCAAGTGATATTAAACGCCACATAAATTTCATCAAAATTAATAATTTCTGTTCTTAAACTGTATGCTTTGTCGGATAGAAGATGTATGTAACTTAAGGAAATTTTTTAACAAAGTTTTTAAGATAATTTCATAATCATAAAGCTGTAATTATTGTTTTCAATGAAATCGAGCTGATTTATTTAGGACACCTTAAATATGTAAGGTGATATTAAGTGGCGTCCATCATTGAATCTCTTTGGCATCAGCATATCAAATTGATCTCATAATAGCTGAATTGGAAAAGTTTAAAGAGATATTGTTTGCTTTATAGTGTTTTTCTATCGGTTAATTCTGTGGTTTTTTCAAAGAACTCGTTATCTGCAAAAAGCTAGTTTTGAGAAAGCGAGGGAAAAGTCGAAAAAAGTGAGAAAAAATTTAGGGAAATCACCAATTTGTGGATTTTTTTTTCTTTTTCTCACAGGACGTTTTGAAATAAATTTTATTAAAGTACTGATACTATTTTTCAAAAAATGTTAAACATAGCGAAAAAGTTGCACATACAATGTTTTTAGCTCTCAATTATAACACTTTTTCGATATACTGTGTGCGAATTAACGACTCAATTGAAGATGAATATTTATTTGAAATCAGTAATCGCTACAGGAGTTCATTTATGCGGTTTATTGAAAAACAAGAAAAATCGCGAAAGCGATGAGATTTTATCAGACAAAATGACTGGGAATGAAAATGAATATTGTTAATACTGGTATTGATAAACGCCATCTTTTATTATTGTTGTTAATACATACACAAACAAAAATTGAAGAAAATCAAACAAAACAATGAAAATTAAAAAAAGTCGGAATTTCATTTTAAAATAACAACTTATGCATTGCTATTTGATCAATTTTTTTTAACTTCTCGGTAGCATGTCTAATTGGGCTGTTTCTTGAAAAAATAATTTAAGATTTTGGGTACTTGTTAATAATAGTGTAATTGCTATACCAGAGTACGCAGGATTATAAAATATGAAATTTTATGTCGAATGTTATTTACTCTTAACCTCTATTTACTTCTTAACCTCGTGTCTAGATTGGCTTTTTCTATTGTCAATGTCTAAACAGTGCCATTTTTGACAGTAAGACGGCTCTGGAAATATTTAAATGAATATTTTTCCATGCAGAGATTTGGCATTTAGTAAAAAAAGATTGCAGAAATTAAATTTCATTATGATAGAAATGAAAGATGTTCTAAGTCGTATAATAATTTAGGCAATAAATATGTATATACAATATAAATTCAAATCTAAGCATTGTTTTATTTAAAGGTATTTTGGCAAATGAAATTTCCTAACATCATTTTTCCACAACACAAAATTAAGAAAATGTAACTGTGACCGAAAAACAGAAATTGAAAAGAAAAGGTAAAAATAACCACAAGTTAAAGAAAAGAGACACTCTGTGAGAGTAGTTAGTTGTAGAATAATAAAAGGTTGAGGTCTGAGTAGTGATCTCCTGGACTTTAGTAATATCAAAAAATTAAGCAAAAACAAAAAGTGTAGTGAAGAAAATATTTGGTGAGTGCTAGACTTAGATTTAGTTCGTAGATAGTTTTGCGCTTACGAAGATCTCACGCCGGTGCGCTTATCACGGCGAAATGCTAAGCAGTTGTTGGGGAAAGTCTCAGGTCGCGTCGGTGCGATTAAAATAATGCGCGGCGGTGTTAGACACGGCGCCATATACTTATGTCCTCAAGCCCCCAATTACGCCAAAAGGTTAAATATCGCGACGGTGCACTTAATATGACGATAATTCGTTCTGAAGAATGCCTTACCAATTCGCTGCCATCAAAAACGGGTTTTCTGCACATGGCGTAAGTGTGAATATACCGGAACGGTGCTCACTGAGCTTTAATTACTCAAAGCCTTTCTTTCCCTTTTCAGAGGAAACAGGCCAGCAGGTCAGGAAGGTAGACACAAAAAGAACGAGTACCCTGAGCCCTGAATCCTGAACAATTTATATTTAAAATAATGTTTCCAAAAATAAAATACATTTTTATAACGTAAAACTGTTTTACTAGTAGAAAGATTCAGTCTAGCTATACATACATATGCCTGCTTACGCTTACAATCAGAACCAGAATGAATATCTAAATTATGTTAGAAGATTTCTGTCCATAGCCATCTTACGCACTACTCAGTAAATGTCTTCGAAACAAATTAATTCAAATTTTACAATATTTGAAAAAAATCAAAATTTTTAATTAGAATCTCAATCTCTTCCCCTCAAAAATAAAAACAAGGTTCATTAAATAGTCCAAGTCGATATTCAATAAATCATTCGTTCAGCATTCCTCTTTGGTGATCTAATTAAGATCCGTATTTTCTCTATAGTTCGCAGAAATAGGAATTGACTCATCGTCTTCATCATTGTGTTTTGTTTAGTAAATAAACTAGCGTTTCCATTTGTCTAAACAGAACTTGCACACAATTTTGCCTATACCTCATTAGCTATTTTATATATGTATGTATGTATGCATGTATGAATGTATGTAGGTATACATATAGTTAGTTCGTTAAAAAAACATTTTAACATGTGTTTGTAACAGGTTCAATATGCAAAGCAAATTGACGTTGGCAAGGTATTATCGTTCGCGTAGAGCGATAAAATTAAATACATTCAAGTTAGGAGCTTGGAAAGCATTATTATCACCGGGCGGTATATTTCTTTGCAACTCTAGGCAACAATAAATTTGACACGAAGATATAACTCATAGGTATTAAAAAAAAAAAAAAAAAAAAAAATTTAAGCAATTAAGATTAGGTGATTTTTATACCTATACAATTGTTTCTTTCTTGCAGTAATGAAACTCAATTACACATAAAGAATTATCACAAATTTTATCTTAGTACAAAAAGGAAATAAAAATTATTAGGACTTTAATTAGCCTGCAATTAAGGGCTAAGCTTTAAAAATATCAAGATTCTCATATTTGGCAGAAAAAAAATTTTTATTAAACAATTTAAAATTTTATAAATTCCTTTTAAGCTCGAATTTTTATAATAAATTTTATCATTTTTCGAGGTTATCTGTAAATCTTTATCTATGGATGAGCTTATGCTGTGTTGTGGTGATGACGTGTTATTTCCGTAGATTTATTTTTCTTGCTGCCAACTTTAAGTTATGCTTCACAACGTAACGAATACTAATGTTGCATTTATCATAGATCGTTACGACACAGGCGGGGCGGCAAGAATTCAACTTCATTTATTTACGTACTACGTTACCAGACATTTAAAATGATTAAAGATAGCATTCTAACTACATAAGCTGCTTTTGCGTCTAATTTAAATTTCTTGAATGGAGAGGCGTAGTTTTTGTTGAATATTTACCTACCTTACATTACAAATTTTAATTATTTATTGTATCGGAATTAGTAATAATGTAAAATTATATTACGTGGTTCGGTGGTTATAATAATTATTGTATAGAAATAATATATTCATATTATCTTTCCAGGTATTAGTTTGCATATAATATGTGTTAGACCGCGCTCAGATTGTCGATTTCCAGCCTTAGCCAACATTAAATACTAACAAGTGAAAAAGCTAGAATTGGTCTAAGACCAATTCTTATGATACCCTAGATGAATGCACGTATGAAATTTCGTATGGTCACCCATTTGAGCATTTTTGATTTTTTGCATTGGTTTCTCTTCTCGCATATATTTCTAGAACGGCTCGTCGGACAGAAAAAATGATTATAACCAATTTTATAGGATTTCTTATTCTGAAGAAGTTTTTAGTACAATAAAAATGTCTAGGACTGATCGGTTTCAAAGTATATGTAAAAAACCAAAATTATTATATGGCAACACCAAGAAGGGGTTGCCCGATTTAGCCCATTTTTGAAATTTTATTTGCTATTAGTGTGGAAACACAGTGTACTAAATTTCAGCTTTCTATGTCGACGTGTTCTCAGGTAGTGTTGTCCAAATATATCATGGAAAACGAAATTTTTGTATGGCAACCCCGCGAAGGAGTTGCCCGATTTGTCTCATTTTCGAAGTTAATTTTACTTTTTTTTTTAATGGCCGCTTTCTAGGTGAACGCGTTCTCGAGTATCATGCGCACAGACAGACAGACGGACGGACGGACGGACGGACATGCAAAAATCAAAATAACTTTTAATATTATGCGTGGGTGTCCAATTCATTTCGCTCTACCATCATTATTTCGAGGTGTTACAAACGGAATGACAAACTTAGTATACCCCTATAGATTTCATCTAGGGTATAAAAAGAGATAAGGGTACAATGCATCTAATCAAAAACTCCAGAACACTGCATACGATTTTGTGCTAGTCCTAACTTTTACGTCTCTTATTTTTTCTTATGAAAGAAAAACAACTGATTAAAATGTCGACTGTCTTCTAAGCTACAAAAAAAAAATAGCTAATTCATACGGAAAAATTACATTCGAGTATTTTTAACCTTCTTCCGTAACTTCCATTGACATATAGCGTAAGGGAGGGTAAGCTGCTTTGAGGAGATAACTATACATATATTTAGTATGGGATGTCGCCTCCCTTAGTTCTCTCCTCAAAGATGGCAGCGTAGCCAAAAATTTTCGCCATCTTGTTTTTGGCAGGGTGTTTGACTGTCACTTTTATGTAAACAAAGAGCCGCGAAGTGTGTTTGGCGCAGAGACGTATTTACAAATGGATAATTTACTTTTTATAGGAAATGGTTAATGACTATTGGACTAAGTGTTAGTAATATAAAAAAGAGTTATATGTGCTCGAAGATTTATATACAACAAGCCGTGTTGAGTAAAATACTTTTAAAATACTTTTGTGGTTAATTCAGTAAATTCCACTGACATGCATATGTGTATAAGTAAATTCGCAAATAATTTAAATATATCGTCAGTGAGAGCATACTTTCTGAAATCAAAACTGGTGCCACATGAAACATGAGATCAGTCAGTCCATTTATATATGTACATGTCAGTGGGTGGTGCGGGAGATTGTTTGGAGTCTCTAAGAAATGTGTTTGAATTTTCGCGCCATTAATTTGTTGTGATATTTAAGGCATCAACAATTTTTAACGCCGCCTCTGACACCTCACAAAAACAAGAAGAAGAACGAAAGTTGCTACGCTTTTTTCATCACATATCGCCTCCTTTAGTTCTCTCCTCGAAGGTAAGATGACGAGTTGGGAAATTTGACGAATTGTCTATTACATGGGATCAGCGTTGCCAGATTGACGATTTTATCGTCAATTTAACGATTTTTGCATCGAGAATTTTAAGCCGATTTTGTTTCTCAAAATGACAATTTTATGACAATTGTAAGCTTTGGTTATTTTTGTGCAGAACAAATTTTTAACCTTGAAGTATATACCAAAACAAAAAATGTTTGACCTGAAGGTACTGTACGTGTACGTGTCAAAATGTAAAATTTTTGACCTGGAAATACATTCCAAAATAAAAAAAAAATTCGATCCAACTGCATCTGCATATCATTTATGATTACGATTTAATTTACTATTTAATGAGAAACATCAATACCAACCAGCACTACGTCGAAGGGAATACAAAAATGTTTCAAAATAATAGGTAAATTCTTAATTTCTAAAACTTTTGATATTCTCGAAATATGTTTTCAAAATAAGAATATTAACATCGACGAATTCTGAAAATGATATAACACAACTTCTGAGAATCAGATCAAACCTAAAAAAAATTTTAGAGGTAGAATACTCAAATTTATTTAAAGATAATTTAATGAAATATTTTTATAATACCACCAGAAGCATAAAAACTCGTAGACTACAAGAAAAAGCCCGGTGTTTTTCTTAATTTTCGGAAGATGACCTTATTTGAAAAGATGGGTCACATCACAATTGGATCACATCAGAAATGTACGTTGGTTGTTTGCAGGATTTGTAATGTGGAATTGAAGGATTTATCAAGTAAATCTGACTTGTTAGCACATTCATTCATTATAGAATGAATATAAAAAAAAAATTGACTATTTTTCGCTTGGCGCTCCTACTAAGTTTCCAGATATAAACAGGTAAGTTTGCACCAATTATTAATTTACCATATCAAAATACAGGTAATTTTATCCCGAACTCGGTGATATTAGATTGTCTAAGCAATACTGGTCCAAGCTCACGGTTGTCATACCAAATTTAAGCACGGTCGTTGGGACAAATAGACTACCTTTTTTTATCTAGGTCTGAATATGAAAAAGATTAACAAATGTCGAAACATGACCAACTCATAGAAGCTGTACTTATTGTAATTATTCTCGATAAAAGCTATATTTGGTCTACAACTAATTTTAGTCGATATATTATTCTAGGTATACAGGGTGTTTTATGGATTACTCTGTAACTTACTAGTTATGCACCCGATTAATTTGGAAAGGGTAAGCCAATACAACTTGAGCTTAAATTAAAGATAACAACTTTGGAATTCTAAAAAATCGGTCCTAACGACACCTTAATAGTAATAGTGTTTCTTCCAAAAAAATAACCGTTATATATAGAAAAAATTCACCAAAAACCCCATTTTTCAAATTAAAACGCTGCTTTTATAATGAGCGTTGTCAGAGGAGCGCTTCTCATTTTTAGGCCCGGAATGTTTGCTATCGAATAAGACTTTTAACTGATTCATAAGGTGCATAACAAAAGGTTACAGGACCCGAAAACGTTAAATTCCCGGTATTTTGAAAACCTTTAGATATTGACCCATATTTCCTCCTGCTTACATCTATTTCTTCGTCTCATCAAATCTCTCTTTCATCTCATCACTATGTGATGTTTATCGGAAAGAATCTGAAACCCCCTGTACCTATATAAGTATATCAATATAAATGCAAAGGATATCGGAGCAGTATATTAATTTTTAAATTACCCTGTAACTTGGAAAAGCCGCATCTGCTTTCGCAGCGTTTATATGTAACACAAAGCAACTATATGAATTTTTTAAGGACAATAATGTCCCTTTGGAAATCGACCACTAAATTGCCGCATTATTGCCGTTTATGCATTTGAGCTACAGTGTAATTATATTTTTCTTGCGGCTACTGTAGTTGTAATAGATAGGTACCAACATACATACATACGTATAGAATGAATCATTTTCAAAAATACTTCGCGCTACCATAAATCGACTGTTGTCATGTTAGTCATTTATGGCAAGTACAAGGTTAAACCATAGTAGAAAACGTGTTAAGGTTTTTTAAAAAAAAATTATCTAATTGTTATTCAGGAGAGGTATCTGTGGACTGCACGCATTTAATTTCACTGACCTACTTAAAACATGAATATGACCCAAGCAATAATTGCTCGACTCTTTTTTATTTTTAAATTATGAATATCTTCAACCTTTATAAAAAAAAACGACTTGATTATGTGTGGCGCTCCGAGCATTTATATGACTTGATTAAAGAGATAAACAACCACTGTCCAAAATGTTGCGAGTAATTCTTAATAAGCAAAGTGTATGCAGGTGAAATTTGAACACTACAGTCAATAATAAATTTTACGAAAATGAAATTTGAGCTCCTAATGTTTATCAAAATACTAAAATAAATATTATAGTTTGCTGCTAGCTTTGTTTTTTTCCTTTGTTCAAATAAGTTGCCTTGTAGCTGTTTTTTTTTTTTTTTTGTGACCGATGGCCTGACTTTACCGGCCCAAACATGAAGACCCAGGGCAGGGCCCCAAGGCGGTTAACCATTTTAAATAATTGAATAAAACAAAAACGTTACTGTTAATTTATTTAGAAATTAAACAAGCAGACTTAGAAATATCACAAATAAGTACGAAATTAAATGCAAAGAATGTTCGTTGCGTTTAAGAATACGCTTAGATTGCCCTGTGACGAACTTTTTTCTCTGCAAAGGAACACATACTGCATTATTTCTAACTCTACGTACAGCACAGAGAGTGAATTGATCCTTATCTCCACTGTGGTGGATCCAAAATAGTTCTTTACTCGTTTTAGCGCTGAAAACGACCATTCTACCGAGCAGTTTGACCCTGGTTTACATACCAACATCCGGACCGCTATTTTCGCATTTGGATAAATGTCCAAGTCTTTTTCCAGGATGTATTTGCATAGCTCCAAGGCCAATAACTCTTCTTTCCCCATGTAGCCTCAGTAGATGGCAAATGAGGTCGGAGGTGCAAACACTCGTTTCCCAAAAAACCATCTAAATATCCTAGACAGAAGGTTTTCAGGGTCCGTGCGCCCTCGCGGATATCTCGAGATTCCAAGGTACATAGCTTCATAAGAAAATTAAACTTTTTACGTTATCGTAAGTGGCGTTGAAAACGGTAACTCTGAATCCGTCCCTGTCCGATAGTCTGACTTCGATCTCGTTTCCTTTCACTTCATTAATTGAGAATCCCTTTGAAAAGAGCCAAATATTTGAAAAAAAATTTCTGGAAAAGAATTAGAAACAGGTAAGAGCCGACAATTTCGCATGTAGTTAGAATTCCCTCAATAAACAAAGTGACAAAACATCAAAACTGTATGACTTAAATAATCAGAAATATATGAGAAAATGTGCGTGGCTTCAAACAGTTGGCCCGCAGTGTACATATTTCGGCACTGCCTTAGAGCCCGTCGACGGGGGGAGCTCAAATTTTGTACACGGAGTTTTCATAAAAATAGTAAATATAATTTCAAAATTGGACTAAATCGGTCATGGTGTTTCCATATAAAAATTTAGAGTTTTTACGTATACTGTAAAAACGATCAGACCCTAGACCTTTTTATAGTAGTGAAAATTTCTTTTGAAAATGAAAACCTATGAAATTGATCATAATCATTTTTACTATCCGACGAACTGTTCTAGAAATATATGTGAAAAATCAAACTTACAGAAAGAGCTAACCATACGAAATTACATACGGCCATTCATCTAGCATATCGTAAGAATTGGTCTTTTAGATTAATTCTAGCTTGTTCACTTGTTTTCCTTAGTTACTACTAAAGATCTTATAATCTGAACACGCTTGTATTTCAGGTGGATCAATCGGATCAATCGACTCTCCCGACACGGCTTTTGAGTAATCCTGCAGAGATACAATATATGTATGTACACATGTATACATTTATGTTGAACTCTTTTCGACGAGTTCTACATCGGTGCAGTGCAGCTTTACATGCTTTTGCTTTTGTACTGTACCAACAAAAACACGGAAAGCTGCACTACATCGGTGTAGAGCCCGTTGAAAAGGATTCGACAAACAGAAGAAGAAAACATCGATAAAATTGTTTAGCTTTTTCTAAAATACCGTACCATCCAGATATTCTTGCTTCCTATTTTTAGGATTCCGGACAACAAATGGAAAAACCGGAACCATTATAAGATAGTTCGTGCTTCTGTCCGTTTGTCTGTCACAAACGTTTTTCTCAAAAACGGCATGACATGGGTATTTGAAATTTGACATAATGTTAGGTCTTTGTGACGCGCAAGATTATTAAATATTTATATTTTTTTTTAATGGGGGTAGGTTGGGCCTCCTCACAAAAAAATGTTTTTGTTTTATGTTGTGGAGTATCGTTTGAAAGGGCGGGCTACTTACAAGGATTCCAATAAAAAACATTCAAAACTTTTGGTGAATTGGTTATACATATAAAGATATAGCCCAAAATGTGCGAATAAATACCACTCCCCTGATCTACTACATTTCTAAAGCTAAAATTTTGATATTACCAAGGTTAGTAGGCATTGGATCATACATAACAGAAAAGCTACCGCTTTTTTCGTCAATCTCATAGTTGCTAAAAAAAATGTTTTTTTGTGTTAACTTATAATAAGACAACTCTAGAAAATTATTATCCGTCTGTTTGAATACTTACCCATAAGCAAAAATTGGGTTACATTTAAATATACTTAAATTCGGTCGATTGCACGCGCCCGACTCATATAACATAGGGATCGATTCTTTAGAAGATGCATACCTATACAATTTTTTCGCCACATTTTGCCTCTATTATAGATGACGCCTCTAGTAATTTTAGTCATAAGTTGGGAAAACTCAACCGATTGTTGATTTAATCTGGTATATTGATGCGTCAACAGTTTAATAATGACACACGCGTTAAGTAAAAAAAACAAAACAAAACTTGCGCAAACTTTTCAACCGTAAAAAGTAAATTCCTACATTAAACAAAATCTGCAAATATTTTTAATCAAAATTTTTCTCTTCACCTAGTATATGTACAGCGATGACTTCATGTACTTTATCGCTTACCACTTAACTTTTTTGTTTTTTTTTTTTTTGTTTTTTGGAGATACCGCACTCAATACGATGTTTTTGAGTCATTCATTTTGCCTGTAAACGTGTTATCGAATACACTTGAATTATACTATCTACCTATGTAGCTATCTATATTTTATCAATCATGCCAATCACTGTATCCATTGAGGTAGTTAAGAAAATTTTCTTTAAAATTACTTTGTTGACCTCTAAAGCTTTAACAAGAAAATTATTTTTTCAAGAAAAATATTTATCTTCTCATTAAGATCACAAGGAAGTGAACGGCAGCATTTTATCAATTAACTCGTCATTATTTCCACTTAATAAATTCACACCGTGTAAGATAAGTTTGAAATAATTGTGTGCTCTATATTTGCTGGAACTATCTAAGATAAGAACTAAAGTAAGAGTATCCTACTGACTGAGTAATTTATATAGAATCAGAATGTCAGACTTATTGACCCAAAGACCTTGAGAGGTTGCACTTGTCGTCGTCTTTCGTGTATATTCATTATTTAAATTTACTAACATGACCTTCAGCTATACGGTTATTATTGGTGTTGTTATAATATCATAGCTTAATTGAAGCATTTTTTTCTCGTAAAACTTTACTTTTCGTTATGAAACAATGACCTTAAAAGTAACATGAAAATAATTTTATTGCATTTTCGTTTGTATGACTGTAAGTACACCTTATAAAGCTTTGATTTCAATCCTTAACTTATCAATCAAATTTTTAAATAGGGTTAGGACAGCTTTAGTTTTTTTTTTAAATAAAACTGACACACAATCGCATTACTGAAATTCAGGTTTTTAAGAATGTGAATTCAAATTATACCAATGCAGTGCAGTGCAAACTAAATTATTAAGTATTGCTATTGATTCGCTTTCGACCCAAAATGTTTGTTTAGAGGACTTTGCCCATCCTTAGGGAGTTAATTTAAAATTCTCTACACTATAACTGAGTAAATTCTAGTTATTATAGTTCACACTCCCTTGAGTTAGTTCCGCCGTGATTCTAAATAAAGTTAACGTGCTACTTTCTACATCAGAAGCTAAGGACTCTTAAAAAGGGTAACTATCGTCGTAATATCTAAGAAATCGAATGGCGTTTTGATGAATATTCCTAAAAATTTTACAGATAGTTCATTCAAACAGCATTTTCTTACTTCTTCCTACTTCTTGAACATCTTCAAAATCCAAACAAAATATGTATGGGCTATAATCATATTTCAGGCCTTTTTGCGATGAAATACCATCTCCACGAGATTGACGCTAAACTTCAATTAGCATAGAAATCTGAGATGATAAGATTAAAGCAATTCTCACGTAGAACTAAGTTACAAGGTTTTGTTTCTGTCAGTGGCGTAACTAGCCTTTGCGGGCCCAATTAAAAAACATGGAAGCTTCCCTTTGTCTATGAAAACGAACGTGGACCGTCGAACGTTGGACGAGAAGTCGGTTAGTCAACAGTAGGCACCTGAAAGAGCTTGGTGGGTTTTACTATAAATGAATTAAAACTAAATTTGCAATTCTTTTTTAATCTCAAGTCACAGTTAATACAGAAAATAATATAGAGTCTGTGGTAGAAATAATTATGTTAATTTTAAATAGTAACATAGCTTACCACATACATAGCATACAATTGCGCGGAACTTTTGGAAGGTCTTCTTTCGAGATTTAACGCTCGGGAATTCACCGATGAATTATCCATCCTTTCTGCTTTTCCTGCCTCTACTATGCTCATTAGTGCTAATTGCGATAGGCGATCTTAGCCCATAGAATTTCGAAGATAATTTTTTATTTTTTTGTTTTTTGAGAACGATCGTTCCGCGGATGCAACGGTGACTGGAATCGGCAAAAACAAAAGAAACCAGGAGTAGACTTCGGAGAAACTAGAGCTCATATTATTGATCGGCCAAATTGTTTGATCATATGTATCTTTTCAGTTTCTGTCCGTAGTGTTTTAACACACAACAAAACCTCAATGGGTAAGTGAAAGAACGGGTTGAGTTAAAAAAATTGACTGAAGAGAACTATTCATAATTTTTTAGAATATAGGTAAGATTATATTCCACGTTAAAAATGGTGTATATAGTTTAAATAGAATGTGTGTCAATTTAGGAAACTTATTTCATACTGTTTTTTTAAACTTCTATGAGGGCCCTTCTCGAAAAAAAAAAGAAACAAATGCTCGCTCGGCTTAACAATAAAAAACTTCTCAGAAAATCAAAAAGCAAAGTCTTTTGGGACTTCTATAAAAAAATTGATATGTGCATCTGCGTATATACTAATCAAACCTGATGGTTCATCAAAATAAATCATATTTAGGATCTATGGTATGGAGAATGATCCTTCGATCTGAAGCTAGCGGTATACATCATTAAGTACATAGATAAGAAAAATATAAGTATGGATCGTCTTAAATCGTCTTATATCTTGCGACACGCATAAAGGTGCGATTCTTGAACTAGGAACGTTTCTGAATATTGATAACCGTTTTGAAGAAAAGAAATAAATCTCAACAGGACCGATATATTATACCTATACGATTCCTGTGATTCCGAATTGTTTGTTAATTTTTTTTTTAAATTAACTATAGAGAAAATAATCATAATAATACCATGTTTTTGTCAATATCGTGCAGCTCTTTCCGACGAAATAAATAATATTTCTGGAGTTCCCCAAGGTAGTCATCTTCTACCCGTCTTTTTATAATTTACATTAATTAGAATTAGAGATAGTGGGCCAAAGAAAGAAAACCTCTACATTTATTTTTTTCATATACAGAAGTTATGGCATTGTGTTTACTTCCCTATTGGACATTATTTCAAATAACAGGTAACAAATAATTTACAAAACCAAACACTAGATGGCATTAGCTGCTATAATCAAGTCCTATACCCGTACTTCACCTAACGAGTAAAAATTCTGGCCAAACGTGTACAGAATTAAACAGACAAAACCTCTTCCATATGTTTTTTTTTATATTCTCATTCTTAGGTTTATACACTTTCTCTAAACTTTCCTACTACATACCTACTTCCACGTTAATATCGTCCAACATAAAAATAAGTGAAAAAGAAACGTAAGTTCACGTCTAAATTAATATGTACTACAAATCGCTTAAGCTTATCAATAATTTGCATACAGCGATAAGAGTACAATACCTTCACCAACTCGGAATGGATTTATGGAAACTTCCATAAATTATTTCGAGTCTTGAATTTATATATAGAATTTCCTGAAGAATGGCTTGACATTCTTAATTAGGTGGAAGAGGAAGCAAAAAATAATTAAGAGAAGAGGAAATGACTGTCGTAAGCAACAATACATAGACATAGACCTGCATTTATTTACTGCTCCTTTATTATTTTATTGACAAATTTCGTTATCTAAACCTTAGCGGAAATTGAGATAACATTTCACAGTACATTACAATCAGTCAACGTTATCCATAATTGAACATGTTTATGTGAGCCGACTTCATACAATATTAAGGTGACCAAATCAATAATTTTGTGGAAATATGTGGTGATAATATTTTTTTTTCGGTAAATTCTAAATTAAAAAACAAAAATCAACAACTAAAAAGGAATCTATATTATCTGAAATAACCAAATCACTGATGATACTGAAATTAAAAACGCCTATAGTCGATGAAACAATTAGTAGAAGGCAACAAAGTTGTAGAAGGACACTCCAGTTTTGATCAAATCAACATAATGGAAAACATCGTCTAACAAAATGTAGATTTTAGAGTATACAGAGATACCCCTATTGACGCAGAACCGCACAAAGATTGCTAGTTGATAAAGGCTCTTTAAATCACCTCAAATTGAGTTCTTCTTGGTAGTGTTCTATAGCTCCGATGTAAATGAAAAACACCACTAAATTTTATAAAGAAAAGAAAAACCCCCTATTTTTATTTATTTCTCAGAAACAGCTGTTTTTAAAGGTTATTCAAGATCACCGAAACATGCCAAAATCTTTATGAGAATACAACGTATCTAAATCTCAACAATTTTTGAATTTTTACTATTTTAAAAGAAATGGGGTGACAATATAAAATTTGTGTTCTAACACTTCTTCTTCTTCTTGTTCTTCACCTCGCCCCACTCTCTTTTTTTCAGGTTCAGGAATGCATTAGCCTCTGAATATTTTCTTTACTGCTATTTAACTTATCCTTGAGGGTTTATTTGGGATTATCAAACAACTTCGACATATGTAACATGCCTATTTCTTTACTATGGACAGCGATATTTGCCATCTTCATTGATGCCTTTTTCCATTGCTTACGTTTTCCTCCAGCCATCTTTAAAAACCAAAACAAAATTACTTTCAAATTAAGTTCATGTTTCTAAAATTCAACTAGGTTGGACCTAACATCACGCTGCAATATTAAGAAAACCAAAGTGTACGATATTAGGAAAACCGAAATGGGCGATATTAGACAAAGCTTTTCTACACAATGTAGCGGTTCAGTTCTCAACAAAGGCAGTAACATCACCACACAATTGTTGGTTACTGCATATACCCGGGTACCCGAGTACTCGATTCCAAGATTCCAGGTTACCCGGGTATCTGGATATAATCGATTCTCGATACCGAATATCCGGGTATCCGGGTACAATCGGTTATTAATTTTTTAATAGTCCGGTACATTACTGAATTCTTGAATTCAATCATAATAAAAGAATTTAATTCTGCTACCCGAATCGTGATTTGCTTGATTTTCCATGTTAATTAACCAAATTAATTTTTGAATATGCAATTTGCGATTATGCAACTTTCATAATCACCCATATAATCCTTATTATTCCAGAAATGTGGAAAAGTAAGATAATCGTTTATGACAATCCGAATATTTTATTACTGTTGGTCAAGAAAATGTTGTTAGTGGTGAATTAAATTTATTTGAACACCGAAGGCAATGAAAATTTTGAAATAATTATAATGACGCAATGAATAAGTTGTTATCAGAAAACGAACAATGTGTCGCAAATTAATAACTAACAGAGAAATTCTTTCATACCATTTTATTGTAATGAAAAAAAGTAAATAAATTTGTGGCAAATGCTTCTACGAGTTTTCTGGTTATTTTGCATATCCAGATAGTGAAGGCGTCAGAGAGACTAAGTATAGTGGCACTAGTTATATCGTGAGGACAGTGTAGATTATAACTTCATAAGTACCTATACCTACTCCTTTGAAAAATGCTTTCCGCTTTAGCCTGTGTTCAGCCTGAATATGTTTGAAGCGGAGCGGTTGCGCGTGTAACAGCTTCAAGAAACATATTTTTACATGACAAGTGCTGCTTTTGCGTACATTTTATATAATATTTAGAGCAAAGAAAACATTCACCAATGCAAAATCCCCAATTACACCTGTTTAGCCTCAATAAGCCTAAATCAAATAGCCTCAATAAGCCTAAATGAAATAGCCTCAATAAGTCTAAATCAAAAAATTTTGATGTCTCACTTAACCGTCTCTAAACGCTCTGGAACGAGACGTAACGCACCGCCTTTAACCGGGCCAACATGAACACTCGCATTGTTTGAGAAATCTGTGACTTTTTAAGGCGGTTTCGCTAAAGACGGCCTTATAGTCTTCACTCAATGATTACTGGAACGATGATTAATTTGAAATGATTCCCATGTGAAAAGCAAACTACAGTGAATAAAAATTTATTGGAGGAGAGGGAAATCTACTTCGTAAAACAAGATGATGAGACGAGCAGAAACAATATCCGGAACTGGCCGGACTCATATTCAGTTATTTCTAATTTATGAGAGTCACATTGAATATAGCCGCAATAGAATGTCAAAGTAATACTTGGGCAGTGAACTTAATGTAAAAAAAAATTCGAATTATATAAATCAAAATTTTTTCGGGGGCCTATTCTTGAATTACGAATTACGGTTTTTTACGAATTCGGTAAATAACGAATGAAACCCATTCGTTATATAATGAATGGGTTGCGTACGAAAATAGCGAATACGGATTTCAAGAACAGCACATGCACATTCATTTCCAATGGTTTTTTTTTACAGCTTAATGCATACGGAATCTGCCTTCGTTATACCAGATATACCAGGATATATTAACAAGGAAATTAATTAAAATTTCAAAACTGGTTCCAATGATTTTTTTAATTAAAAATTTAGAAAGCTGGAGAAACTGCCCAAATCTGGACAGAAAATGTAATGATGAACGACAATTTTATTAAAAATATGTGCATCGCTGAATACTGTTTTCACAAGTTTCTTCCACGGGACAGCATTTAGAAGCCGATCACGGTTTTTAAAAAAATTGTTACACTATTACTACAAAATTATAATTTATGAAGTAGATACTTATCGCAGTAAATACCCTGGTAGACAAATCAGGATGAACTCATCAATGAACTCCTCATGAGTAATCAGATGAACGTCCTGATGAAATTTACTCGCGTTTGAATCAATACCGGGAAATAATCATTTATTTATTTATTCACAGATAGTGTGCATGAGATATTGCATCTCTTTCACTTATTTAGAAATGTATACTTTGCTTCTCTTTTGTGCATTTTACAATATTAGATGGGCACTTCGATGAGTACATAATGAGTGTCACGATGAGCTTATTAATGAGCATGTCAATGCGTGTCACGATAAGCTTATTATTGAGCATAGCAATGAGTGTCACGATAAGCTTATTATTGAGCATAGCAATGAGTGTCACGATGAGCTTATTAATGAGCATGGCAATGAGTGTCACTATGAGTTTATTAATGAGCATGTCAATGAGTGTCATGATGAGTTCATCAATGAGAATTTAATTTTACGATTGATTTCATATATTTTTCCGAATTCGACGATGTACGAGTGAAAGGGAGATTAAATGGTGTTGAGCAATCTGAATTGCGAAGTATATAAATAAGTTCAGTTCCGGTGCTAGAATAAAAATCAGCATTACATTCATCCAACCAATCATCATGAGCTCATCAGTGAACTCATGATGATTGGGCTACCAGGGAAAATGATGTGTTCTAAATTATTTTATATTTCATTATTATTGGCAAGAATTCCGGTTGATACACCGTTCTTGAAGCAGCAAAGAAAATTCATCATTTAAATGTAATCTATACGCAACACAAACTTAGTACATGCAAACATATGTAATAAAACACTCGTGTATCATCCGAGTCAAACCCTATGTTCCAAATTGAGTTATACACGAAAATGTTCTAAAATAGTACTAAGAAAACCAGTTTTTTAGTATAAACGAGTGTATATCATCGTGTCACCGGACTTAGTGAATATTTGAAATTTATACAAAAACATTTTAGTTTGAAGTGCGTTTTTGGTTGTTAGAAGAAAAAATTCCTGAAAGTTAATTAATTTTTTATTCTTGTGAAAAATATAAACTGCCGCGTGGTAAAATTTTAACCGAGGAAGAAGGAGCAGCAATTATCGCTTATAAGGATTGTGGATTTTAAGACCTGGAAATTGCAAGAAGGATCGGAAGGTCCAACATTATAATAGACAACTTTCTTAAGTTGGATAGTGATTATGGCAACCTTTCGAAATATGAACAGAATATAAATTTACGATGCGACAAGTTTGATTAATCGTCCATGAAGCAGCAGCAAAAAAAATTATTTTTATCACAAATAGTGAATAAATTAAAGTTGCCAGTAAAAGGATGATGGGTCAGCAAATATTAAATGAAAGTCCGAATAGGTAATTCAAGAAAAGGATCAGAAAACCACCTCTAACTGAAGCACATAATGCAGCCACATTAAAATTTGCTGAAAGTAATATGAGCTGAACAACAAAATGGCGAAAAGTTCTTTTCACTGACGAAAAGAACTTTAACTTGAAACGTCTCAGATAGCTTTCAGTATTAGCGCTGTGTTCTTTTGTGTCCGCAGAACAGGGCAGAACAAAAGATACACAAAGGAACGCCTCATACATTTACATATAAGATTTATAAATAAAGCGAACAGTACAAATAGTTCACTTCATTCGACAGAACAATTTGTTCTCTCCAGTATATAGGAATTCTAGCTAGAACAAGGTACACAAATGAACACAGGTGTTATTGGCATGATAAAAGGCATCAAGTAGTGGTGGGCATGAGTCGCAATATTAGCGGGGGCACTATTATGTGGGCTAGATTGGCAAATGGAAAAAACCAAAATATTGCATAACTTCTCCGAAAAATGAACGCAGAAACATACATCGAAATGTTAGAGGAAGTTATGGTTGAGTGCGCTGATATCTCCTCCTCCTCTGCTGCATGAACTTCATTTTCAAAGTTAGCCAGTAGCTCAGTGAAAAACATATCACTAAACTCAATTGATCTAGATCAATTAAGAATCTCTACGGGATTATTGCAATCTATGCCAATGGACGCCAATACATTCACGAATTAAAAATTGCAATAAAAGCAAAATTGGAGTATAGAGGAATTTTAAGAACTTTTATTTTTAACGATTCTAAATCAAATCATAAATACAAGAGGAAAAAACAACCGCCTTGTCCGGGGTTTGATGTCACGGGTGTGGGTTTGATTTCCGTCCGGGAAAAATTAATAAAAAAATGAACTTATGAGAAAAATAAATACATTGCCATCGATTTCACAAAATGAGTTAAATAATCTGATCCACTCAATGTCACGACGGATGTTCTAATTAATTAAATAGAAGAGAACTTCTACTGGTTCCTAAAAAGTAAAAAAAAAATTTATACATATTATCTATTCCATAATTTTAAAGAAAGAAGATATTTATGTTGTTTTTATGTAAATTTCGACCTCAATTCAGACTTTTTTTTAAATTTTTTAAATTTGTTTTTTTTAGGTATGTATGTATTAAAGAGAAGGAAAAATTTATTTGCTATTATTTATTTCTTAAGAAATAGAAATATAATTATAAAACAAAAATCTAAGTTTAATGGAGGCTTACTTAGTTGAAAAAATAAAAAAAACAAAACATTGTGTTTTTATGTAAATTTCCACCACTGTATATTTCAATGTAACAAATTTCCTGATTTTACGAAATGCAGCGAAATCAATCTTTAAGGGGTTAGTTGTTCCACTTACGTAAAAACGAGCATGTGGACCAGCGAATACAGAGGCGAATACAGAGACAAAGGTGTAAAGTCAGCTTTAGTCAAAGACTTACAGTTTTTAAACAACAGTCTTCGCTTCACAAATTCTGTAATTAATAATTTCTTCAATGTCTACATAATGTAGGTAAAACAAAAACTTCCTAACAAATTTTTCAGAAGAAAATGACGCCATTAGCCACACCTTAACAAAGTAGAAAATTTAAAAAAAAAAAAAGTATTTCCTTGAAAAATGTTTTTGTTAAGCTGCCAAAACAAGCATCAATGAACCTTTGTCAGACGAGTCTGATGCAAAACATTTTTGTTGAATTTTAAAGAAATGAGGAACTTAATAAGAGAAATTAAGGAATATAAAAAAAAAACGAAAAAGAGAAAGATAACAAAAATAAAAGCAAATTAAACGTAATAAAAATATCCACACACAATAGTGAATCATTGTTTTCAGAAAAACTTTATAAAGCACAGAAGGTCATCTCTGTGGATACATGTGAATTACGGAGCTTTCTAATTTTATATCTGGGAAATGTATACATAATGTACACATGGATGTACAAGTACATATGTATTACATGTACGTATTACCTGTAGGAAACGTAGATCACCTAAGATTAAGTTCAGTGATCATTTAAAATTATTATTGCATACCTAACATTTAATAAAAATTATTTATTGATCATCATATGATTGATTGACGAAGAAAAAATATTTTAAACAGACATGAAGCAAGATAATGCAAAAAAAAACAGACTAGACATGATCGTGTGGCTTAAAGAAAATCTTCTCATAAATATGTGAGCAACAAAATTTTATCGCAATGGAAAATTAACGCGTTAAATGGATATGTATGTACCTGTATAGGTATGTACATACGTAAATACTTACAAATGTGTACGTAAGATGCAACGCCAACGCCAATTTCCCGGTGTTTTATATCAAATTATCAACACGATCAAATTGAGCAAAGATAGAGCAACGCTGCAATGGATGGATAACAAAAAGTCAGGGGGGAAGATGAAAAATATAAATTTATAGATACAACACAGTACAGTCAAAGAAAATAAGTATCTTTTGTGGTGGGAAAAGTTACGTCATCTCTAGTTAAGACCACAAATTAAATCATTGTCTGGCCCCAAGTATAACTGGTAACTTAATCCCACATCTCGAACTCGTAATCTTTTTTTTTTTTTTTAATGCCACAGTGTAGAATTCTTCTTTCATTAGGAGTGATTTAATGCTTTTGAGGCGGTGTTCAGAGCTTCTTTTAAGCTAAAAATCATGAATTTGATTTTAGAATTTCGATAGAAGAATATTAGAATTAACGCCGCTGCTGTTAGAGAATGAAAATCTTGTTTTCTTTTTGTCTTGTTATAAATCAAATGTTTACGACAATTCATATGGAAATTACAATATAAAATTAATATTAGCACAAGTGTGTTCACAAAAGGTTCAAAAACACCACGAGCTTTTGAAATTGCGTTTTATTTAAACGAAGTTAAAACAGGTGGTTTTTTAGTTGTTGTTTTTTTATCTGCCTTGATGACTACATTTTTTTCCAATTATGCAATGTGTATTACTACTACTTACTTTATAGTAAGTATAATAGTGGTTTTGTGATTGTATACACATCATAATACATATACATATGTACAGTCCAAACTCAAAAACCACTTAGTACATACTTATACTCCATGAACTACATAATTTTCTGCATATCTCTCTACCATAAATGATGTGATCTTTTGAGAAGATATTGCAGAGGTAAGCAACCGGTCGATTTCCAGCCATAATAATTGTCTTAAATAAATCTACCTTGGTTTAAAAACAAACGCAGCAAGTTTTTACAGAGAAATTCAAGGTCGATATGCTTGTCTTATTATATTGCAAATATTTATTTGAATACAATTGCTAAAGTTCATTATATTTTTTTTATTGCATTTGCTTGTGACCTCCTATATTCTGACTAATATGTATGTACATTGTGTATGAATGACAGTGTATACAAATTTATATACTATATGTATACAAAAAAAAATTAACTTGCTGATATGTAATTTCTAACCCATCAAATTTTGCAAGTATCTTTGGTTATTACCCGTCCAGCGAAAATAGAGACTATGTAATATATCATTAGCATTTTCGGATCCTGCATTTTAGAAACGGAGCGGAAAACTTTGGATGAATGAAATTTTTTTATAAAAACAGATGATGGGGTAGGTACCTACTAATAAGGAAATGGTAGATATCATCATAGAAATGAGATTCTGAAATTTTGTCATATCAAAATATGTCAAAATATACGACAAATTGAAATGAACTTTTCGTGTACTTCTTTTGTATACTTTTATTCAGTTCAGTAAGTCTGGTATGACGTATGGTGAAGAAAACATATAAAAATATTACTTTGTATTACAAATGCAAAAATATTAGCTGTGTTCTTTTGGTTCCGTGCAGTGCACTACAAAATACAGAAGATTGAGAATTGAATTGACTTGTTTGGTCATAGAAGTAGAAATATTAAAAAAATATTCTAGATTCTTACAAAACACCCTGTATATAAAAAAAAAAAAGTACTGGGTGTACGGTCACCGTCAAGAGCTCATCATATGCAGAATTTCATCATCTTTCCAACGACTACTCAGGAGTTATGGTGGTGTAAACTAAAAATTTCGCATTTTCTTACCCTTTTTATACCCTAGATGAAATCTATAGGGTATACGTAGTTTGTCATTCCATTTATAACGCACAGAAATAATGATGGTAGAGCAAAATGGATTGGACACCCCCGCATAAAATTGAAAGTTATTTTGATTTTTGCATGTCCGTCCGTCCGTCCGTGCGCACGATAACTCGAAAACGCGGCATACAAAAATTTTGTCTTTCACTATACATTTGGACACTACCTGAGAACACGTCGACATAGAAAGCTGAAATTTGGTACATTGTGTTTTCATAGTAATAGCAAATAAAATTTCAAAAATGGACTAAATCGGGCAACCCCTTCTTGGTGTTGCCATATAAAAATGTAGGTTTTAGGTTTTTTACTAATACTTTGAAAACGATCAGTCCTAGACATTTTTATTGTATTAAAGACTTCTTCAGAATAAGAAATCCTATAAAATTGTTAATAATCATTTTTTCTGTCCGACGAGCCGTTCTAGAAATTTATGCGAGAAACCAATGCAAAAATCAAAATTGCTCAAATGGGTGACCATACGAAATTTCATACGTGCATTCATCTAGCGTATCATAAGAATTGGTCTTAGAGCGATTCTAGCTTTTTCACTTGTTTGATTTTGACTTCTTTTTTTTTGTACAAAAAGGTGGTTAACATAACTTTTTGCATAAAAACTATGGACTCTACTCTTCAATTTGACCTATTACAACTATGTAGAGAGTGCGGGTCTGGCTGAGCAGTCGTTTGAAAGGCCATGATGTTCTACATACAACTAGCTCTTGATGGTGACCGTACACCCTGTACTTTTTAATATACAGGGTGTTTTGTGAAAAATTATCATATTTTTTCAATCACCCTGTAACTACGAAACGGTTCACATGCCCCCCCCCCATCCATCACCCCCCTGATTTACCTCCTGTCCTTTAGACCACCATGGCGGAAACACCCTGTATAAGCCAAATTTCTTGGCGAGCGGCTGGACGAACAAACTATATGTAAATTCGATTATTTCACCTAGATTACAAATGAATGATTTGCTTTATTTAATTAATAAAACTGTTAAATATTCAAAAATGTTGCTTTTCAGAAAAATTAGTGAAATGAAAAACTGAAAACAGTCGTCTTTTAAGGACCTTGAAGCAGCTCTAGCTAAAACTAAACTAAAAAAGCTAGAATAAAAACGCCTAGGACTGACAATTTTCACAGCATACGTAAACAACCTAAATTTGCAAATAGTAATACCAAGAAGGGTAGTTTTATTAAAACGCCGTGTACAAAAGTTTGACTCTCTACGTTAACCAGTTTTCAGACTGTGGTGTCCTTATATATAGTGAAAAACGTATGTGTGGCAACCCCACGAAAGAGTTACCCGAATTGGCTTATTTTCGAACATTTTAATTATATTATTTTTTTTTTTTGTAAAGCCCGTGTGCAAAATTTCAGCTTTGTAAGTACACGCGTTCTCGAGTTATTGTGCCATGCCCACAGACGGACGGACGGACATGCAAAAATCACGAATTATGAGTGTTCAATTCGTTTTGCTCTAGCAACATTATTTCTATGCGTTACAAACGGAATGACAAACTTATGCCCTAGACACACAGCGCTCTTAATGAAGAAATAACTAACGAATCATTAGTCTATAATGATTCATTATAAACTGCAGACACACAGCCATTTCTTTAATTAATTTGAATTGTCAAACTTGTTTTGATATACTGATTATATTAAAGAAGCGATTGTTTGTATCTATTTTATTTTTCAATTTAATAATTTACAAATGTGAAAAACATTATATTAAAAAGAATATTGACAATATACATAATTTGTTATTTGAATTTCTTCTTATTTTTCAAATCAGCAGATGCACAGCGGAGCTCCATATTAAAATTATATGCCAAATCTACCACAATTTTCCTTATTCTAGCTATAATGAAAGAAAAAAAGCACTTCATTATGATCTGATTTTCGAGCCATAATGACGTATACTATGTGGACACGGCATTTTAATGAATAGTTAGTACTAATGATTCATTAGATCGTGCTGTGTGTCTAGGGTATTAGTATTCCCTTTAGATTTCATTTAGGCCCTAGGGTATAAGAACATTTCCTATATTAAATCGTGAATTACGTATGTAGGTAGGTAATTAAGCTTGAAAATGGATAAATAATTTATTCAAACTATATATGCATATATATAACTTAATATATACACGCTAATCTCCAAAACCGCCCTACCGATTTCAATGAAACTTTGTGATTTGTGAAAGTGTTTGGTTGGTTCGATCTTGAAAGAAAGGATAGTCTTGGACACGATAGATTGCGTTGTTGTCGAGATCTAAAACACTGCCTGAGAACGCGTTGACGTGGAAGGCTGAAATTTTGTACATAGCGTTTTTATAAAAATTGCAAATACAAATTCAAAAATGTACTAAATTGGGCAGATCCTACGTAGGGTTTCCATACAAATATTTCATTTTTTAGTATTTATTTGGACACTGCCTGACAATGAGAGCACTTGGAGAACTTAAATTTGCTACGTGGTGTTTTTATAGCAATAGTAAATAAAATTTCACACATCGCTTAAATCGGGAAACTTCTTTTTGGTGTTGCCATATAATATTTTAGTTTTTCACTATATATACTTCGACACTGCCACACGCGTTGAGAGAGCTGAAATTTTGTACACGGGTCTTTTTCAAAAAAAGTCTTAAGTTAAGTTCAAAAATGGGACCAATAACGCAACTCCTTCGTAAGGTTGCCATACAAAAAATTTGGTACGTGGTGTTTTCATGGCAATGGTAAATGGAATTTCAAAAATGGACTAAATCGGGCAACCCTTTCTTGGTGTTGCCATGCAAAACTTTTGTTTTTCAATATATACTTAGAAACTGCTTGAGAACGTGTTGACGTGGAGAGCTCACATTTTGTACACGGCGTTTTTAAGAAGAAATGTAAATTTAAGTTCAAAAATGGGACAAATCGGGCATCATCTTCGTAGGGCTGACACACAATAATTTCGTGTTTGACTTATATTTGGACACTGCCTGAGAGCGCGTGGACGTAGAGAGCTACACTTTCCCACGGTTATGAATATATGTACGCACACTCATACACGAACCCACACACACACTCATACAGACACAGAGTGAAAGCCTAGAGTACGGAATCGGGCATTCAAGTCAGATAATAGCTTAGATATTATGCACCTCTAACCTCGAAACCTCCACCCCCATTATCACCGGGCAACGCCGACAGGCTCCCCCTAGTATCTATATATAAATGAAATACATTTGTTTCTGGCTTACTGTAAGTCAAATACCGCCAGTACAGTCATAGATTTTCTGCAAAATATCGAGTCATTAACTTGCACAAAAAATAGCACTGTTCTTATCAAATTGGTATAATAAACCATGCCTGCAACCAAATTAACGTTAAGCACTTGGTTTCCCCAATCCACCTTATCATATCTCATGGATTTCATGTGTATATGCATTAAGTATGCGCGTATTTCCTACTATCTCAAAATTATTATTTTTTATTTTTTGCACTTCTGTAGATTATGAAATTTTTGCTTTGTTCATTAGTACCTAAAAGTGGAAAATTGTTCCGCTTGTGACAATAATAAAACTTTTCTACTTCATTCACCTAGGTAATAAAAAAAAAATGTAATGCGTTGTGACAATTAAAATAATACGAAAGATAAAGAGTTTTTGTTGTCCTATTTTAAATATATATATACCTATATAAGATCATTTGTACTAATTAAATATCCTTTTACTCCTCATTTCATATTGAATTACATATAAACTTTCAAATCTCTATCAAAGCAGCGTAACGAAACTGAAAAACAAACAATATTCAATGCACTAAAGGTCGGAAGGGATGGGGGATGCACACTAGCTGCATCAACTTGCTATAAAAATATGTATTAAATTCAAATTGTCCTTACTGGACGTTTCGAAGAATTTGATTTTTACTGTCGTTTTTGTTTGTTTTTGTTTTCAAAGTTAAAATGGAAGTAAAAAAGAATCATATTTGGCATACTCTGCTTTAAAGGCAACAATACAACTTTAAGTGCGAGGAATATTCATTCATAGTCATATGGGGATATTAATAGAAAATTTCTTTGCATTTCCACTAGCACTTAATTACGTTTCCGGAAATGATTTACACGAAGAAACTAATGTTTTTTATCAAATATTTAATTGGGTGTTGCTTTTCCAATTTAACCCTGCAATTCAAAAGGTTTTTCAGTCAATAGATGTGTTCGAGGAAAACACCGGGTAAACCTAGGGCACCCAGTGCTATCTTGGTTTTTTGGAAAGCCTAGGGCTACACGAGATTATCCCATTCAATAAATAACTAATAAGGAAGCGGGGTATCATGCGAATACAGTGTACGTGTTTAAGAGTTTCAATGACAGTGCGACGCGACCTATGGTCGGGGGGGGGGGGGGGATGACAAGAGGTCCTAGGTGCTATTTTGTGTCAGTTCAACATTCTGACATTTCATATTTTTTGAAAATAAGTTATTTATTCAATGGATTGTCCGAAAAATTTCTTAGGGCAAGAGACTGACATTTGTCACTTGAAATTTGTTTCTAATTGCGGCATATAAAAATATTTGTAAGCAAAAATTAGAAGAAAGGAAATCGAAAATTATTTTACATGTCTTCACCCATTATATAGATAAATTTTCACAATTAACTAACGGTACTCTGTAGAACTGTCAGAGAAATGTCAGATTATACTACGATTATATCCTAATTTCAAATATATTCTTCGATGAATTCACAAAACCCTAGGTAAAAATTAACCGCAACATTGTAGGGGAAAATGCACACTAGTATTTTACATTTTGTTTTCATCGAACAAACCTAATGGTATACATTTACACGGCAACAGTAGGTAGTTTACGTAAGTAAGTAAGTGTCATGACAATCGCAATAGGCTCAAATACAATTGAAGTAAAGAACTTATGATTTTGAACGAGACTGACGTTTACTTACGGAAAATTGATATTTTTACCCTAAATAGATATCAAATTTCGTACGAATTATTCATTATCTTGATATTTAGTATTTTCAATTTTAAAAACCGGTAAAATAAACATAAATAGAACTTAGAAGTTGATTTAATTGAAAATTTGTCTTTCTATTAATTCGCAGTTCCGTAATGACATTTTATGTGTTCAATTTTAAAAAGTCGTAAAAATGAAAAAATTAACAAATGGAAGGATTTGTTCTTTCTATTAATTCGCAGTACCATTTTTACTACATTTTAATTTGTACATTGCACTTTTAATCATTTGGTATTAATTTAATTGTTTGACACATCGCTTTCTTACAAGCTATTGTTACCGCATATTTACTGACTGCAATTTGGCATTTAAACTTAACGAAAACTCCCCTCCGACGAGTTAGGTAAATTTGTGAACGTCTGTTAAATTTAAAGGGTGCGTTCGCTTTACATAAATAACATTACTTACATATACGTAAATTGCAATTGAGCTTAATATTTGATAAATGCCACACATGTCGATATAAAACAAGGAAAAAAAACTAGAATTGGTATAAGACCAATTTTTAAAGAAGTTGTATGTACATCAAAAACAAGAACTGAAAAACTATTTATTCCAATTTAAAGGAAGATTTTTGCTCCAATGGTGAATAAAATCAAGGGAAATAGGATAAACTAAGAAAATTATATATTTTCTCCGTAATTTTACGAAAAACACAACTTTTATCCGCCGAAAAACGAAATTTCGGTTGCATCTGTTAATTTCTTTTCGGTTTCACACTAGCACATTTCAGGGCAAAAAATTTGTTCAGTCTTACTTAACCTCACTTTTGAACTGTTTGTAAAAACATTCTTAAATTTGCCCGGAGAAGTTTTTTTGTTTTATAATAATGTGGATAGGGATCACCACTTAAGGGTTAACATTAAAACACTCGTATGAGGAGCCCTCATTGAAATTAAATGTCACTTTTATTTATCCGAAAAAAGTTTTCAGCTTTTGATGTGTAGGTAATCAAAAGCGAAATTTCGGTGTAGAACTAACTTTTCGGTTATCGATGCTCGATGTGCAAGTGCCATTACGACACCTTAGATGAATGTCCATATGAAATTTGGTATAGTTTCTGTTCAAATTGATTGTTAAAATGGCTTTCCGCATCTATTTCTAGAATGGTTCCCCGGACAGCAAAAAAGGATAATAATAACCAATTTCATTGCAATATCTAGGACTGATCCTTTTCACAGTACACGTAAAAAAACTCAATTCTTGTAAAAAGTTTGAAATTGTTGGTCTTGGCACTCTGTATAGTGATTCTAGTGTGTAAAAACTGTCTTAGTGGCAAGATATTTCAAAGTAATCTGAAGTTTAATGGAAGCAGACAATGCTTCTCTCATAATAGTATCTGCATTTTTTATGAGCACGTATACATTCTGTAATAGGAACTCAAACTGGCAACTTCTCTCAAGAGCCGATTAGAAGCTCCAAAGTCAAGCGTTGTAAAATCCGGCGAATGTGTACTAACAAGAGAAACTGAACTGCTGTTCAATAGAAAGAGATTGCCCATTGATCATGTGTGACAGAGAGAAATATACTTGTCTTTTTCTGGAGAAAAATGTTTACATTATTCAATAGCCAAGCTCGTTGTATTTTAGACAGTAGTGGCGTAACCCCCGCAAGATACAAGCCATGAACAAAGTCGAAAAAAGAGAGCAACGGGCCGCCGGTCAGCAGGCGACGTCCACAGTCTTCTTGCCTTGTCTTACTGAAGGAGTTTTTCATATAAAAGTTGCTTGTATTTTGTTCAAACGCTATAATTTGTTCTAGATGCTACTTTTTTTTTAACTATTAGAAAGAAAACATATTTGGCTGCAATTTGTTTTAACTTCATTTTGCTGTGGGAGCGACAGTTTTGGGCTTTAGGACCTGTTTAGATGAAATCTTTGTTTTTCCTCCATGACGAATATACAAAAAGCAATGGGAGTGAGCTCTTACTGCATGCTGTACCCGGTACGTTAAGGCCTTTTAATGTGTCAGTGCCTTCGGCGACTTCATGGCCTGTATTATATTCCGGGGGTTAAGTATAGTTCAGACAAGCGAAGTTACTGTCCCAAGTAGCCTCGTTTTCAGTCCCTCACCTCCTCTTGACATACCCATCAGTTTACTTGCGCCAGTACGAAAACGAGTTCCACTCACTTCAACTTTTTAGCGAAGTGGAAGCTGAGAAATAGTCAAATTGAGTGTATTTTCTGCAATTGGTACACGTTTTGATGTGTGTAGTCATTTATAATCATCTGGCGTGGAACTTGTGAAATGTGAAGATATTTGTTTTTAGAGAAAATGGTTTCAAGTGAAAAATTACATATTGAAAAGGTCATAAATTGTCCAAGTTAATTAAGGGCAATTTCGGCACGGTGATTGCTAAGGAATAATATTTTTGTTTACATAATTATCTTTTAAATTTTCGAAATTTCTTACTGAAAAATAAAAAGCACTCCCTCCGTATAAAAGCGCAAACATAAATGTGTTGACATTTTACAAGTTCCACACCAGCTGATATTATTAAAGACTGCTGAAATCAAAAAATGTACCAATTTGTATTCAATTTGACTATTTCTCAGGTCCCACTTCGCTAAAAAGTTGAAGTGAGTGGAACTCGTTTTCGTACTGGCGCAAGTAAATTGATGGGTAAGTCAAGAGGTGGTGAGGGACTGAAAACGAGGCTACTTGGGACAGTAACTTCGCTTGTCTGAACTATACTTTACGGTAGTGGTTCACTGTTTGTTTTTACACACTGGCAAATAAGGGTATATTGATCAAGTGTTCAAGAGTTGTCTCTTGTTAGTAGGTATATAGCATTTTCAGATGTAATTAAGCATTTTCCAGAAAGAATTAAACCTTTTCCACAAAGAATTAAACCTTCTCCACAAAGAATTAAACATTTTCCACAAAGAATTAAACATTTTCCACAAAGAATTAAACATTTTCCACAAAGAGTTAAACAAAATTCGTAAACAATTAAAGAAATGATTTTTTTATTTGGTTTTTTTAACTTTAAAAAAGGCCGGATTTGAGGTGGATCGTATGAATTCAGCTACTACGATTCAACAGAGAAAAGAATATGCTGTGGAGTTTTCAAGAAACGCTCCAAGTAATAGAGAAAAACTCATTTTTATCGATGAATCTGGGTTCAACCTTCATTTAAGGCGCCAACAAGCTCGTTCGCGAGTAAACACAAGAGCTCGTGTTGTTATTCCCACAGTCCGTGGGCGTAATACTACCTTATTAGCAGCAATGAACAATGATGGAATTCTACATTACAAGATTATTTCAAATTCAACATGCAACTCCGATAAATTTTGTTCATTCCTTATAGAGCTTATAGGTAAAATTGCACATATAGGAGATGCATGGTTAATCTTGGATAATGCCGCCATACACAAGACGAATGCTGTTCGAGAGGTAGTTGCCACCGGTAATAATCTACGACTTCAATTTCTTCCACCATATTCACCTATGCTGAATCCTATAGAGCAAGCGTTTTCAAAGATAAAAGAAGCTGCGAGGAGGATTCTCGCAGATACATCCGTTGAGCACACCCTCTCCTCAGTTATAGAAAGTAGCGTTAGAGAGATAAATTCTACAGATGCTGTAAATTTTATAATGGACATGATGATGAAAATTGCTCCTGATCGCTTGGCGAACCACTTCATTGACGTCAAAATATTTACAAATGTAAAAAAAACAAATAATAAAATTATTTGTTTAATTGTGTATGAATTTTGTTTAATTCTTGGTGGAAAAGGTTTAATTGTTTATGGAAAATGTTTAATTCTTTGTGAAAAAAGTTCAATTCTTTGTGGATGAGGTTTAATTCTTTGTGGAGAAGGTTGAATTCTTTGTGGAAAAGGTTTAATTCTTTGTGGAAAATGTTTAATTCTTTGTGGAGAAGGTTTAATTCTTTGTGGAGGAGGTTTAATTCTTTGTGGAGAAGGTTGAATTCTTTGTGGAAAAGGTTTAATTAAAACTGAAAATGCTATACCCTAGCCGGTAAAAGCCAAATGCGAACCTATGGCAAAATTAACTTAACAACAAATTAAGAATCTGGCGAGAGAATTCCGACTGTTTCACATTTAAAATGTATATGGCTAGAAAAGGGAGAAGAAAAATAACAAAAAACTCTCTTTAAAACTTTTATGACTAAAGACAAAAAATGTGAAAGTGCACATTGCATACAACGAAACAAAATGGCAAATGATTCATTTTCGTAAAGATATGAAAAGGGGCGGAGTTTTCAGATTTTACTCATTAAATGCTCCCTTGCTTTTGTGAAAACAGGTTTTATCCCATGTTTTTTGCTAACATCCCAATTTTTGTTGCTGTAATCGATATTTGAACAGCACATGCTTCTGTTTACATTCCCTTTACTCTGAAGAGGTTAAGTGAGAGAAATCCTTGCTGGATTCTCTGATCGGGAAAAATGAGAATTTTATTCGACAGAAACACCTTGAACACCTTGGTCAAAGCGATATTTATCTTTTTCTTAAAAAAGTAAAGTAGTGTGACCCGAAGTTCATTATTATGAATAGTTTGATAGGATTTTGAAGGATTCCAATAAGATTTTGTCGTTCGGGTAATCCTACGTTCTCTCAGTTTATATATGTCTTAAACCCTGTGTCTCAATCGCACTACAATAATGCATAGCCAAGTTCTTTTCCCTCATTCATGTAACAGACGAAAGTGTATGAAATTATTTGTTTCTTTCTAAAAATCACGAAAAATTTTCAATTTCGTTTGGCTGATTCCTATCTTCTTATTAAGTTATCTTTGCCCATGGCCTCCTGTTTGTTTTCGTATGGTTTCTTTTGTATCGCTCAATTATTTCGATAACATCAATATCTCAGGACCTAATATTTATATCCTTCCATCGTGCTGATCCCTACTAACGTCACTAACTTATTTCCTAGTATTTTCAGTGTAAACAAAAATGTCATGACATGTCATGAGAGTAAGGTACTGTCGCCGGCCGTGTAAATGTAGCTTAATATAATACGAAAAACTTATTTCCTTGCACTTTGGTAAGAAGGATTGAAATTGAAACGAACAAATCAGTCACAATGTGACATAAGAACCCAATGAATTATCGAATCGGCCATCTGTTTATCTTTGTACCATGGTATGTATATTGTAGGTACAATACATACAGGAACTCTCTGTTTTCTTGATGAAAATGAAAACAAGGAAATTAAAAGAAAATGAAAACATAAAACGGTAACATTCAAGCAACAACAAAAAGTAGAATATTCATTTCGTATTTCGAATATTTTTCTGATGCTGCTCATCAACAGGTTTCTGATCAACAAACATTCGCACAAGAGGCATAACCACAAATACATTGGCATTTTTTGATCACCACGTAACTGGGTATATATTTTTAGCGCGATCATTTCTACGACGAAGGTTGAAGGGAAAGTGAAGTGGTTCCCGCGTCAGCTACTGCAAGACCCAAATATTTTCAGGTCAGGTTTTTTTTTTCGTGGAATGTTTTCAATGATGCTGGCCGCTGGATGCTGTGACTGTGATCAGTGATCTCACTCAAAAGAAGAAATAGAATTTGAAACTATCATGGCATGTTTTGTGTGTTGATTTTAAAACGAGTTTTTTTTAAACTGTTTTTATATTTTGTGTACGCATATTATACAATTTATACACATGCACAGTACGATTCGCATGCGCGCTCTAGGTGCTTTTTGTAAATATGTGTGCAGGTACGGTAGATGCTTAAAATATTTCGGGTTTTAGTGATTTTTTTTTCGGTTTAAAACTACAACTGAAATACAATTTTTCATATAAATCTTAAATTTACAGAATCTACCTAAACTACCTATGTGTGTAGGTTTGGTGCCTAATTTGTATTTAGTTCATTCGATAAAATATTATTGCTTAAAACTAAATATTATTACAGAATTTTCAATGAAATTTGATGTTTTCCATTTTTGTTTTTTTTTTTTTTCAAATAATTTGGAAATGAACGATATCTGTTTTCTCAAAATATTGTTGCATAGCGACTGCAATATTGATATTAGTTTCCTACCTATCAATTATGCCAGGCAAATTACTACCATGAACACAAATTTATTATCACAATTTACAATTAAAAATTGAAAAAAATATATAATAACTGAAATAGAAACTTACCGCACATAGCAAATTGAATATGAACAAAATATATTTGACCGTTGATGTTGCGAATCCCATCTTGGATTTTTTTTATTGTTTTCTCTCACCGTTGATAAATAATTCACTGCTTTAGAAATTAAAATAAAAAAAATAAAAAACAAATTAAATTGGATAAGCAAATTTTTTACACGTCTTAGCCCGAATTCATAATAAAAATTAAACCAGTTTTAGATAAGACTTGATTCTAAGGCCATTAAATTACACTCACATTGCCTTGAATCATGTTAATTTATCCAGAATAACCAAATGAATTAATTTTTATTATGAATTATAAGCAATAAATTGTTATTTTTTTTTTTTAATTATTATTATTAAATTACAATCACAAATATTTCTTCCACTAATAAATGTTAAGCGTCACCGTACCAAAAAATTAACGAAATCCTCACAAATTAAACTCCGACACCGTTGACGTGTTACTACAGACTGGAGAGCTTACTACGGTTTATTTCAATTGAAATTTAAAAAAGCTTTTAGATTTCTTTTACGTTGCGGACGCACACATTAACAAAAAAAAAGGCCGTTTCGTAGTAATTTCTCTTATTTATTATACATTTACATTCCACAAGTCACTACTTATCTAATCTAAATTTATATTTTAGTGTGAAAACGCAGATGAATGAGGCAGTAAATAGAATATTAAAAATTGGCTTAAAAGTAATTTTTTATAACGGAGGAACAATTCTTTTATTATGTCTAAATCTGTCCAATGAACATAAATCTCCCTATCTGGCATCACTACTGCCCCACACCACAAGCAGGAGATGGCAAACTGAGCGTGAATGTGACAAACGAAACGCTGACAAGACACTACATATGACTACCCCTCGTATGTACTGCTACTTACTTACATATCTCAAAATATTCCCTAAATTCCCATAAAATCACACTTTTCCTTTAAAGCTAAGTTGGTATAGGTATTTGTAAATTTACGGTATTATGTTCCACAAAAATATGCAATGGAAAGCTTTAGGTCTGAATTACAATTTCGACTGATCAGTCGACTACAACTTTGCCCAAATGGGAAATGCATGTGGTCAGATACATTTGTAACTTCGACTTCGACTGCGACTGAAACAAAGTGCAAATGTGGTGTTGGCTGCGGCCAACTTCAGTTCAATCGCAGAAGTCAGTACTTCTGCGGGTTTGTTCAAGCAGTTGAAGCTTTAATTTAATTACAAATTTCACCTCAGCGTCGACTTCGACTTAAAATCAAGTCGCTTCAAGTCCTTCCCACAATCAGATTCAGGTAATATAATTCAAAAGAATTTTATTTAAAATCGACTAGGTATAATTAATTTCAGAATATATTTTTTATCTATTTAAAAAAGTTATTTTTCTTCCTTTATTGTTATTTTACGTCTTGTTTTTTTTTTTTTAGAAATCTTTTCTAATGTGAATTTGTTAGCGAGAATAAATCCAGACATTGCGATGCAGTGCAGTGCCAAAACAGTGTACATATTGTTCCAGCGGGAAATTAAACGTGCATGCCACTAAGCATACAGGTATTCTCAACGAATATTCTTGAAAAGGTAGGTAGGTAGGTAACTAATGAAAAATATGTGCATAAGTCATACAGAGAAGTAGATATACTTTTTCAGAACAAAATTCACGTTGAGAGGAGAATGATGGAGAGAAAATGTTTGGATTTTTTCTTTGGAATTGAATATTATGTCATCTAGTTAAAATGCGTTGCAGTAGTTCTCTTTTCTGAAATTTAATTCTGGGATGAATTCGAAGTAATTGATGAGTGAGTCAGGTTCACTGACTTATAACAATGGATTGAGCGATTTGCTATTTCATGTGGCACAAAAAATATTGTGTTTCTGTATATCACCGTTAGAGCACCCTTTAAAACGATTACATAAAAACATGTAAAACTCAACCAATCAGATGAAATTTTACACCTGTAAATCGAATTTAATTAAAAACATATATTTTCTTGTGCCCAAGTGATTTTAATCGCTTATAAGGAATTAAACTCATTCCGACTTTAATTTTCAAAAGTTATTCTTAACTGAATCCTGCTTATGGGCAAGAGAGACGGAGCATGGTAAACACTATATTTATCTTATTCCTTCTGCAGTGATTGCATCTGTAGTCAACATAAAAACATCAAATGACATAAGCAAACGTTCCAGAATGCAATATTTTATGTTGGTAGCTCCAACTCTGCCATAGGGCGAAAGAGAGAGCTATAAAACTTGTGCCATGCTTTCCTATAGGAAAATGACAATACGCTCAGTCCATAGTTATAAGTCAGTGGTCAGGTTGAGCCGAATATGCCCGTAGTAAGAAATTTTAGATATTTTCCTTAGAATCGAATATTGTGACATTTGCGTAAAATTCGCTGCAGTATCTTGTTTTGAATTTCATTCTGAAATAAAGTTGAAAGTAGTTGGTCGGTTAAGTGCAAGTGGAAAAAAGAAATTAGAAAAAAATGAGAAAAATATATATTTTTTTGTTGCAGGTAATCAGGAAAAATCCCTCCTGGCGACAGAGGTAATAAATGAAGGGCAAATTACTGGACCTAGTAAACTGTTTTAGTTTATCTGTTGTGAACTCGATTACCCCTACACATTTCACCGAAACATCGTCCACACTGTTAGATCTTTTTCTTGTAACTCATTCAGATTTTGTGCTATTTTACAATCAAATGGTATTGCCAGCTTTCTCCAGACATGACCTAATCTTACTTATCTATAACATTAAACCTGGTAATAGTGTTGGACGAGAATTTATGTATCGGGATTTCAAAAACATTAATTTGGACATGTTGTTCGCTGAGGCGATGCATATTGATTGAAGTGGCCTTTGCAATACGGCTGATGTTGAACTACAAATTTCATTGGTTAATGAATACCTGGCTTTTCTCTTTAATAGACAATAGACATGTTCCACTTAAAACCTTCAGTGTTCTTAACGAAAATTGCCCTTGGATTACTCCTCAGATAATTGCATTGATGAACAAACGTGATAGGGCATATAAAAATGGAAGCGCATTGAATCACTTAGAGACGAATATCACCGGTTACGTAATATTGTTACATCTGCCATTTTAAAATCTAAAACAAGCTATCACAGGAAAAAGTTTGATGTCAAGCTTCCAACCAAGAAACTTTGGAATAACGTGAAGAATGCTGGAATTGCGGCATCGAAAAATAACAATATTGTAGACTTAGATCCTAATGTATTAAATGCCCAGTTTGCAGCTTCTTCTACTAATTCACCTTCCGCTTGCAGTATAGACAGCCTTTTGGCCAATGTCACCTTCTCAGATGGTTTCTCATTGATTAGAGCTGAAATGGATGATGTTATTGAAACTATTTTCTCTATTAAATCGAATGCCGTCGGTCTTGATGACATTCATCCGAAATTTATTAAACTTCTTCTCCCTTGTATTCCTCACCCTCTGACACACGTCATCAATACTATCTTATTAACCTCGTCATACCCCCCCCCCCCCCCCCCCCATCTGGAAGAAAGCAAAAATAATTCTTATAAGAAAACGAACGAAGACGGCTATTCCAGAATATAGACCTATAACTATTTCATCTTTCTTGTCCAAAGTGTTTGAAAAAATTCTGTACAAGCAGATTTATCTGGAAAGCAATAATTTCTTGAATCCTTACCAATCTGGCTTTAGATCTCGATATAGTTGCATGACCGCTCTCTTGATAGCTACTGAAGACATACGGCAGGCAATTGATAAAGAAAAGGTTACTGCACTTGTGCTGCTGGACGTTTCTAAAGCATTTGATAAGGTTAATCACAGGCTTTTAATCAATAAGTTAGGCAACAACTTGAATTTTTCACTCTCTGCGTGTAAACTTGTGGCATCTTATCTCTGTAACAGAATGCAATTGGTCGAAAGCAATAATTTCTCCTCTGAGCTCTTGTTAACGGATAGTGGTGTACCTCAAGGTTCTATTTTGGGACCGCTGCTTTTCTCCGTTTTCATAAATGACCTGCCAAATATGATAAGATACTCTAAATTTCACCTCTATGCTGACGATTTGCAACTGTATATCTCCACGCCTTTGGGGTTGATTGATGATGGTGTGGATAAATTAAATGAGGACCTCTTGGCAGTCTTGAACTGGTCTAAGCAAAATAACCTACTCCTCAATCCCAATAAAAGTGATTCGATTGTTATATACAAACATGCCGTAGACACTTCTTGTTTTCCATGAATTTTCCTCAATGGATGCCCTATCATGTACTGCGATAATGGTAGAAATCTTGGTATTACATTTAACAAAACCTTGACTTGGAATATTCAAGTGAACAGCATCACTGCTAAGATCTATGGAACTCTTCGTATGCTTTCTATATCGTCGGCCTATACTCCTCTATCCACTAGACGTATGCTTGTTCATACTCTCATTATTCCTATTATTATGTATGGTTGTGAAATTTTTGCTGGTAAAATGGACTCCACTTCAATGCGCAAGCTCAATACTGCCTTCAACTCAGATGTTCGTTATATTTACGGAATTCGAAGATTTGACCATATCAGTGCACATATTATTTCAGTTATTGGATGTCCTTTAGTGTCCTCTCTTCAACAAAGAATATCCTTGAATATAGAAAACCGGACTATCTGCATAATATTTTTAATTTTTCTCGTTCTAACCGAACTTCTACGTTAATTAGTCCACGATATACTTGTTTGATTTCAGAGCGTCAGGTCCTTGTCCAGGCTACCAGGCTGTGAAATCATCTTCCGCCTGCACTCAGGGGATCACGCAGGAGAGACAAATTTACTATGGAATTAACTAGATATATGAATTTAGGCCTTTAGTTTAGTTTTATTTCATTTCCTGGTACTAACATTATATAGGTAACTAGCTGGTTGTATATTGCTCTAGATTTATTGATTTTCTCTTTATATAACTGGCTTGCGTGGAATTTTTGCCTTTTTTTGTACATACAATAATATCCTATTAGTTATTCTTTTTCGTTTTTCTTTCTTTTTTTGTTTCAATCATACTTTATAGCGTTATATTTAATCTTACTTTAAGTAAATTTTGTAGTTAGTCTTTTTTTCTCAACCTATGCATACTTATAAGACTATTTTTCATGTCTTAATTGTATAGAGTTAATTAGAAATAAATTTGAATTTGAAATTATCTTCCACTATTCACAGGTAATAGTATCGGCACAGTTAACTTGACGTATCGGCATCTCAAAGTGTTCATTAAAATATTCTTGCAACTAATTGTGAGTGAGCAAGCTTCCCTTCCAACGCGATTTTTAACTTGACAGCAGAAGGCAGTTCGGTCGGTTGATGTCTTATCATCTTGCATGCAAGTTCATTTAAAAAATGGCATTGAGGGGTAAAATTTTGCGTATATTGGAAAAATATAGCAATAAAGGAAGTAGCAGGCTGATAAAAACCCAAGAAAAATGAAGAGGAAGCTGTTGGTAAATGCTGCAACGCAAATGATCCCAGAAAATCTCTTACCAGTATAAACTTATCAATTTCTCTCGAGCATTTCTTTTCCGCCATCTTGAAAGCTGTATAATGTCAAATTACTATCACCTCAGCTGGCATGGTTTTTCATCATGCAAGTTCGCTGAAAGCTGAGCTGCCAGCATGGCAGTAGAGGTTACACGTGCAAGAAGTATGGCAGTGCAGATTGCATGCAAGCTGTACTTGCAGGTGTCACCCCCGGGTAAGTGTGTGTTTGTTGTGAGAAGATGAAATGTGTGGATCCCAAGAGAAGAACCTTTTGAGTCGCTATTTCAGATTACCTTCGGGCGTGAATAGTGGTTGAGCTTAGCGAATTTGCTCTATAACGTAAATATCATGGAGTGCTATATTTTTAAGTGAATAAACAAATGGTGAAAGTTTTTTTAGATTTTGTTTGATCATAAAATCTATATGATTAAAAAAGAAAAAAGCTTTAAGGCAATTTAAAAATCTAAACGGTGTAGGTACTATTAAGGAAGTTGACATTTTTGATTATTAGATTGTCTTTGCATACGTATTAATACTTGTCGTTATTTTTGCAGAAGCGCTAATACGGGATGTCGAGGACATGAGTCAAGTTTTCGCATATAAAAATACGCACTTTAGAAATGAGGCCATGAGAGGAAACGAGGCCAAATGTAATGCTGGTATTTCATTTACTTTGTATTTTATAATTTATGAATAAAGTGAATTATTTTTATTTATGATAATTGTTAGTTGCTTCTTCCTATATCTATCCAAAAACCACTCCGTGTTGAATTTGGAGTTTATTTTGCAAAAATTGTTTGTGTAATTAATAATAAGAAGAAGAAATCCTTTGATTCATCTAGGTATTTAAATATGTTAATTACAATGATGGTAATAATGCATTTTGGAGCGCTGTCTAGTATTATTCATTGAAGATTTCTTTTAATATTGTTCATATATGTTTTCATGGATGGTGGCTCACCGAATTCAATGCGTTTGAAGAGCAGGTCATTGTTTTGACGGGTATAGTCACTGCAGTTGTTGGTCTTCCAGGGAAGAATTTTGGCGTTGAAGAATCTTTCACAAGTGATAACCTTACCGATAATGTTGAAGATTATAACTGTGATATCACTGTAGATAATCTACAGGGTGTTTTCGTGTAGGTGGGCCATAAAGCAGGCGGTGACAGTACTCATCTGGCCGAACAAAAACTTGTATGACAAAGGGGTCCACGTCAACCGTTTGGGAGATACAGGGTGATTAGGAAATTGTGATAGTCTTTCATAAAACACGCTGTATTTTAAAAAGTTCCGGGTAAATGGTCACCGTCTAAAGCTGGTTGTATGCACAACTTCATGGCCTTGCCAGCGACATCTCAACCAGCCCCGTACTCATCTCCTTTCAGGACTTATGTATTTTGATCTAAACTAAAAATTTCGGATTTTCTAACGCTTTATTTTTACTTTGATCTCTATTTTTAAGACTCTCCTCTTTAATTTGACCTATTACACCCAATGTGCTAACTGTAGCCTTTAAGCAACTACATTCAGGTCATACAACCATTTTTCTTTAAAAATTACGATTTTCAGACCCTTTAACGGCTACGTAGGATGTGATAAATCAAATTAAAGAGGAGAGTCCACAGTTTACAGTTTTTATAAAAAAAAAGTTATGTTAAAGACCATTTTGCAAAAAAAAAAAAAATAGAGATCAAAGTAAAAAAAAGGTAAGAAAATCCGAAATTTTTAGTTTAGACTTAAGACCACAATAAGTCCCGAAAAGGGGAGAGTACGGGGTTGATTGAGCAGTCGTTGGCAAGGCCATGGGGTTGTGCATATAACCACATTTAGACGGTGACCGTACATTCTGTGCTTTTTAAGACACAGGGTATTTTGAGAAAGACTAACATAATTTCTTAAACACCCTGTATCCCCCAAAGTTGATGTGGACACCCTCCCTGCTACACAATTTTTTATTCGGCTAGGTGAGTAGTATCACCTCCTGTTCTATGGACCACCTTGACGGAAACACCCTGTATGTAATAATAAAATATATCCAGTTTATTACTTTAGATAGCTTTGCTGAATTAATTTCTAATTTATGTTGTCACTTGTGACTGCCAAGATTTCCGAAAATGTTACTTGACATATTCGAAAACGCTTGCCGAACAAAAATGCTACAACATAGTACTGCCAATGGAAATTTTCTTGCCCCAGAGGTGTGGAGCTACGGGTGCACATACACACATCCAATTATTACTCATATGAGAGTTATTGAGCATAAAATGGTAAGGTTGCTTTTTAATCGAAGCTATTTTGTTATTTTTTTCAAGTAAGGTATAGATAGCCTTTGAGAAGATAAGGAGACAAGCATAAAATTTCTGGTGGACCATTTATTCCTGTGTTATGGCATATATAAAATCTCTAGTCACTTTTCCATAAGAATCAATATTATGTAAAACATTTTAGATTATTGCAGTGTAGCACGCACACAGATGACATCAAATAAACGTCACGCCAATAAGATCCCTTGAATTTTGGAAAAATGTGGAATGTAAATAGCAAAAGCTTTTTGTTCATGAAAATATGCCGGATATGATCCACACACATTTCGTCGAAAATTCTAAATTAAATACTTATGCATTCGCACGCACCCATACGTCTTCATATTTCACCCAGGCTTGAAATTGGGGAAGTTCTGTTGTTGTTTTGATGATGTTCTGTTTACATTTTATTTTCTTTCGTTCGACTTTGGTTTCGTCATGCATGATGTCATCATCGTGGTGAGCATTATTGAAAATATTTTTCGTGTGTAATTGCATGTCGGCGCCTTCTCGCTTCTCTCTAAATTGTTATGGCCGTGGCATGATATCTTTCTTTAAAAATTTTAATGTGAAATCATAATTGCAAGAAACCAACAAAAGGGCAAAACTATTGAAGTGGCTTTGCTTTTTACGTTAACTTTATCTATACATACCTGGATATATACACACACCTAATGTATGTAACGGTAGATGGGAAAAGTTTCATTTCTTCTTAGCTTGATTGGATGATTAATTAGAAAAAAATTGTTTGCTTTAGTACACGATATACAAAAGATAAAATATTTATTCATAAAAAAGATAAAATATTTATTTATTTATTCATATGCCTACCTTACGCTAGTACATTGAATTTACAACAACACAATAGTATTAATGTGAATAAGGTAAAAAACCCAATTACCGGCCACTTAAGTTTTTTTTTTACCTTAACATTATTTTAATAGTAAAATGTGCAATATCAGTTGTCAAAAACCAACTATAAATTTGAGAAAAGGATTGTATTCTTAGTATTTACTGTGCAATCAAAATATGCTATTAATATTATTAGCATAAAATTTCTGAGTATTTACAAAAAACCTGGAATATTTTTAGTACCCGGCCACCAAACTTCTCCCAGCAAACATTGTCTGGTCAATAGTACATAGACCGTCCTTTGTACTGAAATTGAAAAGTGGTCAACATCAAAATTTGGTTAAATCGAACATCATTTTGACGTCGACCTGTCGACAATGTACCACCTAAAGAACATCTTCCGACGGAAATAAGGTCGTCATAATAGCCACCAAAATAACCTCCAAAATTAAACTGAATGACAACATTTTGGTTGCCCAGAAGACGTCATATTAACGCCTGAAACACGACTTTAGGCAGAAATAAAGTTGTCATATTAGCCACCAATTATTAATACAAAATGACCTCTAGTTGGCACATCGAAAGACAAAAACGCTTAATGAAAAAACTCACTTTTCCATCCTGGAACGACGAATACTTCCAATAGAACTTAAGCTAAAAGGTAGGAAAATTCTTATGTTTTTATTATTCGGAGAAATTATTAATTTTTTATGTTGTTTATCGAGAAAAACATTTTTCAATGTTTTCGTTGAATTTTCGTTCACAAAAACAATGAAATAAAACAATGTATCCAAAATGCATAGCTTCAAAAAAACTGAATATTATTTCGATTAAAGGAGCACATTTTTGGAGATATTTACTTTTGACTAAACACCATAGAATTGTTGCCCATACTGCTGCTTGAACAAGACTAAAGCAGGCCACAGACGATAAAACTGTTGGTCCAACTGTTGTACCAATCGATGTTGGCATACAACCGTTGTATGGTGTGTGGGCCAATTGGTACGAAGCATCCAACAATCAAGCTCGGTTGGATGGTTGGATGTGCATGCAGGTAAACCGCTGTTGTATAAGTTTTGTATTGTAATTGCGTTGTAAAAAACAAACCAAAATGGTGTCAATTAAGTATAAGGACTTCTGGGAAGAGTTTATTGATATATTATTAATTTTCAAAGACATAATCACAGCTGAAAAACAAATGCACATTTTCTTTTTTTTTGACAACCGATGACATTATTTCGGAAGAAATTATTGCTGAAGAAATCGGTCCAACAGTTGTATCGTGTGTGGACTACCATACAACTGTTGGTCCAACGGTTGGTCAACAGCCGTTGGACCAACAGTTGTATCGTGTGTGGGCCGCTTAATGCAAGTCTTGAATTCCCGTCCTTCCGCGAAGCTACGAAAAATCGAAAAATGACGTGAAAATGACGCCAAGCAGCGCCACTTTTAAATGCAGTCAAAAACTGACGAGAAATAGACAACGCGTTCCTTTACAATAGCACAAACTGACGACAAAATGACAGCAAAGCGCTGTTATAACTAGGGTCATACAATAGCAAAAATGCCGACAAAAAGATGGCAAAAGTAAGATATCTAAAAGAGTTTAAGAACAATAGAAAAATTCCAATATTAGGCTCTAGAGGGTTAACTAGGATTACTTCTAAAAGACGGGAAAATGCTGTTAAATCTAAGGTATATTTTGAGTCATTAAATGACGTTCTTTCATATATTTCTATATAATACAGCATGGTCGGTCATTTTGTGATCAAATTCCGATTACATTATTTAAACTTATACCAACTTGAACTCCTGAAAGACGTGATATGTCGACTTAAAAAAGTGCCAGTCAAACGAAGTCTATATTTGACGGAAACTAAAATCGATTGTCTTAAAATTTCAAATATTGACGTAAAAAGGACATCGCTGGAAAGGGATCAATAATAAGTCAATAGTAAACGAAAATCCGATGAACATGTCCTAGTTTCGTAGAAAACTTATGTCTAAATGACGTCGAAATGAGCAAGGAATTCATAATCAATTTTCAGTTAAAAATGACTTTCAGCCAAGTCTTTAAAATGTTTGTTGGGTCTGATTCCGGCCAAAAAATATCCAATTTCCGGCGAAGTTTAAACTTAATGAGAATTATAACGACTTTTTTCGTTATTTTCTTTAAGTATATTTATATATTTTACATAACGGAAGTACTTTTATATTCAGAAATTTACTTAGACTTTTGAATGTTTACATAAAAAATTACAATTTAATTCTACAATAATTTGACATTCAGTCTTAATATATTTTATTGGTATACCTGTTCTGAAGCTGTTAAGTCGACGAGTTATCATAAACAGAAATACACTATAATAGTGATGGTTGTTCAGTTTCCCATAAATATTTGGCTTACCCGGGCCCCGGATATTACACAAGTCAGTAGAACTAACACTGACAGTGTTTGACACTTACACAGGCTCGTTCAAAACCCTACTGACTACTGTTTTTTACTGACTAGTTTGTACTCATAAGATTTTTGACCAGTCAGTCTAGACTAGTCAATAAACTGTCAAATGTAAAATTAAGATGGCGGAAATTGAAAATAAAAGGTGGTAGCTAGTGTAAATTTGTGTTTATATTTCTAATCTTCTCTCTTTTGAGTGAGATGAGTGGGAAATGACTGAAAAGAGTTTAATATATATTTTAATATTTATTTTGTAGAGAAAAATAGCGGATTAAGGTAGAAATCGTTGCACAGTAGCGCATCTAGGAAGGGGGGCGGTGTCGCGGTCCGCCCCGGGGCACATATTTTGTAGCGGCCTTTTTCATATTTCTGTCTAAATTATTTAAAAGTAATCCACAGAATCATTTATTGTTAATAATTATTTAATTTAACAAAAATGCGTGCTGACCCCGGCAGTCCTTATCGACGCACGTTGGGATTTTTAAGCTTAATCACGTATGTAGACAAACATCAGCTGTTAATACTTTTTTTTAGCGCCGTTGTTGTTATTGTACACAGAGCCCCCATCGGTCGTCAACATCACCAATACGGAAAAGGAACGCATTTGTTATCTCATGGTGGTTGAAGCAAAGTTAACTTAAGAACAAGTTAGGAAGTAAGAAGAGATTTCCTTAACACTTTCGTTTAGCAAAAAAATTATGTCTATAACGATACAATTTGTTAGAATTTAGAGACTTTGTATACATGATATAAATGTATTTATTTATAGTTGTAGTTAAACTCTCCCCCCCCCCTTTTCTGATATAATGTATGAATATTGCCCAAAAGTAGTCATTTTGACAGCTTGGTTAATTTAAATAATTAAATGAATTTTATTATTGAATTTGGTAAATTTTTTATATGACTAGTCCACCCCTGTATTGCAATTTAATGAGCAATTAGACGAGCTATAAACATTCATTTTTTATTCTTAGGAATTTACAGAAAATATTTCGTCACCCAACCGAGTTACAGGGTGATTAGTAAAATATACTCTTTTTTAACTAAACACATTAGGTTTGATCGATGAAAACACCGGGTAAGCCCCGGGCTACACCGGGCTGTACTATCTTGTTTTTTGAAAACCCTGGGCTTACACGGGGCTATAGAAACTTGTTCGATGAAAGCCCGGTGTTTCTGATTTCGTGCCCCGAACTTGCACTAAAAATTTCTAGGGGTAAACGTTTGACATTTGTCATTTGTGAACTGTCACATGGAATTTGTTCGGTGATTGCGGTTGAGTGCTGTATATAAAAGTGAAAAATCGTGGAGCTCATACCAAATTCAGATTATATAAGGAAGTTGGATAAGAAATTAGATGGCACAATACCCATCGATAATATGCACATAGGAAACTCGAATGAAAATTATAAGGAAATATTTGAGGAGGCGATTAAGGTCGAAGAACATGGATGAAATCTTATGATCTGCCTTTTTAGTTAGTAAGAAATTTGATAGTAAAAATGTTTCGTTGGCATTATTAACAAATAATTTCTATAGACTTCATGTTATCCCTGCAGCTACCAAGCAAATAGATTTGAAGCAAACAATATATAAGAAATTCTCTAAATTCTTAAATGAGATGTCAGGAAAGGGTTTATTAGTGGCTCGAGAAGAAGCCAACGGGATAGACAAAATGATTTCTGTAGATTTTGATCATCCAAACTATTATTTTTATACCTAGTGTCAAAACATCTGATGATAAAAGTGAAAATAGTGCAGCACAACTGTTTCTTGCAGAAATGATAAAGCTATAACTGGTCACAGATGAACCAATTGTCATTTTTTCAAAGTAAAGTTACAGAAAAGGAGATAATACCGATGTAAAAAAGCTAATAAAAGAATATGTAATTAAGAAAAAACTGAGAAATATTTTTTGTGCATTTTAATATTTATTTATTCTTAAATTTTTAATTATTTCACCTATTTTATAAATAAATTTTCACAAATCACTGGAAATTAGAAGTAAAATTATGCTCAGGAGAACTGTCAGAGAAAAGTCATTACATTAGATTTACCCAGCGTTTTAAAAAACTTGTTCGATGAGTGCACAAAGCCCCGGGTAAATTTGGGGAAAATTGTAGGGGAAAATTTACACCGTGTTTTTACACGGTGTTTTCATCGAACAAACCTATTATATCTTCAAAAGTTAACCCTGTCCGGTCTATTTTAAAACGGCATTGTATGCAAAACTTCATGTCATTTCCAACGACTACTCAACCATCCCCGTACCCCTCCCCCTCAAAATTTCGTTTTTTTTTTTAAATTTCTCCGTTTTTTTTTAAATGTCCCAACTAACACACACTATTTTTACAAAATTTCGAAATACCAGAGCCTCCTCTTTAATTTAACCTACTATACTTATGTTGTATCTGCGTCGGTTAAGGAGTTATTAGCTATTAACCTATTCTGGTCACAGATTATTTGTTCCCTTAGTAACTGAAAACACGTCATTTAAAAAAAAGTATCTTCAAATTTCGGTATGACCTGAATACGTTATGAGCTAATACGGCAGCAGTTAGTACATCGGGCATTACAGGTTAAATTAAAGAGGATACTCTGGGCTTTCGAGTGTATGTTGATAGGGGTTCTTTTAAGAAAAATTACGGAAAAACAAAAAAAAAAACTAAATTTAAAAACCGAAATTTTGAATTTGAAGCATCATAACTGTGGAGAGGGAGGGGTACGGGGGTGGTTGAAAAGACCATGAAGTACTGCATCCAATTCCGTCTTAGAATAGACCGTACGCCCTGTCCTTTTTAGATATAGGATGTTTAGCGAAAAAATTGCAAATTTTACTAATCACCCTGTAACTCGGTAGGGTGCATTTTGGGCCCCCCCTCCTGCCATACAATTTTTTACTTGTCTGGACGAGAGGATTATTTGGCAAAACATTGACATATACACTGAAAAAAATATTGTTCATTAAGGGGGGTACCACAAAAAAAAACTCACGCTTTCTGTTCTCAAAAGCACAGTCAGACATAAACGCATAGAAGTATGCAATTTGAAAGTTGAAACAAATCACTATATGTACATGCAAAGCTATATGAAGCTGTAGTAATCGTCTGCATTGTACTCCAAAGCATTTCGGGCAACCGCATATCAGTAGGATCGCATAGGCATGGCGAGATTTTGTATTTGGCTGTAAAAGTTTTCATCGAATTTTTTTGGAACTTATAAAATATTTCTGCGGGAGAAGCAGGCAGGTGGCGAACGAAATATGTATATGCGCTCTGTGCTGTTAGCCAGACACTTTTACTTGTAATTTGCCTGGCATCATTTATTGCTTGGGCAAATTTTATTTCAGTGAATCAAATAAAACTCTTCCGAGAACCCTGAGTTGTAATGTACCATATAATTTTGCCATTTTTTACCAGTTTCTTAACTAGATAACCAAAGAACTACATTCGAGAAATAAATTTGAATTAACCAACAGCTATGTCTGGTAGAATTTCCAACTCAACTTTAGTGTAAGACTATATAAAATTTTATCTCTATCTAATTCCTCGATTTTGTTCGTATAAAATTTTTCATTTTCAAGGAATATAATCCAACAAGATTGGCATAGTCGGAGTTAATAGTTGTGTTCTTTTGTGTACTTGCTTTTAGAGCTCCCCTATATTGGAGAGAATAAATTGTTCTGTCGATTAAAGCGAACTATTTGTACTGTTCGCTTCATTTATAAGTCTTATATGGAATTGGAATGGTATTGGTATTGCACATTTTGAGATATTCATGGATAACCGAAATATCCACATTTTCAGAAAAATTACCTTGATTAATATTTCTCGCAAAACTCAAAGCTTCCCAAAATAAATAACGTTTATTTAATAAGATATGATTTTGTAAAGTTACATCTGCTAAGCAAAATTTCCCAAATTTTTTTAAATTTCAAAAGACCGTATATTGGTCATGAATGGATCGCAACAAAATATTACTATTTTCAATATTGCCAAACTTCCTGTAAGATTCCATTAAAATGAAATATAGTCCATTCACAAATTTACACAAAATTGATCGATTTTCTGTGTAACGGCCTTATTAGATACCTAGCAAATTCAGCTTTCTCCTCTTTAGTTCATAATATTATTGGACCGAATTTTACTAACACGTCCAATGATTAAATAATAGTTGCTCACAATTATACACAAATAGATTATAAAAAGATCTGCAAAAAAAGTCTCGCCTCTCAAGCAAAAATAAAAAATTAGCAATGATAAAGCTTAAAATATTCCGCAAAATCTACACACGTATACCTAATGCAGAAAATGGCGACATACACTTTACGAGCATACAGCTTATAGCCCGCAGAGCTTTCAAAATAAATGAATGCTTTCCGAAAGCACATCATTCCATTGACGGTGATGAGCTGAATTCAAAACGCCAAATTGTATGCAAAATATATAAAATCAAGAAATTTTTGCCGCTACCATGGTTAACATTATTGACTTTATTTTTTTTTATCATTACACTACATAATTTGAGTTTTTCAAAATGAACAGAAAAAGGTTCGATATCTGTCACAAATTGAACTTTCTTTGCAATAATATCATAATTTTGGCAGTTTGAAAATAGCAACTTTAAAACGAATATATATTAGTAACCAACATTTTTTTACTAGTTTTCCCTCCGTCACTTCCTCTTCCTCTTCAAGATCTTCCATCTTCAAGTACAAATCTATCTACTTGATGTACCATTATTACGTTGTTTTGTACGAAACTTTGCAAATTTCATGAATTCGAGAGTTTTCTAAAGCTAATTACATACATATAAAACCCCGAAATCTTTATTTTTGATACGGCATTACCCAAGTTTATGCTCTTTCTTAAACTATGAACAATTTTCATCATGATAATATGCACAAATTTGACGCAAAGTTGTATTAACTTTTCGTGTTTTTTAAGATTTCAGTGTAAATTGCATTTATTGAGTAAAAATTCATTGTCTCAATTTATAATTCGTTGCTTTAACAAAAGATTTGATCAAATATTTTTGCAAAATAAGATGGATTCATTGTTTTAATGAATCTTCATTTGTTAGCTTACTTTTATTGGTATAATAAAATATTTCGTTGTCGCAATATATCGTTCAATGATATTTTCATTAACATAATGAACAAAGTTAATCAAATATTTTTTCATTAATTTAATGAACTTTTCATTGATTTCGAACAAATTTAATCAAATATTTTTTCATTAATGCAATAAAATTTTCATTGATTTCAAATGGTTTAAATTTGAAACGGAATATAACAAAGATGATAAAAGATAAATACTAACATTTCGTTGTGTCAATGAAAAAGTTAATCACGCCAATAATTTATACAGCTACATTTCCAAAGGAAAAATCCTAACAATGAACAAATTATTAAATTGATACCGTTTTTCATTAGTACAACCAAATATTTATAGAATTTTGTTTTGGGAAAATTTTTCAAGTGGAGTTGTTGTAACGTGATTACTTTCCAGTTAATTTTTCGATCATCCGTCAAACCATGCTTTTGTAAACTTAGAGACTCATTATTCATAATGTTGCAGTCAAGTAGTGCGATTAGTAAAATTTCGTATAGTGTTAGAAGTGACAATAAATGAACAATTTTAAGTGTAATTCTTTTGTTTTGGTTTTTTTCCTAAGTGCCTTCGGTGAGCTGATTGTTTGTTATTATAGATTACTACAAGCCGAAAGTTATTGTCAGGAACTTTTCAAGATAATCCATTAACTATTGAACCTACAAAATAGTAATAATGAACATCAAAGCGTTAATATATCTCAAGATGATAATAATCAGCATTTATAAAAGGAAGAGGTGATAAATCTGTTGAGAGATTGGGAACTGGAAAAAGTATCAAATCATCTTATTGGTAAGTTTCTATTTATATATTTACATACACCGTCTAGCATTCAAAAATACTTTCTTAGAATTCTTAGAATTTGAAAAGCAAATTTAAGACAATATCATAGCCTGAGAAACCTTCTATTAATGTGACTGAGATTGTCTCTGCAGTGAAAAATATTGGTAATTTTATTAGATAAAATGTATCTCATATGAACTTTTTAACTATCTGCATTTTAGTTCCAGAAGTAGATGCTGAAAGTTGCATTAAGGGGGTATTCTAGTCTATAAATTCGAAAAAATCGATTTTTTTTTTGGTTTTCATATTTTCAAAGTTTAACTATTCAAGAATATGCCTACAAGAGGATTTTTCAAATTTGTATCTTTATACTTAGTGTACACTTGCATCCAGCTGCTAACAGTTGAATTCTAACTTCTAAACCACGTGGACGTATGGACTTTAAGGGGTAACGCCTCTGTAACGGCTAAAAAAAAAGGTTTTTTCACGAATTTTTTTCTCGCAAAATTAAAGGTGTTTCAAAAAAACCTTTTAAGGGTATTATCGGGCATACATTGAACTTTATTGATAAATTTTTGACAGCGAAAAAAAAACAAAATGGCGGCTCCACAGCCATCTTCCCGGGACATGTTTCGGAGCAAGTTTGACGCGCTTGGTGGCGACCTCCATTTTCAAAGGAAAAAAAGAATTTTCTCGCACGGGACCGTTTTTTTTCTTATTCTAGAGGGCTTAAACTATTTTTTAAGCCAATAAAAAAAAAACGATTTTTCAAAAAATGTACAGTGGTGTTACACCTTAAACGCGTTTTTCTCGAAACTGCCTTTTTCAAGACGATGCCCACGATTTCTCAAGTGCTACTGGACCGATTTACTTGATTTTTTTTTTGAGAGTCTTCTTTATAGACTTGTCTATGTCCGGAACTAGCCGCATCCCAAAATTTCAATTTTTACTATTTTTAAAAAAATCGAAAATGTCAAAAAAGTGGTACAAAAATTGCTTTTTTTTAGGCAGCGGCCATTTTGCGAAAAAAATTTTTTTCAACTTTTCCCTAGTTCCGGACATAGCGACATTACTCTACACTAATAATCTTTTTTTATTTTTTTTCGGATGGGCATGATCACGCGCCAATTTTTTGAGGCCCCCACTTCATCAGCTGCTTATTTTTTGAATTTTTAACTTTTTTAATTTTTTAATTTTTTTCTGTATTCTTGCAATGTTAATAAATAACTCATAAAAAAATGGATAGAAAAATATTGATTGCCTTTTTTTTTACGGCACTTCAAAAATCACCTAAAATTCGGGCCTCTAGACTAGAATACCCCATTAAGTCCATTAAACATGACAACTTAACATGTGAGCAATTTGATCATTGGTGGAAGGCATGTGTTCGGTACAGACTCAAAGAAATAAAGCATGCTTCTTCAACATTCGAAATATTGCAAAAATGGCCTCAATATAAACTGCCATCGGGTTATCGTTTGGTAAATGGAGAACTTCTGCCCATTTTTTAAAGTTCTTCTAAAAATATTTTATTTTAGATTGATGTAGATTTCAGTGTGGTCTGATGTGTCTGAGTTAATATTAACATTTGTTACGATGGAGTTCAACATAAAGGATAAAAAAATAAAAGCTGTACTAGACTCTCTACAAAAAGAAGAATATTCTCAAAGTAAGTAGCTAACCATATACTTAACATATGCACATTATTGTGTGCTTTAAGTCATTTTTATTGCTAAGACCTAGTAAAATTTTTCAGATAGCAAAGATGCAACTTTATTATGGACTCTTCATGGTTATTTGGTGCCAACATAAAAAATTGTTCGGAAAGAAAATAGTAGAAGAAAAAAAATCAACAACAAAATTCACTATCACGGACTCGCAGGAGTCTTTTCTTCTTGTTTTTTCTTCTATCCAAGACGTGGAAAACCATCTAGATCACCTGAAAAAAAAGTGGACAAAATATACATCCGCTACTACCTACTGACAATTGGTGAAAGTATAAGAAGCATCAATGAAATTTTTGTTTACTTTGACGGCATAAAATTTAGTTGTAATAGTTTTATAAGAGCTGTCGATCTATGCTTTAAAACATTTCATTTATTTAATTCAGAATATTCAGCTTGTTTCACATTTTGGATATTTATAGTAATTTATTTTTATAAAATCAATGCACAAAATTCACGAAATGTTCATATAATAATCCAAGAGTTGGAAAATATTAAGAACGCAGTTCATTCTATGGATTTTTAAGATTACTTTATTTTTTTTATAAAACAATTGAAGGATTGTAAGTCTAAAGGGTCTAAGTGCCAATTTTATTATTTAGAGATATAACGAAAAAACATAAGCGAAAGCTCGTTGGCACTTAGGCCCCGCCAAAACTTTATCTGTGCGTGGGTAAAATTTTAAAAGAAATATGCACTTGGATCCATTTGGATATTATTAGGCTTGGTACTAAAGCCTCGGTTTCCAAGAGATTTTGCCAGCGCAAGTGCGCTGTAATCAAACACAAAGGAAATTATATGAATGGTTTCCAAGAACACGTTCGACGAACTTGCGCTCTCACATCTGCCGACGCTAAGACGTCGGAATCAAAATGATTTGATTAGCGTCGGCGTTTTCAGTCGACTTTTGCACTTCACATTACGCAGCTATGGCGAAAAGTGTAAATTTTACAAAGGAGAAGGATGATGAACTCGTTGATTTAGTAAAATCGCATCCTCCCCTTTATAATATAAAATTAAAAAGTTATAAAAACCTTGCGATTAAAAACAATACATGTGAAATTATTGCAAAAAGATTAAATGAAAGAGGTAAGTCTATGAATTTTTCATATATTTAATTAACTTAACTTAATCTGGCAACATATTTATTTTGCCACGGTATAGAGCCTTTCCTACTACTAAAATACGTTTTAAGAGTTTCAAAGTTTATTGGATTTTTTCCGGTAGAGATAATCTTGTTTTACTAAATATTTGTTGCCCGGGAAATGGACTTTTGAATTCCTCATCAGCTTGTGAAGTATGCAAGCTGCGGTCAATAATTTATCATTCACATTAGGTGCCAAGGCAATGAGCGTATGAAAGAAATGGAAATATTGAGCCATAATCCCAGAAGCATTTTCTGTCGGCCGACTTGCACGCGAATGTCGGTAGTTATACGTAGCTTTTGGAATATTGGCGCGAGCAGGAAATGGAAATTCATTTCTTAATATAAGTTTTCCAAAATCAGATTTTGTAAAAATGTAAAAATCCTAGCATCGTTTTCACGACCATATGATCCAATATCAATAGCAATAAATTGGTAATGGGCATCTGTAATAGCAAGCAATACAATAGAAAAATATTCCTTATAGTTGAGAAATGATGATCCGGAATTCTTTGGACACTTTATCTTCTCGTGCTTTCCATTGATAGAACCACAACAATTAGGAAAACCCCAAATTTGAAAATAATCCTCTGTTACCATCTTCAGACCGTGTTCCGTTGGTACTGGAATATTCTCTTTTAACATTTCGCTTTACCATATAATAATGCTGACCCAAGAATGAATTACTCAGAATTGATAAGCCAACGATCGCAATGATTCTCCAGTTGCCATGAACCTAAAAATAATTTTAGTTGTGTGTAGTATTAATTATCCGACTATTTTCCATTTCACCGATATTGATTGTAAGATCCGATGGAAATAATTGAGGGACCTTTTTCAAAGGAAAAAAACGTGAAAAGTCTCCTTTAATCTCTTTTTTCTGAAATATTTCACTTACGGAATTTCTTTTAATTAGACTCAAGAATAATAAATCTTCTTCATCTATATCTTCCTCTTGTAGCAAAAAAACAAGGTTCACTTTCTCTACTCATTCTACTAATAAAATTTATATTTTGGTTGTATCCACTAGAAATTTCACACACGACTGGATTAGTTTTTTCTTTGGAAACCACACGGGACGGCGTTGAACGCAGGCGCGTTTGCGTTGCACTTTTGCGTCGGCGGAATCTCTTGGAAACCGTAGCTTAAGATCGTATTTTTGTAAAAATCTTGACTTTTGGTTTATTGGCACTTAGACCCTTTAGACTTACAACTAGTGCTGGGCAATGTTCATTGATGTTTTCAAAACATCGATGTTTGGGGCTCTCGATGTTCGATATTTTTTCATCGATGTCGACGCACTAAAACATCGACCTACATCGATGTTTTCCTTTCGATGCTAGGGAATTACATGCTTCTTACCGTAAAGGAATAAATGCATACTGTAAAAAGCAAATAAAATTCAAAAAGAATTATCTAGATTTGAAAAAAAAGTACGTATATTTCAATCAAATTTTCGTTGTAAAACGGAAAGAGAAATAGTGAAGTGATTGTCCATTTCATTTTCAAAGTATCGTTACAATTGATCATCATTAGTTTTTATTTGGGCTGGGGACAGAAAACATTGTTCGGGGGAACCAATCAGAATTCTTTTAAATACTTGGGAGGACACAATCAGAGTGACATTACACCACACTGCTGTCACTGACTCAAGGGAGGCCAACGAAGTTAGGCCACAGGAAAGCGACACAGGTTTGCTTATTATTTGTTGTTGTCCAACTTGGAGTGCCACACACGAAAGCTTTTTCTCCACATACTGTCAAACTTGCTGTCCAACATTAGGATAGGAACACATTTCAGGAGCTGCTAGAACTATTAATTGCTATCATTTCTTCAATAGATTTCACTCAAGAATGACGAATGCATGACAAACATCGCCCTACATGGTTCAATATGTTGTCATACTCGTAGCCCCGCCACTAAAATCAAACAATTTGATTTTCGTCCAACCGCTTGACATACGGATCACACCACAAACAGACCCAAACACGGCCAAATCTGCGTGACAACATCGTTGTCCTACTCGAGTTGGCCAACATGCGTAACTGTGTATGGGCCCCTTAAGTAGGGCTGCCATCTGTAAAATCATTAAACTAGGACAATAAGTTCGAAAGCCCCGGACATTTTAGCTTGAAACCCGGACATTGTTGCCAAATAATTTTCTGTTTTACTTACTAATGAAATTGGTTGAAATTGTTATGCATAGTGTCTTTTTTTATTTATTTATTATAAAATTAGTCAGTTTACAAAAGAACAGTAAAATAAAACGATGTGAATGAACTAAATTAAATCTCTCTTGCAATTCGAAACATAAATAAATCTTCTAAAAATAAGAAATCCAATTTTACATTTACATTTAGTGTGCCATATAGCTTTCAAAAAAGCTTCATTTCTCGGGAAAGGTGAAGCTACATTGCGAGAGACTTTAAGTTCACTTTCTCGATCTCTGGACACCCGGAGACCCATGCATACACTTTGGAGATGCAAGAAAATCTCTACAGATACCAAATTACTAGAAATTATTTTGTTCTCTGGCTCCGGTCTCCCGTTGTGTGTTTCAAATCAATCGGGTTTCCATGCTCTGTCTCTAGTCTTCGAAGTTTGCTCATTTTTCTTCTCTAGATTTCCGGAGTCTATTGTGTGTTCTGCTGTTAAGATAACTGTGGAGTGACATTGGCAAGGTTTTTTGTTAATTTTTATTTATTTTATCATGGGGTAATTCCATCGAAAATCGAACAAAATTTACACTTTCCCAACGTTCTTCTTTTACTGAAAGTTAATTTTTTTGTCGTGCGATGAATACTGCCTGAATTATACTAAATTTAAAATAACTTTGAAACCCTTAAAATTTTCCAATTTTTGGTATGTGGAGTTACTACACATACCTGAAAGTTATAGTAAAGAAATGATAACCTTGAATCCAAATACCTATCACAGAGGCACGGTCTTTAAATTATTTCAGAGAAAGTTATATAAAGAATGCCTTTTATAAGAAAAACAAGTAAAAAAGTAGATGAATACCCGTACGTAAATTCGTATGGTCACCTATCTACACAAGTTTGATTTTTTAAGTGGTTTTTGGCATATTTCTAGAACGGTTCGTTGGAAAGTATAAATGATGATGACCAATTTCATAGGATTTCATATTCTGAAGAACTTTTCACGTATACGTACAAATCTTAAATTTTTATATGGCAACACGAAGAATCCGTTGCCCAATTTAGTACATTTTTGAAATTATGTTTACTATCTTCATGATAATACTGTGTACAAAATTTCAGTTCCCTACGTTGACGCGCTAGTTACGTTTGTTAATAAATGGTTTAATAAAAAAAAAGAAACTTTTACTTTTAAAATTTTAACTTTATTGAACTAAAACGTTTTAAACAAACAGCGAACGGAAAAAGACTGAGCTCTGCTAGCAATACAATTATTTTTTAGCTTTCTGAAATAAGATCTTATTTTATTTGTAGACATTACCTAAGCATTTTTCAGGGAATTGAACTAAGGTGTGCAAGAAAATTTATTACAATGAACTTTACTAAAGTACAATATTGAAAAGTTTCTCCTGACTAAGATTTGGTAACTGTGACTATGGTGAATTATTTATTAAGCTAAGGGTAATTATGCTACGCATGTATGTAACTCGCTCTCAGGCAGTGTGCAAATATACAGTAAAAAATGAAATTTGTACATGGCAACCCTAGGAAAGTGACCTGTTTTGTCCCATTTTTATACCCTAGATGAAATATATAGGGGTATAAGTTTGTCATTCCGTTTGTAACACCTCGAAATAATGATGGTAGAGCAAAATGGATTGGACACCCACGCATAATATTAAAAGTTATTTTGATTTTTGCATGTCCGTCCGTCCGTCCGTCCGTCTGTGCGCACGATAAATCGAAAACGCGTATACTTAGAGAGCTAAAATTTTGTACACGGACTTTTAAAAAAAAAGTAAAATTAAGTTCGAAAATGAGACAAATCGGGCAACTTCTTCGTAGGGTTGCCATACAAAACTTTCGTTTTCCACTATATATTTGGACACTGTCTGAGAACACATCAATAAAGAGAGCTGAAATTTGGTACATGGTGTTTTCTTTATACTAGCAAATAAAATTTCAAAAATGGAATAAATCGGGCAACTTCTTTTTGGTGTTGCCATAGAAAAATTTAGGATTTTAACGTATACTGTGAAAACGATCAGTCCAAGACATTTTTATTGTTCTAAAAACTTCTTCAGAATACGAAATCCTATAAAATTGGTTATAATCAATTTTTCTGTCCGACGAACCGTTCTAGAAATATATGCGAAAAACCACTTTAAAAATCAAACTTGCATAGATCGGTGATCATACGAAATTTTATACGAGCATTCATCTAGGGTATCATAAGAATTAGTCTTAGACCAATTCTAGCTTTTTTACTTGCGAACTTAAATTTACTTTTTTTTTAAGGCCCGTGTGGAAATTTTCAGCTCTTTAAATATACGCGTTCCCAAGCTATCGTGCGGACGGCCGGACAGATGAATAGAGAGAAGTCTCAAGTTGGGATAGTAATGGCTTTAAAGAAGAGAAATATTTTCGTCAATAGGGGGCTGATTATTTTTGAAAAAAAAAATCACACTTTGTTGTGTTGTCCTTTATCCCGTAAAATTTCTGCATACATTTAAAACGTTTTCACTTTCTTTCTAACAATGTTTTTCTTGACAAATAACACAGATTTCTGGAGACCAAATATAATTAATTTAATTTTCAATTTATTAGGCATTATTTGTTTTTACACAGTACTTAAAACTAAGCCTATGCCTTAAATACAAACAATGTTATAGGCCCACGGCTACAAGGCCATCTGGACAGCGATCTGTTATTTTGACAGTTTTTTTTCCATATAATAAAGCTAAACATAGTTTTTACTTAGGTATAATTAGTACATTCCTTTCTCTTTTTATTTTTAGACTGGCTCATCTATTCTTATTTTCCTAAGTATATTTGCACTGTGCATATGGAAGACCAAATATAAAGTTCGTGTATACACTTCAAGAAGTGTCTCTATAGACTTTTCTTCAGAGCCTAATTTTTTGATCTTAGACTCGCCATGTAAACATTTTGGAGATTTTAGATTCTGTAAACCAGAGACTAAAGAGCAAAGGCCTCTCACTGTGTATCATTTTTTAACAATGTATAAAAATCAATACAATTAATATCTTTAAAATTAAATTTTGTTTTGATTAGTGACGAAGCCGTTTATATGTTCAGTGAGTTTCTTTCTTTCATCCACAGTTGAGAAATTGTTAAAACACTCTCTCTTCGTTGGCATTGTGAGCTGGTACGCTTAAACATACAGTGTAATCTTCAATACCTCGGTGTACAAATGAGCATACGATGTTTTAAAAAATTAAGCTAATGTTGATTTGCCGATGAAATGATGTCTTATCGCTTAGTTATTGACTGAAATTTTGTACATTCATCCACTCATCTATCAATTTTGTGTCATCAATTTCCATTTTTTGTTTTGTAAAAAAAACTGATTTTTAATTGCAGCCCATGCAGTGCATAAACATCCAGTAAAACTGATTACATTGTTGTACAAATTTTACACTTGCACTATGCCGAAGAACAGCATGATCTTAGTAGAATGCACATGCCTACACTTCCCCTTTTCAGTAAAAGTTGCGATGCTTCGTCCTTTTAAAAATAAGTTTTACTTTTTATTAAGTTATATCCATCCTTTATATTACATACTTTTGTTTTTCTTGTTGTTTTTTTGTTGTAAATTTTTATGTCCTTTTTTAATCTCGTGAAGTGTCGCCAACTTGGTTTATTTCCCGCATTTGTACGGTGGCATTTACAATTATTTTACATACGTGAACTGACGCACTGTATAGTATCGAGATTTTACATTATTTGGGGAGGGGGGGGGGGGGGTCGCGATACATAAAACAAACACAGGTACACAAGGCAAGTTACACAAGCAATTGTCGTACTGCTAGCTTCGTTACTGAGCTAAGACTGGCTGGGACCAGACGAGAGAACTTGAGTGAGAGTCGAGTCGGTCTGACTCGTACATACACAAAAAATTAAATTTTTATTTAATTCGTTTCCAAAATTTTAAAACCCGGACCACAGATAAACCCAGATGTCCAGACCTTATGGGGATCAGTGACGTTCAGTCAACAACTGAAATAGAAAGCACATTGTTTCGAAAAAGAGCTTTAAAGCTTTTGCGAGAGATTGTATGCGGAGGCAACGTTTACGATACAGCGCCTCAATGGTTACATGTTTCTCCCTGCAACACTGTACCATACGATCGCGGTTTAAACTTGATTGTTTTTGAACTTTCTCAAAGCCCTCCGCTTTTGCTTTCAATTGTATCTTTACATCTCTCTCGAAAAATGAGAGTTTGGTAGATGGCTTGTGAGAGAAAAGCTTTAAGCACATGTTTGTCGGTTAAGTACGGTGGATGGTTATCTGTATTTTTCTTATTTGTGCCCCGACAGTATAGAAAACTCCGCCCGGACTCTCCCCGGACGCAGTCTAAACTAGGACAAATCCGGGGAAACCCGGACGGATGGCAGCCCTAATTTTATGTCTTAATCACATCCGCCTGGTCATTGCCAGCGTCACCAACTTATATATCTCAGCTTATCACGTCTTGCAGCAAAAATGTTGTCCTTTCTGATCTTCCAGCTGAATGTCTGTTCTCTAAGGCAGTCGAGACTATAACTCAAAAGAGAAACAGTTTGCAGGCAAAACGCCTTTGCCAGTTATTGTTTCTTCAGTCTGTAGATAAGAAGTTTTCAGACTTGTAATTTTTCATATTTATTTAATTCATTTATGCGTTATTTTTACGAAACTTTTAATTTAGAATTGAAGAGGTACTTGTTTTATTTTTGTTATCTTTATTAAGCTATTAATAAAGACCAGAGCAAAAAAAAAATGAAAACTGAAAAACACAGTATTTTTTCTATGATCTACCAGTCAGCCAGAGTGTTTAAAAATCATTAACATCGATGTGGTTTGTACATCGATGTTATATGATCGATATTATTGCCACATCGATGCTTGTTGGGCGATGTCAACATCGATGATGAACATCGATGTTCCGTTCCGATGTCCCAGCACTACTTACAACGCTTCAATTATGTACTCTATAGCAAAATAAATTTATTTTTTTAGTTTAAAGAATTAAAGTAAACTTCACATTATTATTTTTCGGTTATCCAATATACGGAATTAAGTGCGGACTTCGATTTCCAATATTTTCTACTGGTCTTTTTTCACCCTTGTATGAAAAATGAGCTACAGTTTGATGAGTTGAGCTAGAAATATTTTAAAACTTATCGATAGGAAATAACGTAAAACTCTAACAAATATATATAAAAGTATTGCCGTATGTCTTCCCTCTCCAGATTTATAATCTTTTAAATTAGAAGTTTCCGAATTTTCGCTAATATTTTCAGAATTTTAGTTCTTAAATTAAATATAAATATATTAGTCTGGGACACCCTGTATAATAAGAATGGACTGAGCCACCCTATCTAATTTTAAAAGATGTCCTTTGCTTAACTTCTATTAAATGTGCACTTAAAAACGCAAAATTTTGGCAAGTGATGACGTAATAAAAAAAGAAAGTTTTTCTCTCATACTGAGATGGAACATACCTTCTTACTCTTTATACCATGGGCAACAACTATATTCTGAGTCGCAAGAACAAATGGCAAGGTAACAATCAGCATCCAGCTACGATATAAAAAACTACTACTTCTACTACTATCTTTCTTATCGTCGAAGCGCTTGTACTTCCCAAACTAAATTCTCTTCTTACTCAGACATCCATGTAAAAAATTTAGTAAATTTAATATTGGCATATCCAAACTTTGAGAAACCCAGACCGATGTCTTTATGTTCGTAAACAGGATATACCGAACTTTGTTTGTATATTATAAAAGACTATAATAGTAAGTGCACCCATTGTGCTGCCATCCTTAAAATTTATTCTCATTTACAGTAAAAACTGGAATTCTGCCAATATAATATTGAATAAACGACTTTGTTTATTGACAAAACAATCTTTCAATAGATTTCAAGTAAAACGTAATTTGTAACGCTGCTCATTTTACTACTATAGTCACACACGTATAGACAGCCCCTTCTTGTCGCAAGCTTTTACTACTCTTATAGAAATCCTGTGCAACTCTATATCCATATCTAAGCCACTAATATATATGAAGTCATCATAATCCACTTGAAGAGCTCGGGTATCTCTGTATATACGCAATTGATTTCTTGTCCTAGTCCTTCTATATGTACATATAGTTGTAACCGTTACTAGGATACTCCCTGCAGAATATAAAGACATTTCTCCTACTAGAGAATTACAAATCTATCGGAATGGCAAATATTGAAGTTAACCTCTATATTGAAGAAATTTCACTGATTCAGATAGAGAATGGATGTCAGACTGCCTGGCTGGCGTCACAGGCGGGGGGGAACATGGAATTGCCACAACAATCCTGCTGGGTATGCTTTTTTGGAGAGAGTAAGACTACAGAGAAATCGATTAGATTCCCGCCTTCCGGTAGCTGTTTACATTCTTTTACTAGCTCGAATATGACGTTATATGAATGTACATGTCATCATGTACTACTATGTATCTAGGATCTCTAAGACAATAAAAAGCTCTACTTCAAGGATATCGTTGAAAGGAAAAGTCTTAAAGATACGCCTCAGGCAGACGAAATAAAATAGACATCACTTTCAGGATTTTATTGGTTTTATCACCTTTTCAGGATTTTATGTGTACATATTATATTGAGACATAAATGAGGTTATGGGGTCAGTTATTTAGACTCATCCTGCATATATATATTATTTAAATTTTTTATTTTTTTTTATTAATAACACTAGGAAACAGTGATTCTGCGGCAGGGAAGTTTAGAGCCGATTTAAAGTAATTTTAGTTCGCTGAATACGAAAATTATATCAAATTTTTTAAATTGGCTCTAGTTTTTGAGATAAGAACAACCGACTGATAATAATATAAGGATGTAAAAAATATATTAAATAATATATTGACACCTTTATTTTCATATAAAAATTGCGTTATAAACCGTATTTAATGTAGCATAAATTACATGAAAATAGAAAATACAAAAATAATAAAGAAAAACGTTTTTTATATGACAATCTACTGTGTTTTTAGCTAGGACACGACAGATCCTTTGTAAGGTCCAGCAATAGTCCGACGTCATATGGCCGTCAAACCAATCTTGGTACCTTTCTTTGAATATTCTCATGTCCTGGTAAAACTGATCTCCTTGCTCTTCACTGTAATTGGCAAGGTTGTCAGGGAATTTGTCCAAATGTCTATATTTAAAAAATGTATATTTTGACACTCATATTATAGTTCCCAATTCTTCAAAATTTTCAAGCATTTTAGCGACTATTTCGGGACAATTCGTTACTTTTTGGTAACTGATTCAAAACTTGTCCAGGCAGCAGATTCCATCTGAGTCATTTGGCATGTAAAATTACCATCCTTTATAAGGGTACGAATTTGTGGACCATCAAAGATGTCTGCTTTTAATTTTTCCATACTAATGCCAGGAAATGTATGCCAAATATATTTAAAGCAATCGCCACACTTATTTAAGGCTTTGACGAACTGTGTCAAGTTAAATATGAAGTGGTGGAAAAGGATTTTTTCGCGGTCTATTAATGGTTCATGAATGATGTTAGCTTTTCAAACAATCATACCTTAGACAAACTTAATATAGATGTCCAGTCTAATAGCAAAAAGTGTGCCTATGAATCTGAAACAACGATTCCTTTATTAAGAGAGAAAGCTTTTAAGAATGTTTTGCATGCTCTCATTTAATCAGTTTGCAAGAGCGCGAAAATATTCTCTGTTCCAAAAGTATGCAGAGCTCTAATAAATCAAAATTTATACTCTAATCAAATCAAATGGAAAATACAAAAAAAAATCTGAAGTTAGAAACAGATATATGTAACAGGCTTTTACGGCATCTACGTAACAATAAACATAAGGCAGAGCATAAGCATATAGGACTTCTGCAACAAAACATCCTTAGTCGTTTCATCAATAGCCAAGAAATCAAATACACAAATAGTAGTTACACTGCACAACAAAACTTTGAGCAAAAATTTATAAGGGATAACAACTCTAGCACTAATAAGAGCACCACCTTCACACCTAATGCTGACAGATGCGTTAACTTAACAAATAAAACTGTCCCCCGGAAATGCTCCTTATACTGGGACTTGGCCCACAATTCGCGCTTAGAGGATCCATAAACACAAAACAGATGATAAATATTATTGCAGACGCGGAAGATATAACCAAATCTATCGATAATGGGGATTGGAAAGTCAACACTAGGAGTGGCATTGCACACACTTTAACAAAACATATTACCAAACCACCACATTTCAATAACTACGATAGGTACAACAACAAGTCACTGAAAATAACCGCCACTTTTCTAAATGAAAATAAAGCTATATTTATTATAAATAGCGACAAAGGTAACCGCACCATAATAATAGATAAGCATCAATATCACCAAAAAATGCTCGAGCACCTAAATGACACGAACACATATGAGATCATGGATAATGTAAAAGTCAACATGATCAATAACAATGAATTAGTCGCAGAAATGCATAAGAAAAAATACATTATAAAATCAGATGTGAACGCACTCACACTAGGACACACGGTACCTCCACGTATTTATGGCACAACAAAAACGCACAAGACGGCCCATCCAATTAGACCGATCGTCACCACACGAGAAACACCTTCATATGCTCTAGCTACCCTGGTAGCCAACGCTCATCAGTTTACAAAATCTTAGAACCGGTGCGGGCAGGGGCTTCTTGTTCACTAACATAACTTTTTATTCAAGTGATTTATACAGAGCGCCTCGATGAGTTTCGTCGCCAACTCATCTAACAGCTCATCAATAAATTTATATGGATACTGATCTGTGTGTCTAGTGCATCTAATGTACGAGTGAAAGGCAGACAAATGGTGTTGAGCAATCGTAGAATAGCGAAGTATATGAGTTTATTCCCGGCGCTAGAACAAAAATCAGCATTATATTCATCCAACCAATCATCATGAGCTCATCAGTGAGCTCATGATGATAGGGCTACCAGGGTAGAATCCTTAACACAATACTGGCAAAATTTCACGACACTACTAAATACAATGTGTACCAAACTCTCTCTCATTCAAAGAATTTGTCAAAAATGTAAACATCCAGCCTAATAGTCGCCTCATCTCGCTGTATCACACAGCTATGTATACACCAACATCCCGCCTGTACCATTGTGAAGAATATTTATAGAAATATGACAGAATGTTTATTTAATTTTATTATAATAAGTTTACAAGAGTTCAGTGTTCAAACTTAGGTTTTAGTTTTGTATAAAATATATTAGTAAATCACGTTCGTTCACGTTCCGTTCACTCGTTCTAATAATCCTTTTAACAACGTCTTCTTGTTCTTTTTAATTTGCGGCCAAGCTACAGCGTCTTGACTAAAGATGTAACTTAATGGCTTTCACCATTATCCAGTAATACACATTTCAAACTCCATTTTGAGCTGCCCATGAAGAGTCTGTACTCCGGTCAGACTCATAAATTTTAAAAGTACAGGGACATTATTACAATACACCAAATCATCTTCTTCACTGAAGAAACGAAAAATTTGTTCCTCTCTAATTCGGTAAGATGTTATTTTTACGCCTGGCTGAAGGCAGTGTTTTTCCTTACTAATAAATTTAAATTTGCGCTTTTTGTACCGGTTCGTAGCTTTCAAATTTACTACATCATCAGGATGATTCAATGGCTCTTTCCATGAAATCGGCACTCCAAATTTAAGTCCTTTGCGTCCTCCATGCATATACATAGTATCGTAGAGACTCCACACAAGCTTTACATACTTTATACTGCACCCAATATTTATCCTACTGCCTAAGCTGTTTTCCAAAATATGCTTGATAAGCTTATTCCACGAAATCCGTAATGTTTCATCGATGTATTTGTTGACAATATTTTCCATATATGTAGCAAAAGCTGTCGGGATCTTTAACACAAAGTTTGCGTGAAAAATTCATGTTTTCCAAAATCAGTAAACTTTAAAGCTTCTGTCCGTTGTTAATTGTCCTTACCTGCCTTACCCTATTGTATTCTACTCTAACTAGACTTCAGCTTTACCTGAAGCCGGCATTTCTGTCATCTAACCTGTAATCTATCCTACATCTGCCTTTAATGAATTTTCTCGAAAATTGCGGCTATTTTGAACTGTCACGATATGTACTAAAAAATTTGTATAAGTGAGTTGAGGTTTGGAAATACAGATACAGATTAATTTTATTAAAGGTTTTTAACTGTGGTTTTTTCTTTAGCTAATTGAGTATAGTGCTTTCACTAGTTCAGTATTCAATATATGTATATAGATACCAGATATTTCCTGCTTATACTCTTTCAATGAAAACTAGATAGCTGACGATTTCTCTTGATATACGTGATTAAATACAGAGCACTTCGGTCATTCCGCAGAATAAACTTTCAAACCATCTTCATTCCTTCATTCCTCAAGACACCGGAGTTAAGAACTTTATATTTGAACTATCGGAATTTTCAATTTCTTTTTAGAAATTAATCGAGATTTTTAGCTAAAAACGCGCTATAAATATGGAGTAGTCTTTCTAAAGTAAATTCTTTGAATGTACGCTTTCCGGCTCCCAAAACGGAGTTATTACTCGTTATTACAAATCATCCTGTCAGCGATTAATTATGATATATCTTATGACGGAAAAGGCATCCTATAATATTAAATTTTCATAATTACAAAATTCCCGATATATATTTTACGTACGTATTTATTATAAAATATTTCCAATTTAAAATATTACGTTATAATAAAAAGTCTAAATTTATCTCCCAATGGCACTTCCGATGCCGGCGTCATTTCCGTTAAAAATTTTGCTACTCTAAAGTGCGTTTCGGAGAAGAGCTGGAAGCTGGATGCTGATTGCAGCCTCGACACTAGCGCTGCCACTTTAGTTCGACACTACAGTACAGTGGCGCCCTCATTCGGACGAACCCCGGAGTTATTAGTAAACCATAACAACAACCACAGAAAATTCTTTTTCGCCAATTAGCGCTAGTGTCGCGAATATTCATACTATTCCTGAACCTTCCCTTCGATTCTCCGAACCTGAAGTTGTTTACTCTCCATTGCCAGTAGATGCCACCATTAAATTATAGGGGTTATTAAAACATAGACGATAATACAGTTCACTTTTGACATTTCATATCGAATTTCGACTGGCATTTCTCTCCTGACGTCACGTAAAATGGCAGATTTTTGTTACTACTCTACTCACAGGACGTATCAGGTCGCTGTCAAAGTCTAGAATTGCAATTTTCCTAAAAAACATTAAAAAAATTCTGCTAAAAGATTTAAGACTCAAAACTAGATTGGGTACGTAATTGTTTTGTTTATAAATTTTCAACAATCGCTTGACATCCGCTGCCCACTGGTCACTTTGTGGCAAAATTAAATATTCCGCTGGGATGAGTTGGGCTTTTCGTACTGACAGCGGGCAAAATATTTTGAAATTTTCGACTGCAAAAGTAATTCGAGGCAACGTCATAAATTTTTGTGTTTTTTTGTTTTAGTGTAATTTTAAGCGTACTTCTGACGGCACAGGTCAAGGCTGGCAAGTAAATTTCTTCAAAGATTTGTGAAGTGGTTCAACATGCCAGAGGGCAGCTTTCGGACAATACAGTGAAGAAAAAAAAACAAAAACCAATTTGACCAAATTAACATTTTTAATACAAATTAAAAAAAAAGCAAATTAGCCATGACTGACGCGATAAACGCACTGCCTCTGAGGACTGATACTGGCAGCAACCCCGAAGTGATTGTGTCTCCGCCCGTAAATAATAATAACAACAACAACAACAGGAATAGACCTAACCAGGTAAGTAGACAATACTTTCAGGCTTTCGGGGGGATGCGCAAAGATCCTTGTTAATTTTGCTCTTTCAGAATCCTCTTATTAATGTCAGAGATCGACTGTTTCATGCATTGTTCTTCAAAACAGCCCTTGCATATGCTCAGATATTTCCCAAGTAAATTTGGCGTTGTTATATTGGAGGAAGATGTCGCTAGCTAAAATGTTATATTTCCATTTTCAGACCCATCAGAAGAATGTTAGAGTTATTTATCCTTCTCAAGGCATTGCTGGCCTTTTTCATTCTGGTCTACATCCATGTTACCTTTCTAAAAACACCTGCAACATGCCTAGATCATGTAAAAACCGACTGGCCACGGGATGGAGTACTCAGGTTGGATAGTTCATTAAGAAAACAATTTTTTTTACTCAATTAAATGTGTGGTATTTTGCTTACAGAGTGGAAATATTACAAAGTTTAAAACAAGGTCACGATTCCGTTATAAAAACCAAACCACCACCGGAAGATTATATGGGCAGCAAGAAATCTAAGTAAGTTTTTGTTGGTTTTTCACAACTGTGATGGAAGTGATGATTTGAACTTGGGTTAGCTTTAATGAAAATACTGTCAAAAAGCTCTGTTGTGTGCCCAATTAGTGTATATGTGGATTTAGTGTGAATTTGCTTGATTTTTTAGTGCAACGGTAACTAATATAGCTATGCTTGTAGATTTAAAAGTTAAGGGTCATAAGCCGAATAATTTCACGGAAGTAATGTCATCAACATCCTTGAAATAATTATTGATTTTGGTGATTTGTTATCATAGAAGCAAAGAGAGAACGGAATACCATAAATATATATTATGTTATAGACAATCAATAAAATTGGTCTGACAGCGGTTCATTCATGGCTTGAAAAAGCTTAACTTCACCTTGAGCAAGTCAATTTTACTTATTACAATTCTGCTCAGATTAACATTGAAGTTGAAGTGCATGTATTAAAGAAAAAGTGGAGTTAAAAAAAAAACGTAAAATGATTAAATTTCAAATTTCGGAGTTTTAGAAGAAAACATCGAATCAAATCATATCAACATTTATTAATATAACCCCTGTTCAAAGCAACGTATAACGCTGGACATTACGCCATTAAACAGTTAATAAGATAGCGTATCAAAATAGCAAAATAAACAATAAAACATAGCAAAATAAACAATAAAAAGAGATATACTTACCTTACCTTACCACTGTTAATTGTGTAAACATGCCCAAGCAATAATTTGATGGATAATCAGAAGAGGCAATAGATTTTTTTTTCATTTTATGTATTTATACTCGCTAGCTGAGCCGGTTAAAATGGAGTAAAAATAAATCATTGGCAGGGCTCTAGTTAAATTATCTGTTCAACAAACTACGTTACGTAAATCTTCCTGAGCCTCGAACTACTTACGATAACTGTTAGTTATTCCAAGTAATGCATGAGAATCCATAAGGAAATGGAATATTATTTGAGAGTCATATTGTCAGCAAACTAAACACGCACAACTTCCAATAGTCAATTGCAGCTTATATTTGGCTCATGTTAGTTGAGATTGTTCAAAAATTTGTTTTTTTACTCTACTCGTTAAATTTGAGTAAATCGACATTGAGGGTAAACTCTTACAGCTTTGCTATCAACGCATCTGTTTTTATTATATGCAATTATTTTTTACCTTGGGATGATTGAGAGCCATATGTTTAGGTATTTACGTGTAAAATAAATAATTGTAGTAGCTCTGTCCCAGTACTCGGGGTCGTAGATGTGAGACATGGTCGAATCTGCGCAGCCCAAAAATGAAACGAATACAATCGTTGAATGCCACATCTACCTTGCGGTGACAGACCTATTTAGTTTAGGGAAAATGATCCTACCATGAGCAAAATAAGGGAAAATCAGTGTTTTGACAAGTTTTAGCTTGAGCTCAATTCACAAAATATTAGCTGAAAGCCAAAGTCTTCGTAAGCTACTATAGACTTTTCCCAGCATAGAACTGATATAATCGCAGCAATTCATCTTCCCATTCAACACAATTTCCAGATTAGTTACTTTCCTTGAAATGGGTATCGTAAATTCGTTTAACTCTATTAGTCCAGTCAGTAGGAGTTTTTGCCCTACAAAAGGGGTAGCTGTGATTTTTATATATGTTATTCAGTTCCGGGTCCCGATGAAAAATCCAAGTTTAGACCCTTGGGGGTCCGCGCGGTCCACCATCTTGGATTAAAGGTACCAAAAATTAGTTTTTTCAAAATAATTCCTCAACAGTTGATCCTATGACAAAAATGTAAAAATATAAATTTGAAGGAGACTAAATTCTGTACATTTCTTGTAAAAATACTTTTTTTGTAAGTATGATGTGTAACGAGTTGCAGTGGCGGAAACGTGAGCATTCTGCCAAAAAAATGTATACATATAGTACCAAGGGTGTTTCGGCCATGGTGGTCCATAGGACAGGAGGTGATGGTAGTCACCTAGTCAAACAAAAAATTTTATGGTAAGGGAGGTGTGGCATCTCAATCGTTTCGGAGTTTCAGGGTGATTAAAAAAATTTGGTAGTCTTTCACAAAATGCCCTGTGATTTAAGAAGTACTGAGTTTACGGTCACTTACGGAGCTCATTATATGCAGAACTTCATGGCCTTTCCAACGTTTACTCGACCAGCCCCGTACTCATCTCTTGCCAGGAGTTATGTTGGTATAAACTAAGAATTTCGGACTTTCTTACCTTTTTATTGACTTTGCATGCATGTCTTCACAACATCTTGAATTCTTCATAGATTCTACCAACATAGGCTTTCATGTGATCATACAAAGTGAAATTATTGTTGAAAATGGCACTCAGACTATTAACTCGGGCAGCTAAAGGTATGGCAGTACCATTTAACACAATAGAATGCTTCTTTGTTTGATAGATACCATCAATTTCATCACATCTGTCAAATCAATATTTTTAGGACAATCCACTTGATTATTAAATTCCACTTTTTTATTACAAGTTTTCCATTGATGCTATAGAAATTCGGACTTCTTCTATAAAAACTTCGTCACCAATTTCAAAATTTATCCCATTTTTATACCCTAGATGAAATCTAAAGGGTGTACTAAGTTTGTCATTCCGTTTGTAACACCTAGAAATAATGATGGTAGAGCAAAATGGATTAGAAACTCATGCATAAATTAAAATTTTTTTATTGATTTTTGCATGTCCGTCCGTCCGTCCGTTCTCACGACACGATAACTCGAGAACACGTGTACCTAGAGAGCTATAAAATCTTTCATATGGCCTTTAAAAACATAAAAAAAATTAAATTAAATTAAGTTCGAAAACGGGACAAATCCGGTAACTCCTTCGTAGGGTTGCCATACACAAATTTCGTTTTTCACTAAATATTTGGATATTACCTGAGAACGCGTCAACGTTGAGAGGTGAAATTTTGTATATAGTATTTTCATAAAAATAGTAAATACAATTTTAAAATTGGACTAAATCGAGCAACCCCTTCTTTGTGTTGCCAAATAAAAATTCAGGATTTTTACGTATACGGTGAATACGATAAGTCCTGTACGGTTTTAATGTACTGACAACTTTTCGGAATATGAAATACTATAAAATTGGTTATAATAATTTTTTCTGTCCGCCCAGCCGTTCTAGAAATACATGTACATATATGAAAAACCACTTCAAAAATCAAACTTGTATAGATTGGTATGACCATACGAAATGACATACGGAGCAGTCATCTAAGGTATCATAAGAATTGGTCTACCAATTCTAGCTTTTTTACTTGTTTTACATAATTTTACAGAAGACGTTGTTTCACTTTTAATACATATCTGAATCACTATCAAAAAACAACGTTTTGTAAATTTTGTTTTTCTGTATCTTAATTTAAGTTTGAATGATAAAAACTACATAAAAATAAGTCCGAAATGACTGGTAGAAATTTACTGATAAGCCACTACCACAAACGTGATCATATTTCGAGGATATTCCCATTTTTCACTTTGAATATAAAAAGCTCAATTCTTTGTTCGATGTCAAGCCATAATAAAGAACTTAACATACTACTAATAGGAGAGAAACGATTACATCGCACAATTACATGCATTGGCTTATTTTGTAATTTTTGTAACCTGCTTAAATCACCTTGATTACATATAAACAATATTGTAGAGCCGTGTTCAAAATGTGATTTTATAATACTGTTGTAAATATTTATCGCGGCAGCCATTGTAATTTCTTAAGGTCGTAGTCTGATAACTTGGTTTGGAAGAATGGATTTGCTTTTTTTTTACATATTTCGAAAGTACTATATATTAAGAGTATGCTGTAAAAATATTAGATCGAAATATTAATGAAGTTATAGCACATATACGTGAGAGCTTAGTAGTGGCGCGCGCCGAGCAAACGGCCGGACCCTCTATTGTTTATGCGTTACCTTTATACCTGCTTCGAGCGTCAGATATCTTTGTGTATACTAAAAGTTTTAGCTGTTTCCTCACATACATTTATTTTGGAGCTCAGTTATGTATATCGGAATTCAGAATGAACGGTCAGTTCGGTGTTCGTTCCTTTGTGCATACACATCTTCGAAGAGCGTAAAACTGGATTGAAAAGGAAACTTCAAACGCGTTTTTACGGTCGGCTGGGGTAATAAAAAAATTTCTATCCAATCGATTGGGCTGAAATTTGGATATGTTATTCTACTCATCAATAGCTCTCGCAGGAACTAGGATTTTTTTTGTCCATAACTTTCCATTTTACAGCCCGATTTCCACAAGTCACCTGTTTTTTTAAGTTCACCATTTTGTTATTTTTCAACAAAATTGTTTAATCCTAGCTCCAACCAGAATGACACGCTTACAGAACAATAATCTTTTTGACTTTTTTGAGATGTCCTCAAGCGGCGAAATCACCACGGCCAGCCACCTGCGTTTTTTTTTTACGCTCACTTCAATGCTACAAAACTATACAAAAAATTACAAGAAACACTCTTAGATACTATTAATAACATATTAAAAAATCAAATTTATTTTCTCCTAAAAAAAAGCAATAAAAAACGTGCAAGTTACCAGAATACGACCTTAAATCTCTTCAAAAATGGATTCTTCTTAGCAATTTAATCTATATGTAATTTAAAATTAAACTTTTCATCCAAAACCACTTCTAAGTATTTGTATTCATTCACACATTCTATTTGCTCACCATTCATTTCAACACACATATCCTTATTACTATTTATCGTCTAACTTTTATTTTATTTAAATTCAATTTCAATTTATTCATCTGTAACCAGTCACATAATTCTAAATCTCGTTCGATTTTTATTTTCAATTCATGTGTGTATTTTCTCTGTGATATGTATACTGTGATGTACCCATATTATGCAATATGTGCTACACTAAATTAAGATGTAAACATAAACAAAATGGCCGTGTTAACAAAGAGCCTTAGCAACGCTACCGTTTACAATAAACAAGTAGCGTAATTAACAAGCGCGTTACAAACCTATAAACAAAAAATTAATAAATTAAGTACACGACACAGAAATTCTGCCGTTCGAAAATCATAAACAAGTGCCGGATAATTAAAGCACGAGACACAGCAATTCTATTGTGCACGGCGCGGTTATCTTGATATATTTAATTCAAAAGTGCGACATACTGATTGATTGAAATCGTTATGACGCGTGACGCACTAAGCGGCGCGTTAGAAAAACGACTCAGCCATAACTGCGTGGTGGAGATGTATTTATCAACAATATTGACCAGTTATACGGTAATTATAAGTAAGTCAAGGATTACATAAACAGACTTAAGACAAAATGAATAAAACGAACATCAGCGAGATCCAGCACTTAGTATTGCCATTTTGTGGAGTTGAGCTTCTACCTACAAGCTACTCTAAACTTAACCTAGGAGTTGAGCTAGATACTACTCCAGTAAAGATTGATGAGTTGAGCTTTTACAAACTACTCCCCATCTTCATCGATAAAACATACCTACCTACAGCATACCACTTTGTTGACGATAATAATTGGAATATATTACCACAATACAACAATGCAAAAAGTACTATTTTCGAACATTTCAACACTGATTTAATGTCATTCACATAAATAATAAACAAGATAGTTTCAAGTACTGATCCTTGTGCCGTTGAAAAGAGGTGCACGGGGAGAGGAACGGTCACTGTGTATAGTACGCAATGTACATATATAGTCAAATCTGCTGCAAAGGCAAAGACCGATAGCATAGTCGAAATTTATGCGGAGTTCTAAAATCAAGATTGATTTGAAGGATATGTGAGAGGAAGAAACTGTACACAGGGGGTGGTATATAAGCCGTATCAATACATTATTTAATTTTTGTTTGTTTGTTTGTTTTTTTTTTTTTTTTTTTTTTTAAGAAAAATTGGAAAACAATCGCAAAAATTGAAAAAAATTGCAAAAAAATCGTAATAATTGGAAAATTTGAAAAAATTGTAAAAATCTCAAAATTTTGGGAACAATTGGAAAAAAAATCGAAAAAATTGGGGAGAAAAATTTGTAAAAAACGTAATAATTGCAAAAAAAATTGTAAAAATTGAAAAAAATATTGGCAAAATTGCAAAAAAATTGTAAAAATTGAAAAAAAATCGTAACAATTGGGAAATATTGGAAAAAATTGTAACAATTGGAAAAAAATCCTAACAATTGCAAAAGATTGGAAAAATTGGGAAAAAATCGTAAAAATTTGAAAAAATTGAGAAAAACTGGAAAAATATTGTAAAATTGAAAAAAAAAATCTTAAATACGTCTTTCTATTTTTCTGGAAACTGTATTATTTATTTTGGTGCTTTATACTCTTCCATACAAGTGTGGCTATGAAACCACGGAGATTCCTACGCATTTCATATTTTGCTAATTTATTTAATAAAATGCACCGGGCAGCTTCAAATGCTTTTGTTAAGTCCATTTCCATTTCTTCCTTCCATTGGCACACCACCCAATTAAACGTCGTTAGACAAGAATATTTTCTCCTAAATCCAGACTGTTCCAATATAATTATATTATATTGTTTCCAAGTAACTTTTCAACTGGATTTGAAAAACTTTTTCTGAAACCTTTTCATATATAAGCAATGTATTTATTGGCCTGAGTTCTCTTCGTTTTTTTTATTTAGTATACTTCTGTAATCATGTCATGATATATGGATTCTTTTATGATCTTTACGCTTTGAATAAAGTATTAATTTAGTTTATCTACCATTTCATTAGATTGTTGGCATTCATAGTCACCAAATTGAATTTCTTTTTTTTTCACTTTTTCACTTCATTCAAGATAGAGTTTTATTTTTATGATACGTCACTTGTTTCACAAGCATTCGTTACTTTTTGTTACAGGCCTTTGGTTTTGGATGCTCATTATTCTAGCTTTGCTCATTTGGATTTTTCGATCTGACTTCTTTCATCTGATATGACTAGTATCTTCTAATTTGAAATTTTGGAGACGTTGTGTGACAGTGATTGTCACCCGAAGCATGGCTCCATATTAATTCAAGCAAACTTTGATTAAACCGTAGATCGCCGATGCTTACTAGCTATAAGTTTTCCACTTAGCATCTCTGTAAACATTTACCAAAGTTGAGAATTTTTCCCGGTTGGTTTTTTTTTCTAATATTTTTTATTTTTCCTATACCATCATTTATTTATGTTTTGTATTAAAGCTTAATTTTTCTATATTATTCATTCAAGCTTACAATATCACTCAAGCGACATGTACATAGTAACGCAATGGTTGAAAGTTTTTTTTGCGATAAGGATTTGTATAATTAAATTAATCAATGGAAATTTGCAATTTCTTTCAAGGTACTACATAACCAAATCATCTACAATACTTGAACAATTGAATGATATTTCCTATCGTCATAAAACTACAGTACTAAAATATGGAAGAAAGCTTGATGAAACGGCAGTCTGTGAAACGCAGAGTTATAGAAATAGTAGACCTCAATACTCATATCCAAATCAAACGTTTCTTTTGAGAATTCCAATGGTGATAGATGAAGCACCTCAAACAAAGGATGAAAAGATTGCAGCAGATAAGAAATCATATAATGGTCTGAAATTTGCATTTTTGTTTGCTTACAGAAATACGAAATTATTTTATCCAGAAGACCAATATATTGTGGAATACTCACTTGAATATGGACATCTAAGGCTGTCGGCTTCCACGAGGCAAAAGCTTAATATACCAGTTAGAATAGTCGTCCTTGATCCGCAGGTTGATAAATGTTTTGGAGATTCACTCAGCAGATATTTGTTAAGAGAATTTTTAGGGTAAGTTATATTAAATTTATTGACATGAGAAACGAAGAGTAATAAATTTAATATTTTATAGATATGATGATTTATTGATGGCATCTGTGCGAGTAATTGCAGAGCAAGAAGACAATAAAGGTTATTTGAGGTAAATTGTATAAACAATAAGCTGTTAAGGTACGTCTCCCCGGTAGAGCTCTACCAAAAATTGATGCATAGAAATGGTAGATACGTGTAAGCACTCTTGTAGAACTCTACCTAAAGCTATAACTAAACTCTACCGTTTAATTTTTAGTAGAGAAAATTCTGTCGTATAAACAGAAGTGGTAGAGAGTTCGACGAAATTTTCTTAATTTCTCTATTAATATTTTGGTAGAACTCTATCATCTCATTTTGTTCATATAGTTTCCCCAAAATAATGAAATCTTCAAATAACGATTTCGTCACGTTGGGAAATGCAATTTTGACATTTAATTTCTGTGTGTTGTGTTTGAATAAACTATAAGGAACCACAAAAATTGTTACAGACGAAGAAGCAATATGCAGTAGTGTTATCTCTTCTTAGCTCCTGCATTAAGCATACCTAAAAACCTTCATTTTATCTTGCTTTTTTAGATGCAATTGCGACATCATTTCTCGCTTTTTTGTTTTATTATTATCATACGCGGCTACTACAACTGCCACTGGAGCTTGCTGAGCAGTCATATCTTTTATTAATATTTTTTTGTATGTAACACCACCGAACGTTAGATTGCGAATGAATTCGCATCTCAATACCGTTATATATAATTATCTCTCATCTCTATTCAAGCTCCACCAAAATTATAAAACTATGGGAACGTGCAGATACTCTGTAGAATCCTTGGTGTAGCACTAACAAAAATATCCCTGCGCAATCACTTGGTAGACACAATCTCGTGTACTCGATGTTGTGTGTAGAGCTCTACCAAACGATTTTATATTTGGTAGAGCTCTACCACGATTTGTCTACAGTGGACAACTGCCATTAAGATTGTAAAAAGAGTTTAATCAGTGAATATTAGTTAGAATGGAGACATATCTTTAATTTCACATACAACGAAGAATATTTCTCTCGTAATTACTTGTTACCTTAACTTTTTTATTCTAGCTTTACAATATTTTGAGAGGACAATACAATACTAAAAAGGAAAAACAAATCGTAATGCGTAAGTCGATATTCAAAAAGCATCGATAGTGAGATCAAAGTAAAATCGCTGTTCAATTCACAAAAATTCGCACGTGTTAATTGTTGCTCGATAATTATGCATGACAAATCGTAATCAAACGAAGCTCATTAATGCACACATTAGGTTAGGGTGACGTAGGTCACTAGGACTCCGCAGACACTGACCAGAGTTGATCTATTGTGTCCTCGTTTTGGCTTTTTGTTAGACCAAATGTTGGGTAAGGAACAATATACGAACTGTATGCTACGGTTTTAGTAGCAAGATCGTTTACTTTTTCATTACCGTCTACTCCTTCGTGTACAGGAAGCTAAAGCAAGATGACTTTGCTGTCCTTCAAAAGCGGCAGGAGCTTTTTGCGGCGCTCCAGAGTAGTTTCGATTCAAAGCCTTGAGGGGATAGAGCTCAGAGCGCAGCTGGGCAGTCTGAGCAAATATAGATGTTGGAGTTCTTGCAGCTTCTCAAAGACCCTGTGACATGCCCGCAAACTTGATGCCTATAATAACCCCAGAAGGAAGCTTATTTGATCACAAACAAATAAATGAACTACTCGCAGCTAATTGAAAGCACGTTTTACCATATCGAGTAAGTTCTAATAATTCTATATCACAATTGAAGCGTTTAATGCAGAAATGATATAAGATGTAAGTGAATGCTTTTTGAAAATCGAGTTTCTTGCGTACACGAAGTTTGTATGGATTTAGTTTTCATTTAAAAATATCCCTAATAGTGAAATATTCATCAATACTATGTAAAATGAACAAAACAACAAATTTCTAAACATAAAGCGTACATAATTAAATTTATATGAAATTCTTAAATGTTACTCACATCATCATTTTTGCACCAAGCAATTCAATTATGGTCCAGTGAAATGTAGAACGCCCGAAATCAAAAGGCTTTAAGATTGTTCGTTGTATACAAAGTTAGCACAAATAAATAATAGCCAGATATAGCTGATAGTCAACATCAATAGCTTACCGGGTCATTAAGTAAGTTAATTATTTGCCTTCAAATAAATACATAATTTGAAAATAAGAATTAAGAAAACTCCTTCGAACGCATAAAGCTATATGTAAAAATTGCTGCACAAAATTACCAAAGAAAAATTTTCGAGTAAATTTCTAACAAAAAAAGAATTCTTCTCTTGCGGGCTCCAATGGAAGACTTTTTCATAATAATGCTTTTTAATATAATGTGCCTCTTATAATTTCCACCTTAACTTTTGGCCTGTTGCCACGGCTATGTAAATAGCATTAGGTCTTCACATTGGAGTTGCAACTTCGTTTTACGGTTGAGACTATCACATGAATTTTTCAGCCTGAAGCAGAATTTTATACCGGCAACTTTCTGATATTATGTACACAGTAATGAATAGTTAAAGATAGATTACAACTTTTTTTGGTGCATACTATCCTTCCCGGTACTATTACGATTAGAGAGTGATACTGTTGCTAAGACTTGGATACAATACTGGCAATTCAATTTCTTGTATAAGAGGTCTCCACTTCCATAAGTCCCAATAGCTAATGGGTATTTCTGATAATTTGGTTCAGTTCTGGTTAAGATGTATTTTCTTCAGCAATGTTTTAGTGTGTCTTGTTTGGCTCAACACTTAAAAAATATTATTAATTAATAATAGCAATTCATAAAATCATACTTCAGATCAGAACCGATGAACGATCCTAAACACCATATGCTTGAAATTTAGTTTAGTCCCGATTTTTCTAAAGCTGTGGAATAAAAGTTTACCTGAATTATTTTAGCTTAATTTAAGTGCAAAGTTGTCTGTTTTCGAAAACATCGAAAAATTCTGGTCTTGCCCCTGTCATCAGCCATAATCAAAATAAATGCAATGAAGGGTCTTAGACTCCTCCATAGAAAAAAAAATATTTCTCTCCGTAATATTTTGCGCTCGTTTATAAATCTCATCAGATCTGGATTGGAATATTATTCCTTCATTTGGGCAGCATCAGTATGACGCACTGCTGTAATTGACGATTTTCAAACGAAGGCCGTAAGAGTGTGGTTAAACGTCATTTATTGACACCTGAGGGCATTTGTTTGCTTTTCTATGTTTTATGGCTATTTCTACTGGCATGAGATTTATTGTTTGATCTTATGTAGACAAGTGCTTTCCTGAAATGCTTAAGCATCCAAATATTACCAGCTTCCTCCAATGGCCGCACCCATGAAATTTCATCATTCCTTTATACCTGAATTATGTGGAAGATTTGGAGAACAATTTGCCATCGCATAAATTTTCTCCATCTTGTCGGCTTCTAAAGTGCCGGACATACATGCTGTTCCAAGATGTTGAAGCTCAGTCAGACAACGTGCTCTTGTTTGTATTTCGCCATCAATAAACGGTATTTTGGTAGATGTTATTGTTATTATCCCAGTCATATTTATATTTGACTAGTAATTATTGATGGTACACGTAATGTAAGACGCATTACTAATAATTCCTACCACGGCGGGTTGCTGACACATTTTTACAATTTAGTTTTTTTTTATACAAAATTTGGCTTCCTACAATAAATTTAAAGCATTTGCTGTTTTTTTCTTTAAGTTCCCTAAAACCTTATAAATATTTGTAAATTCCAAACGACCTTTCCAAATGTATTTCAGACGACAATACAATATGTTAGTCCCGCTACAAAAGTTCATTTCACCTAAAGTTTAAACTTTGACACTAGGAATAAATTCCATCTATTCGAAATTGGTGTTTTCTAACGATTTAAGGAAGTCCAGAAATCTGAATTTAATTAATTTGTGTATATTTATTTGAATAAAGTTTTTTTTTATAAATGCAAAATTCTCTTCAAAACAGGAATGTTGTAACTGGTGAACACTATCGATTTGTATCTATGTGGTGGGCTGCTTGGAGTTCTTATCCTGTTGCTCTTTGTGTTATGATTCTATTTGTAAGTGTGTAAAATAGCCTTGTTTCGAAACTAGGTGCATATCAAATTTAAATTGAAAGAAAAAGACATCAAGAGCTACTATCATTTAATGTAGAAATGCACCAGGTTTACTGTCCTTTAATAACTGTTCAAATAACTAATAAACAACTCAATTTTCAGACACTCTCTATCTCAATGTTGCTCCGTTATTCACATCATCAAATATTTGTGTTCATAGGTAACATTTACATATAAAAAAAATTATTTATGTTTAAATTTAATTTAATTTTTCAGTTGATTTGCTGCAAATGCTCGAGTTCAACGTATCAGCCCGATTCCCGTTTGCACCTCTGTTAACCGTAATCCTGGCACTTGTCGGTGAGTGTTGTTGTAAATTTTAAGCTAACATTTTAACGTATTACCACAAAAAAATTAAGCTTAGGTTGGTAAGACCTAAAGGTTATAGTGATATTTCTATATTTCAAAGCTGTTTGAAGTGAAATAAAAAACGGAGCCCTTACAAAAGCTCTGTTTGTCTGTCACAAACGGTTTTCTCGAAAACGACGTCATGTAGAAAATTGTAATTTTGCGGAAAGTTAAAAAAAATATTTTTTTTGTTTGGTATCGTTTGAGTAGCCCTTTAAAGGATTCAAATTATTGTTTTTTTCATCAATATTGGAGAAATGGTTATAAAAAAATGTGTGAGAAAATACCGTCCCCTACTCCTCATAATCTAGGTTGCTAAAGCCAAAATTTTGATATTATCAGGGTTAGTAGGCATTAGGTCATAGATATCAGAAAAAGTCACACATTTTCTTTCGACAGTCTCATAGTTGTTGAAAACAAAAGTTTTTGTGTTGATTTCTAAGACAATTCTTTACTAATAAAACCAACTCGTATAAGATCATTCTTGCATCCGTCTATTTGAATATTATTGAAATTTGACAATACAGTAGTGTTTAAAACATATGAAATATAGAGCCAACTAAAGACAATAATCGAGAACGTATATGTTCCAGTACAATGTGGCACAATTCATTCATTTTTTATTTATCACAGACAAATTTGCGTTAGATTTAAATATGTATACTTAAATTTGGTCGATTAACTGTAAGTTTTGGTACGAAACCCTGACTGCGCGAGCCCGATTCGTTTTTGATCGAACTTTATTTGATAGAAACCCGTGCATCACATTTGCAGTATGGATAGAGTAAAGTAGTTTTTCACTGTCTATACTTAACTTTTAGCACGATTTCTCAAAATGTTAGTGAATCCTTTTATCATTATCTCCACTGTGAATATAGGGCCAAGATAAATGTCAAAGATTGTTAATGCCCACAACGATATTGAAAAGGTAAATAGTTGATGAAATTTTGACGAGTGGCTCTTACTAGCCGTAGGAGCCATAATCAAAAAATATTTATTTTCTAACCCGCCCCATGAGTCAAAGATTAACAAGGTATGGCCGACTTATCTATGAATTGGTTGCTTGCCTCGTTTGGTGACAATTATCACAAATTTGTTCGTCTCAATTTCAATTTCTATTTGGAAATTTCTTTGTTTTCCCACTAGTACATAATTACATTTCCCAAAGTGATTTAAACGAAGAAACTAATGTTTTGTGAACTATTTTAATATATTCAAAACGTATTCAGTCAATAAAATACGAAAAACTCAAAACAAATTCGCTAGAAATGACATTGTCACTTCATGACGTAGCAACACAAAAAATTCTTTTCGAATCGGCCATACTTTGTTATCTTTGTATTATGACGTGCCCCTTCATTGATGTTGTATATGCAACGATGGGCACAATTAGGTACTTCTTGTATACTATTTTTTTTTTTGTTAAAAAAAAAACATGTAGGTTAGCAATGTGTATAAGGCGTTTTGTATCAGCAGGAACCAACACTCTTCAGTACGGCCAGTTCCTGCCTGCTGCAGACGCCAAAAGAAAATGCTAAGCAGACCTCATATATAGTATACTCTCCGTATAAATTCTGAGTACGAATCATTTGAGGCGAAATACTACATATTTACTTCAGCGCTTAGCCAATGCAGCCCTATAGGCGGGACTAGCCAATTTAAGGAATAGAAAAGTCATTAAAACTTTTACAAAATGCAATTTTTACAAAAATTTTTTACTATGTAGGTATTACTTTACCTTCTTCAATGCTTTGCAGAACTTATATTTATTATAAAATATTTGTTTTTTAATTACATGGGTATACAAACTAAAAGACGAAAAAAAAATCTTTAGACATACAAAATGATAATAATGATTCCAGCTTAAAAATAACCCAACATCTCATTTTATGCACATTTGTATTTCCTGCAATAGAATTGCAGTTTTGAGCAGTTTTGTCGTTACGTATATTCCCAAGATAGTTTTCAATATTGACAAAGCGGTTTATATACTTTCCTGATTGTTTCGGTGGGCAAATCTCACAATAAGTTCGACAATATCGAAGGGCTATGCTCCGACGTTCTATTCGATATGTATTAACATTTTGGTCCATTCGATGTATGCCTTCCATTTATTTATTGTTTTGTACGATTGAAGTAGGGCGAGAAACCTGGAATGAGTATATAATCCTTTCGAGAATATGTACCCAATTTACCGAACAGTAACTTTTCGTACAACCTTGATTCTACACTAACGAATGCATTGTTTATCCACTTCGTTATGCGAATACCAATTCCATCCACTTTAGTACTGACAATGTATCCATGTTATTTCTATACCCTAGATGATGCAATCATTGGGTGTACTTCGTGTGTCATTCTTCTCACGATAACTCGAGTACGCGTGTACTTAGAGAGCTAAAATTTTGAACATGGGCTTTAAAAAAACATTAATTTAAGTTCGAAAATGGAACCATTCGGGGGGTTGTCCTCACTAACAAGCCACGCGATTTATATATTATTACAATTTCTTTTTGCTAAAGTAAAATAAACAATATACTCAAAACAAATACTTAGACTTGTCTCATTTCGTTTGCACTGTATTGGACATTGCATGAGAACGCGTCAACGTAGAGAGCTGAAATTTTGTACGCACACAAAAATAAAAAATAATATTTCAAAAATGGACTAAATAAAAATTTGGGATTTTTACGTATACTGTGAAAACGATCAGTCTTATAGACGTTTTTATTGTACTAAAGAGTCCTTCAGAATATAAAATTCTATGGCATTGGCTATAATAATATAAAAAATAATATAAAATATGTATATGCGAAAAACCACTTCAAAAATCAAATTTGCATACGAAATTACATACGGGCATTCATCTAGAGTATCAAAAGAATTGCAATTCTAAGTTATGCCCTTATTTCTTTCAATTTTAGAAAAATCAGTCAGAAAAAAATATTGTTTTCCATGATTTTTAGTATCCATGTATTTAAAGAAATATGTTTTTAATATTTCGTGTGTAATCCCGCCTTTTCTAAACACAGCTTAATTCTATCCTTAAAACTATCGCAGAGATGGAGTAGTTCATCCTCTGTAATGGAATCCCACTCGTCCTTTATTCTGCGTAAAAAAATTTCGCGATAATGTGGTCTTGGCATTTTGAAAACAGAGCCTTGTCCTAAGATTTTCAATTGGATTAAGTTCTGGGGAAAATTTCCTGTCCAATCTATCTATACTTCCGGACAAATTCTCTGAGCCTGGGTTAGAGTTGCTTCTGCAGTGTGGCATCTTGCTCCATCCTGGATTAAAAGGGCTCCTATCCTACATAGAAATTGCGGACGGTCTGATGTATAATTTCCATTGATTATAATCATTCTTTCCCGGTAGTAGTCTTCATTTACAGTTCATCATTCATTCGCGATGATTGAGTGGCCTTTCCCATGGATACTGATCACCCTAGCAACCATAATCTTAAATCCTTTCTTTGGTTGTTGTATGGGGAATATGTTCTGTTTGGTTAGAAGTTCGGATTTTTGTTTTGTCTATTTGGCCTAGGATAGAGTTGTACGATGGATTCATCAGTAAAAACTACTTTCGCCTTTTGCTTACGCCCTTTTTCGCTTCCTGTTGTATATCCTTCTCACACCAATCATTGACAAAAGCTCAAGCGATCGTTTATGTTTTTTCTTGTCAGGAAAGGTATCACCGGTTGAACATCTGCATATTTACCCCGAGAATGACTTCTATCGTTATCCTGTTTTTTTTTTTCGTTGACGATAGCTGCTGGATGCTTTGAGAATTTTCGTCACTGTCTGCGTTCCTATTTCTGCCTAGTTGCTTACCAATTCTCGCGTTTTTCTTTCAGACAGAAGGTCGACGATTTCGATTGATTATCTGGCACAGTTCCTTCGCATCTTGCAATCCACAATATCACTGTTGTCCTCGGAACCTTAAGTTAGCGAGATATTGATGTTATTGTTACGCCTTTTTGAAAGTTCTTGAATTTTTTTTCTTTTCGTGAAGTCATTTTCAATTGGAATTCGGAATAAAACGTTAATTAACAAAAAAAAAAAAATCGAAACAAAATGATCGAAAGCGATTTTGTTTGAATTGAAAATTTCAAGAAAATCTCTTTTATGTTATATCTCAGCGTAATAAAGGCACTTTTCGAAACACTCTTGAAGTAACGTTAGAGTACTATCGTAGCAATAAAAATAATTCATTACATACTTTTTTTTTCTATTAATTTTCTGAAAAATGATCACCTTCACAAAGATTCATGAAAATTATATATAAAACAGCATGTTATTTTTCCGCATTGCACTGTACTGCACTTAGCAACACAATGAACGATTGTAAGGTAGCAGCATGTACTCCACCACTCTACGTACCACTACTTGTGAATAGAAGCTAGATTGAGGGTATTGAACAAATAAGTATTCAGGAAGCGACCTTAGCTGTGAGCGTGATTGAACTTAATTTGTCTTACTTTGACGTTTCTGAAAGTAAACATTTCCGGGAGTTCAGTGATTTTTTAAAGTTTATTATTATTAATAAACTTTAGAAATTTCAGATAGCGTTGTTTCGAAAGCTTGAAGTTATATTTTTCTTGGTCTTCGGACATTTTTTATTTAGTTTTTTTCATGTAATTTTTCATTATTTGCAACAGATTTCTTCTTTTCTTATAATGAATAATCTCTTAAATAGTTATTTTAGTATGACTTGTGGCAGCTTTGTAGAATTGCTTCATTGTACTTTATTTAATTTGTACATAATTCGACACAACCTATTTTGCTATGTTTATTTTCTGTTTCACTGATGGAGGTATGCTCATTTATGGATTCGGTTAATGGTTTGTGTGAGTTGGACAGGGTAAGAGCTGTATTAAATATTCTTTGTGGATATTCTCCTGGATTTCACGTGGTACCATTAATGCTAGAAGCCTACGGAATAAGATGAAGGAATTTTGTCAGATTTTTGTCGATTGTAATATTCATGCTGTCCTTGTTAGCGAGTCATGGCTGCAGAATCATATACCGTCGTCTCTCGTTGCGATACCTGGTTTTAATCTATTCCGAAATGATCGGTTAAGTCACAGGGGAGGTGAAGTTGCGATCTATTTGAGGGATAATTTAAGGGCTAAAATCGTAGATTCTTCATCGACTGGGGAAATTGATTTTTATGCTTGGAGGTTGTGGTTGGTTCTGGAAAATTTTTATTATGTGCTGTGTATCGGCCTCCTGGTGTCTATAGTGAGTTGTCTGCTGAACAGTTTTCCAATGCAATGTCATACTTAGTACACCGTTACAATGATGTTATTATTGGTGGTGATCTCAATGTAAACATCCTGATTGATAATTTGATGACTGATAGGTTCTTGACTGATATGGTGGCGCTCAACTTGGATGTGATAAATTCATTGCCTACGGTTTTTAATTGTTTCAACACTGCACTTCTTTATCTTGCCATGGTTGCTAATAAGAGTAATGTCAGATTTCACAACCAGCTGAGTCCTCCAAGTATATTCGATCATGATATAAACTTTATGACCTATAATCTCTACCCGGAAGGTGGGAATCTTAATAAAACTTTTTGCTATCGTGATTTCAAACATCTTGATAATCTTAATCTGATAAATGAGTGTATGTCACTAGCATAGAATGATATTTTCCTTCTTCCATCGGCGGAGAAGCAACTGTGGAAATTTAATGAGATGATCTCTTATTTATATAATAAACATGTTCGACTTAAAATCAAACGGATCCGTTATTTTAGCAATCCATGGTTTTCTGATGGAATCCGCTCTCTCATTGTAGAAAGAGAGTTCTTACATAAACAGTGGAAACGGGTGAATACTCATTACACGTGCACACTCTATAAACAAGCTCGTAACAAAGTCACTTCTGCAATTAGGGGAGCTAAGCGTGAGTATTTTTCTTCTCAATTCGATCCAAGCTTACCTTTCAAAACCTGGGAAACTTGAAGCGAGCTTCCATTTATTCTGATGTCAACCCTGAATGTCCTTTTGATTCTGAGGAACTTAATCGGCACTTTACTTCAGGCCCAGTATCAAATTTATGAATTCTACAATAACCTAGCATGTCCTTTCTTATTTTACGTGAACAAAGTGTTAATTGCTTCTCTTTCCGGTGTGTGGAGAATGATGAGCTTTTTAAATCGATATACTCTATCAAGTCCCATGCTACTGGTTTTGATGAAATAAATCCTCGTTTTCTCAAGATCTTATTGCCTTACATTTTTCCGTACGTTCGGCACATCATGAACACTTGTCTAACTACATCTCAATTCCCAGAATTATGGAAAATAGCCAATGTTATTCCTATTGCTAAAAAAATGTCTGCTACTGAGCTGGCGCACTACCGTCCCATCAGCATTCTTAGTTTTCTTTCCAAAGTCTTGGAAAAGCTTATGCGAGCCAAGATTAAAAATTATGTAACATGTAATGATCTCCTGGCGGTATATCAGTCTGGCTTTCGTGCACGACACAACTGTGAATCTGCGTTACTCAAGGTCACTACAGACTTGGGATCGGCTCTAGATGAGGGAGATCTTGGTGTGATGGTTTTGTTAGACTTCTCAACGGCATTTGATTGTGTTGTACATGAAAAACTGCTGCGTATGTTATATGCAAACTTTTATTTCTCCTCTTCTGCTGTTAAAATGATATCCAATTTTCTCTCAAATAGGTCGCAACAGGTTGTCATAAAAGAAGCTCCGTCTTTGCGGATGCATTTAACATGTGGAGTTCCTCAAGGTTCAGTCTTAGGACTTCTTCTCTTTAGTCTCTACATTAACGATTTATGTGATGTCGTGCATGATGTTCAATTGCACCTGTATGCAGATGATGTATAGTTGTACTTATGTAGACCTCGTGGTCTGATTGAGGCCTGTATCTGCAGAGTAAATGATGATCTCTGAGAAATTTTTAGGTGGGCAATTGATAATCAACTGCTTCTTAACCCCAATAAATCGCAATGTAAAGCCCTCTCTAATTCTGATCTTAATATTGAGCATCTTCTCCCAATTATGCTTAATAAAGTGGAACTACTTTATATAAACTGTATAACCAATCTGGGAGTAAAAATTAATAATCCTTTGAGGTGCTGTGATCATATCCAAACTATGGTAAGCAAAATTTATGGTGGGCTTAGGAGACTCTGGCTGTCTGCAAATATTCTTCCCGTCGATTTGCGTTTGAGACTAGTTAGGACACTTTTGGTGCCTCTTTTTGCTTATGGTAGTTTAATATACATGAGATTAGACTCAGTTTGCAATTGAAAGCTTGAGGTTGCTTTCAACACGACTTATACGGTTTGCTTTCGGTTTGCGTCGTTCTGCTCATATCTCTCCTTATAGATCATTGATATTGGATTGTACTCTAGATTCGTACCTAAAGGGTAAAGCACTGATTTTCCTACATAATCTTATTCGCACAGGTGAGCCAGAGTATCTTTTTTTAAAGCCAATTATCTGCAGTCTTTGAGAGGACGTAAACTTCTAATTCCACGTTTCAATTCATCCATCCTTGAGGGACCTTATTTTGTTCATGTTGCACGCCTTTGGAATGCCCCCCCCCCTGTTGGTCTGCCGGAGTGTCTTTTGTCTTGTACATCGTCTTTCTTCTTTTCCAGCCATTATCGTACGGTCTTCTTGTCCACACCTAGTGTCCTTGATATTTCAGAAACGGATTTTCCTACTTCGCAAACAGTTTGGATTTGAATCCTTGTTTGTATCCTCTTCGAAGCCATAATGAAGAAACACACAAAAGTCCTCTAACAGACTGGGTTTTCAGATAAAGCACGTATGAAATGTTCTAAGAAAAATTACTACAATAAAAAAGGATCTTTGAGGTCAAGAGCAATAAAATTTCGCAGCAAGTTTCACAGAAGGATCTTTAATTACCCCTGTAATTCCAATTAGTTTTATAAAGCGATAAATGATTTTTAATTTTTCTCTACGGAAATGCACTATATCACTTTGTATTTCTAGTATTGATCTATATGTTGTCCTAGCTAGGCCCAATATGATCTTTACGATAGCTGAAGAGTCGATATTTAACCTCTGCTTAGCAATTTTTATAGACTGGGAGGGAATAAATTTTGGCAACGGTTAATGAATAATGCGTTTATTTATATATAGGTGGGGAGAAACTTTTTGGCCACCTATATATAGATAAATTATATTTTTGTGTACTCCTTTGAACAATAAATAAATCCCCAAAAAGAAAAGTTTTGTATAATAATATTCAATTCATGAAAAAATAATTACAAATCGTGAAAATGGGTATTGTTTTAGCCTTCCAGATAAACCTACCCTCTTAAAGCAAGTTGCTTATATGATGTACGACTTTGCAAATGCTATGCGTTTTCCACCTTCCTCCATTTGCATGATGGATATATGCTTTTTTGTGGAAGTTTCTACCATTTCTCTTAATCTGACTGATAACATTTTATCCTCATTAAGGTTAAAAAAGCCTCCATACTTTTTAAGTTTACATAATTGCTTCTGCTTAACGTGTTTCATATTTTCCAAGCTATTTAGTTTGAAAAAACACGAACGAACAAATGAAAAGCAAAAACAAAAGACAAAATAATACTCAATAAACATAGAAATTGAAGATATTATGCTCCACCTAACGGTAATTTATATCTCATAGCATATGTATTTATTCATAAAACCCGTTAATATGAGTATTCTAAAATTTCCTCCTCTATACTACCAGACAATGCACTTACGAAATTTAACAAGGGCTCAATTTAAATCTGTACCTAAAGCATTGCTGGCTACTAAATACCGTACCCTAATTACGTATTCATAATGTATGTTCACTGAATGAATAGACATAAATCCGGACTATGATGCAAGCTCCAAAATTCTCTCGTAGTAGAGAGACGAGTATGATGGAAACGTACAAACACGGGGCATCAGTATCGATTCAAAGGGCAGTTCGCCCGGCGACATGGAAATTTATGCGTAAATTCTACACTTTTCGATCCAAAAATTTTGTAATTTGTTTCGTATTGTTTTCAGATATAGTTAAATAGCAATGAAAGTAGCATGAATTCAAACAAAACATTTCCGGCATCAATTATATTTTATTTTTTAATATTTCACTTATATCTTTCAGGTGTGAGTGGTTTTCTATGCCTTTGAGTATTAAATAACGCTTGATCGGAATTATAACAGTTTTTTAGGTATTTTGAGAGTTTGTCCATAAACCAACTTTATCAAGCTACAATTAATGTAGGTCTTTATATAATAACTAATAAAACTAGCGACAAGTGTCGCTCCAGTTAAGTATGTTTCCCTGTGATTTTAATAATGATTTAAGCGTGCGATAGAAATGTTTGACAATTCCATTTGTTTTTGGATTGTGAGCTGTAGTATGAATTTTCTGAATTTCAAGAAACTTCATTAATTTTTGAAAAACATTTGATTCGAATACTGAACTACGATATGAGGATGAAGGAACTTCATAATGAGCAAAGGCTTTTGTTATGATCAGAGTTGAAATTATTTAACGCATCAAACTGTTATTTTCATTTTACTTAGAACAAGTAAAAAAGCTAGAATTGGTCTAAGACCAATTCTTATGATACCCTAGATGAATGCCCGTATTAAATTTCGTATGGTCACCGACCTATTCAAGTTTGATTTTGAAGTTGTTTTTCGCATATATTTCTAGAACGGTTTGTCGCACAGAAAAAATGATTATAATCAATTTTATAGGATTTCGTATTCTGCAGAGGTTTTTAGTACAATAAAAATGTCTTGGACTTATCGTTTTCAAGGTATACGTAAAAAACCTAAATTTTTATATGGCAACACCAAGAAAGAGTTGCCCGATTTAGTCCATTTCAGACATTTTAATTGCTAATGTAGTAAAAACATCATGTACGAAATTTCAGCTCTCTACCTCGACGTGTTCTCAGGCAGTGTCCAAATATATAGCGGAAAACGAAATTTTTACATGGCAACCTTACGAAGGAGTTGCCCGATTTGTCTCATTTTCGAACTTAATTTTACTTTTTTTTTAAAAAGTCCATGTACAAAATTGCAACTCTTTAAGTATACGCGTTCTCGAGTTATCGTGCGCACGGACGGACAGACGGACATGCAAAAATAAAAATAACTTTTAATATTATGAATGGGTGTCCAATCCATTTTGCTCTACCATCATTATTTCGAGGTGTTACAAACGGAATGACAAACATAGTATACCCCTTAGATTTCGTCTAGGGTATAATAATACGTATGTAGTGAGGTTCAAGTAATTGTGGTCTCAGGTAGTTGAAAAGATGAGATACGAAAAATCCAAAGATATGTCTGCTACTTATCCGCATCATTGATTTCTTCGTCGGAGTTAAACTTCTTTCACTCCAGATTTGAGTTTGGCAAATCCCACACCATCGGCCCCGCGATTTGTGAAATTAATGCTTTCGTTTACTGTCAGTCCTCTTTTGCATCTTTTCAATTCATGCATTACAAAGTCAATGTTTTCCACGAACTGGAAAATTGTGCCTGCGATTCCTATCCCCAATAAGGCGGCAGCAGACAGTCCTGCCGATTTCAAGACTATCAATTTACTTTATTTCCTTTCGAAAGTGCTAGAGAAGCGTTTGTATGGGCAGGTTCAACAGTAGATATATGCTCAAGAATGATCACTTTAGTCGATGGCAGTCTGGATTTCGACCTAAATATAGCTGCAAAAGTACTCTCATGAAAGTTACAACGGACATTCGCTCTGCTTTTGATGGGAGGGAAGTTACTAATTTCACGCTTCTGGGATTTCCCCAAGGCATTTGATACTGTCTGCCATTTTAATCTGTTGAAAAAGTTGTCCTGAAATTTAAATTTTTCGAACAGAGCCACCCACTCTCACGTAAGTGAGTTACTGCAGCTATGAAAAACTACTGACAATTTTGTTGTAGTTAGTAGTTTTTTTCCAAAAATTTCTATATATATCTTTGCGGAGTTTTGAAAAATATCCAATTTATAAGAAATGTACATGAAGTAAAGTTTTTCTTCAAAATCCTATGTTTTAAATGAAAATGTAACGTTTCCATTTGGGGTAACTGAGTTACCAAACGCGACTGAATTTTCACCGAGAATTGTCACGAGTGCTGCAGGGTTAATAGAAGAATTCCCATTACGCTCGGACGCAGAGAGTTACTTTACGGCGGAATAACTCCGCCACTCTGTTCCCTCTATCTTGCGAAGTCCTACAGGGATCCATTTTGAGCGCTTTATTTTTTAATCTTAATATCAACGATTTGATCGAGCATATGTATTCGCGACGTCAATTTTCACATATATGAATATGACATACAAATATATCTATGAGTCGTCCTATCGGTTTGATCGAGAATTGTGCTTCTTGCCTGATCAGAGTCTTGTAGAACATTTTCATCTGGTCTTTGGAAAACAAGCTTATGCTTAACCCACCCTAGCAAGTCGCAGTGCATCGCATTTTATCGTGGAACTATTGACCCTATAAGTATTCGTACGATTTAATTGGGCGGTTTTCCCATAACATAATATGAAGATCGAGTTCGTAATTTTGGTGTGACTTTAAATTTTAAGATGACATGTGTTGATCTTCGCCATCCTTGGCTGTCTGTTAGTGTATTTTCGCCAGCAGCGGCTCGTTTGGTCTTCCATTCTACAACATTTCACTTACGCTTCTTTTGTCTTTTCGATTCTCTCGACTCGCACTGTTCGAGGTCGAGTTTACTGGATTTAGTTTTGGTTTGAGGAGACTTTTTCATATACTCGTATGTACGAGGTGTGATCAAAAAATACGGCGAATGAATTTTTATAGCAGCAAATGCTGACGTTATATCCATTTGCAGTTACCTGTCTGGTAGGCCGATTTTTTGAGAAAGTAAGTGTTAAGTTTGAAGAAGTTGTGAGTTGTTAGTCGGCTTTCAGAGTGGGAAGAGTGAAATCATGTTTATCGTGTCTGTCGCACATCATGGATTTCGAAAAACGTGTTAGTATTAAGTTTTGTTTTATGTTCCAAAAAAGTGCGAAAGAAGTCTATAAATTATTTTAATATGTCGATAATATGTGGTGACTCTGAAAACTGCCTTCGGCATGAGAAACACGAAAACGTGCAAAGAGTGGCAAAACGAAAACTGTACTGAAAGGCAAACGTTTTGACACAATTTTCGACATTTAGAGGACCACGACAGAGCAGCTGAAAGCCCTTCCAAAAGAAGCCTTCTAGGAATGCTTCCAATCATGAAATCAACGTTGGGATAAGTGTATCGCTAGCCAAGAAGAGTATATTGAAAGTGATTAATTCAAATTTTATGCAAACTTATTACTTTGTTTGTAATAAAACCAATCACCGTATTTTTTGATCACACCTCGTATATCAGTTTAATATCGCTTGATACATATCTATTTGAAACAGAGAGCATTGGTTAACTCTCTTCGCACTTCTCAACTGGTCTAGTTGAATTCCATGTTTCTACAAACTGTTACCTTCTACATATTCTCGGTAAAATTCCTTATCATTTAAGAAAAATCAAGATCCGACTCAGTTGAGACAATTAAATTTACTTTTTTTTTTAAAAGCCCGTGTACAAAATTTCAGCCCTCTAAGTGAACGCGTTCTCGAGTTATCGTGAGGACGGACGGAGGGATGTATTTACATGCAAAAATGAAAATAACTTTTAATATTATGCGTAGGTGTCCAATCCGTTTTGTTTTCCTAAACAGACTTTGAGAGTTACAATGCCATGAAAAATGTGCATCAACATCAACAATGCTAAAATCATAGTAACAGGCATGTGAATCTCATAAAGATAAAGAACATGCCTACACAGTAAACAATTTGCATCAAAGGGAATATTCGCTACATTTTAGGGAAAAATACCTAAGCTTTGTGGCAACAACTTGTGCATTTTTTACAGTGTACCTTACATGCTTTCATTTGCATTTTTTCTTCATACTTCACTGATTTTCGTTTGTTAGCCGTGTAAGTAACGCTCACGCTGTGACCCGGGTGTAAAAAATGTGTTAGGATGTAAATCATAGATAAAGAGTATTCACTAGGGGTGTCAGTGAATGGAAGAGTTTTGGAGCATAGCAATTCCTAAAAAAAATCTACATAACATCGGACATTACATATTTATCTGAGAATCATGAAAATAGATTTATCTCATATAAAAAATTTATACAAACTGGTTGAATCCCAAATGCGTCCGTATGAAATTGCGTTAACCCAGCACTAGAGATTCATTACGATGTCGTCAAAACATAATTAAAATTCATTCATATTTGCATGAATTTTGAATCATAAACCCCGAAACGGATCAATCAAATTCGATTATTTTATGCATATTGAGTATCATTGGACTGAATTCATTAACATTTGACATGAAGTGATATGTGAGAGTGTAATCAATCAATACATGACGAAATGCAATGTGTAGATAAAGTGGACCTATAGATTGAATATTTGAGATTTTTTTTTTCAATTTCTTTCTGTTCGCTATATTTATCTTTTAAGACATTTTTCCTATTTTTACTGTTGATAGTATAAATTAAGAAACTGCTTAACTGTGTGAGTAATTGTTTCCTTGAGAGTAAGTATAATATTCATAAATATAAAAAAAAATCTGGTACAAGTATCCAATGTTATAATATGATTTATATTCTATCTTTACTTAATTAGTGTTATTTGCTTATTTAGATTGGGTCCAATGATTAACGTAAGCACTAGCCAAATATGGTCTAATCTCACGGCGTTCTCCACATACTGATTGGTTTTTATGGCGATAATCAGGACATTACTGCCTCGTTGAGCACCAGTATAACCAAGTATATACTTGACGGTAGAAGCGAGTCGTATCTAACATTCCTATCGTTCTTTGGGTTCCAGTACCCGATTATTTTAGCGTAACCCCACGCTGAGCTAAAATATTCTAGCATGCGTAACATCAGGCCTAACGAGAGGGATGGAACAAGTTCCACTAATATCCGATCGCGTGCTACAGGATTACATTTTATCTCTGGTCGGGATTCGTAAACCAAAAGGCTTACTTCCAGTTGAATTCCAAACAGTTTAGGACTTGTCAGCTTGTTTTGGATTAGCTTTTAGCCCACCTCGCATTTTATGGAAGTAGGTAATCCAACTTCCAGTTGAATTCCATGCAATTCAGGACTGTCACATTGTTTCGGATAAGTTTTTAAAGCCCACTGAACAGTGTCAGTCAATCTAAACATTGGTAATATCTGATCCAAAGCTAGCAATTTCATTTCATCATCCTTTAGACTGAACGAATAGAATAGTGGGATCCATTATTTTCAGAGAAGATAGCTCCGGTTAATGCCAACCACAGCGAGGCTTTACTTATGTATAATATGATTTTAAGGCAACAAATTTCAATCAGAGTTACGATTAATGATAATGATCAAAATTTTTAATCGTTAATCAGTAACGTCGACAAATCCTTTTTAAAAATATGTTAAAAAAAAGAAACAATACCTGCCAGAAAATTTTCAATAATTTCGAATAAAATGACGGGGCTAAGCTGCAGAAAAACACAAGACTCCAACAAGACATCAGCATGACTCAACCTTCTGGCGGTACCAGCATATTAACTAGGTTTTACTATCTGCAGGAGGGAAGAAATAGAATTGTAGCAACATGATTCAGTTGTATGTCCCAAAAATAAGTCAACCATTTGTTTGCCAATATTTCATATGCCCTTCACCACTTTTGTTGGCTTATCGTCACTTGGGAAGATTTTCTGCTGTGATTGTCGCTTGCATTATTAGTAAATTCAAGCTTTGTCACCTGTTATATGGTGAACCTTGTTTAAATTTCCAGGAATTTTTTTTACTCACTTACTTAGTTCGCGTCTTTTTTTGGCTCTTACTGAAGTTGTGCGGTATCCTCTTAAGTAGGTACAAATCTTCCTGGCGATCAGATTTTCATATAGGATTGCTTTTATTCGGATAGACATGCCAATTGATCACTCGATATTCCTATAGCTACAGTAGTTGTCCTCAAGCGCCATATAGTTCTATGATTACTGGGCGCACGAGAGAGGCAGAACGTCTCGGCCTTGAGCACACTACGTCCACCTTTGGCACTACCTGAACCAACGATCTACAGTAGTTCAGGTGCTTTGTCGTAAAATAGATGTTTTAGTTTCTGCGATCATGTTGACGAGTCGGCCCGACTCTTTAATTCCATTCATTACAAATGCCATTTTTCCGTTTATTTGTAAAAATTTTCAAAATAATAAAAAACATCGAAGATTCAAAAAGAACATTTTCCAAAGGGACACCTTACAGGAAATAGCTTAACCGTAAAACTTAACCCTCGTAAGATCACTAGAAAGAAATTTTCTAGTCCATTGTGTGCCTTAGACCTTTTCGACTTCAGTCCAATTTGTCCAGGTATTGTGAAAAATGTTGTTCCACAATAAAATTCTAGGTTTAGACGTATTTTCAGGGCGTAGGCAGTTTTGACAGGCGCCTATAAATAAATTTTCATAAATTCGGGAATGTATCGTGTATACGAATATGTGCAGTGATGGAATTCGAAAACATTGAACAACCAGTTCGCTTTGTATCCTCCTAAAAAGCAGCGGATCGAGTTTTCATAGCACAGTTTTGTACAATTTGCGCAAGCGGGTAGTAATACAAGTAAAATTCGCTCATACAAATAAGGTGCCCAAAAAATACAAAAATCTGTCGGGGGCTTAACGTGAGCACCTAGCTGTTAGACTTAATCTCACGGCAATCTTAATGCACCGATTATATATTATATTCTGTCTCGATGAGTATCAGTTTACGTCAGTGCATGCTTGATATTGGCCTTACTGGTCGAAGCGATACCCATCTAAAATCTCTGCCGATCTCTGGGCCAGGCAACCGGTCGATTTAGCGCAGTTCCACGCCGAAGGCCAAGTATCTAAGTATACATCAATAAGCGATCATCCTTCAAATCCTCGGATGCAGTATGCTATTGTACAAAGGACAAACTCTTCTGTTCAAAGAAGAATGTCCACCTAAGTCATGCAGACTCAGACACCATCTTTCTGCCCGCATATGGGGCATATGGGGCCTACCCCGTGTTGAGGTGAATAATCCACCTAAAACTCACCCAAAAGTTTATTCGCTCCATAAGCCCACGAGTTGAGCACGTACACTGAATTTCGAATGGTAAATTATTCCAAGGTCTAACAGCACGAACAAAGTAAGAATTTTCCATTACTGAATATTGAAAATTTGGTATCAGCAAGTCGAAACGCCTTGAGGAGCTTAAAAATGCCAAATTTTTAGCCAAATAGCTTGGCTCATTAGAGTAGATGAGTTTATGAAGAGATGCCAGAAGCCTACATAAAAGATATAGATTTAAGGAGCAACCAAGTAGATGATTACGATGTTGCGAAATATGATCGAATCTTCTCAAGCAGAAGAAGAATCTTTTGCAGTCGTTGAAAGCCACATTTAGCTTAGTGGAACAGGATAAACACAAGTGAGGAAAAAGGAGACTGCAATATTAAAAGTACGACAGAATCAAAGATTTGATTAGCATCTAACGTGTGTTCGTAGAAAAGGTTCCCGAAGACAACCCCATCAGACGAAGCCCATTGACATGATCACAGAATTGCATTCTGGAATTGAGGAAGATACCAAGATATTTTACACGATTCACGATGACAGAGCTGTGTGAGTTAAAAATACAGGTGGAAGATCAGATACTTCAACTACTGCAACTGCAGTCCTATTGGTCATCTGAGATACACTTCCACATCATCGGCATACAAGTGAATTTTACAGTCTACAACAACATTGGGGAGGTCATTTAGACTGAAGAGCAAAGGACCGAGAATAGGGTCCTGAGGGACACCAAAAGCAAAACGCCGGACACACAATCTTTTACCTTAACCCGCTGCAAACTATTGGAGAGAAAGCTGCGGATTAAGGACACAGCAGAGGCAAACTTTTCAAGCAGATTGGAATGATTGACCATGTCAAATGCTTTGGAGAAACCAAGCAGGGCAAGAACACACAGATGGTCCATATCAAGCGAGATGCGTATATCATTCGTAACATTAAGAATGGCTGTCTCGCAGCTACGAGACTTACGAAAACCGGACTGGAAAGGACTTAATAAGTTAAAGTTTTCCAAGTGATCAATTATTTGCTGTACCATCAATTTTTCCAAAACCTTAGCAAGAAATTCCAACAGGCTAATCGGTCGAAAATAACTGGGAATCTCAGCTGCATTGATCTCCGACACCAGCACAACTATAGCGATTTTCCAAGCGGAAGGAAATATCGACATGGTTTGGCAGGTGTTAAAAGTATGTATTATCCAAGGAAGAAGAAGTCTGATAAACCTAGGTGGAATACCATCAAGCCCCACAGCATCAGACTTGATAACACCAATTGCAATCTCCCTGGCATCAACACATCTAAAACTAAATCAAGACTGATCATTACTTGAGGGAAAGATGAAGCGATTTAAATTCAGCTGTCCAGAACTACGTGCGGAAAGCATAGGGAGAGAATTGAATATATATAGTTATCCCGACGTGTGATCACTTAATTTCGCGAATATTATATCTTTCAATCCATATACCAACCAATGCGATATTCGCTCTGCAATACAACACTCAACCAGTTCAAAATTTTTTTTCCATCAAGTATGCATGCTTTCCTCTTATACAGTTTTCATCTTGGCAGCCCTGCGCTTCACAGTCTTCTTTTCCGCCGCCCAAAATATACAGTGCGTTTCAAAGTTATAGCGGCACCCGGTCCGGTCGCATTTGTAATTTAGAGAAAATAAGAGCGCAGTAACGACGATGATTCACGCCAATGATTGCAATCTTAATTGCTCTCACTTTTGTTGGAAAAATTTAAAATTGTATAAAAGTGCGCAAAACAGGCGTTTCATTAATCGCAGCCGTTATAAGATAATAGTCCAGTCAATAGGGACTAAATAAGGCCTTTCCCTACAAAAGTTGGTGCTCCGCGCGGCCCGCCACCTTGAATTAAAGGTAACAAAAATTGTTTTTTTTTTCAAAATAATTCCTCAACGGTTGATCCTACGACAAAAATGTAAAAATATATATTTGAATCAGGTGAAATTCCCTAAAGTTTTTGTATAAACACCTCATGTGCAGCGAGTTACAGTGGCGGAAACATGAAGATTCTTCCAAAAAAATGTAAACGTATAGTACCCCTTATACAAGATGTTTTGTACATGGTGGTCCATAGGAGAAGAGTTGATAGTAGTGACCTAGTCAAACAAGAAGTTGTATGGTAAGGGGGCGGCGGCATCTCAACCGTTTCGGAGTTACAGGGTGATTAAGAATATATACAACTTTTTGGCCTATCCAACGACTGCTCGACCAGCACCATACTCTTCTTCCCTCAGGAGTTATGGTGGGCTAAACTAAGAATTTAACATTTTCTTACCTTTTTTTTTACTTTGAAATTTTTTTTTTTTACTAAAAGGTGGTTAATGTAATTCTTGTATTAAAACTGTAAATTGTGTACTCTCCTCTTTAATTTGACTTATTTGCATTTTTTGGATCTTCTTTTGTATTATTTTTATTCTTGCTAAGATTACAGAAATCATTGTTAATTATGCCATGTAGTACGTAGTGTTCTTTCGGCGAGGGTATAAAGAATAATACTTGGCTGTAGGAAAATTGACAGTCCCGATCGCGTTGTCCGGAATTAGCTGGCAGATGGGAATATTATGGATCCAGATCATAGAACTAGACGAAGAAAAAGGAGCTACGAGAGTGAGCTGTAAAAAGGATTAATAAAATAGTGCAGCGTTGTTAGATGATCGAATCTGAAATTCCCACGAAAATGGGAAAATTTGTAATTTTTCCCTCATTTTTCATATTTAATTTCCATCTAATTACCATTATATATCAATTAAAAATAAATAAATATAATAAAAACAAGTAAACTTGATTTAATAAAATATATAATATAAATGTATACATAAAAGCAAAACAACACAAAATCAAAATAATAATTCAAGGGAATTTAAAAGATAAAATATAAAAATTGGGAAACATACACATAAGCGTTATAAAGAAAATCTGCAAGTTAATCATATAAATTTGTGGAAGTCATTGTGAAGGCAAAAGATCTATAAATTCATACTTTATGATATTTTGACAAGAGAAGATTACTGCACTCACTATACGCAACTTGCGTACTTACTACTGATTATTGTTCAATTTCACATAAATATTTGGCAATGGGTCGATTTGTTTCAGAAGAGTCATTTAAAAATTTATGTGTATATACATATATGGATACTCAAGGTTGCATTGGAAATTATCTTGTTTTCGCTAAACGTAACAGTTCTTTTCTCAGCATCAAAATATTCCCGACAGAATGTCAGAATGGCAAAACTTTTATGACTATCAGATGTAAATTACTACAACTTTCAAAATTCCTTTACATATTTGGAGGCAATGTGTTTACTTGCCACATTATAGCTGCCGAGTGGCAAACATAAATTTGATAGTGGAAATATACCAGGTGTTTCCTCCATGGTGATCAATAGAGCGAGTGATATAGTACTCACATACACAAACAAAAAATATGTTGTTGAAAATGTGTGAGAAAATGTGTTAGTTTTTCACAAAAGTACAGGGTATACGTCAAGAGCTCATTGTATGTAGAACTTCGTGGCCTTTTCAACGACAGGTCAACCAGTCCCGTACCCCTCTCCTCTAGGGAGTTATGGAAATCTATATTAAAAATTTCCGATTTCATACCTTGTTTTTTACATAAAGGTGGTTAACATAACTTTATTTTTTTTATAAAAACTGTAAACTCTCCTCTTTAATTTGACTTTCTAGACCGATGCGCTAACTGTAGCCGTTTATGAGTTATTAGCTCATAAGCTCATAAGAATTGGTCTTAGACCAATTCTAGCTTTTTCACTTGTTTTTAAATGACGTGTTTTTTCGGTCACGATTCACGAAGGGAACAAGTTATCTTTGGGAATAGATTTGAGAGAAGTTGCAGATTGAAATGTAAAACTTTGTAATGTTGCTGTCAGGCGCCCCTAATACCTTCGGGAAAATTCATATGAATTTACGTTCTTTTTTCTAAATATAAATAAAAGATTGGAGTCTTACTTAGCCTAAGGAAATATATAATCATAGATCTTAACATTTTAATTTAATCGTAATGAAATTACCTACCTAAATAACTAATTAAACCATGCTAAATACGTGGCAAATAATAATATTGACAATTTGTAATGAATAAAGGAGCACTAATGATCATGAACAGACATTGAATAAATAACTAATAAGGAAAGGCATATCGGGTGAAAACGTAAGCCACTCGGCGAAATGTATTAGTGTGCTGTGCTTGTATGTACTTGGCGTTGCCTTTGTATGACTGGCATAATTTAGCCAGCAATGACAATTCAATTGTAAACAAACAAACCGGCATTGGAAAATGCTAAATTTTTTGCCATGGCTGTTTATTTTTATAAATATTTCCCTTTTATTTTGCTAGAAACACTATAATTAATTAGTAAAGTTATTAAGCTTACTTGAAGAATGCTTTTCCACGACAATAGCGCCGTTTGTTCCTCCAGCACAGCACAGTGCACTTCATTTAGGGTTTTTTAAGACTCCGGAGTCTCTATTACATAAAATATCGTTCACAAAAGAATATTTTACACTTATTTCACACTACTATTAAGTAAAAATCCTGTTAAATTATCTATTTATCACAACAACTTATTTTCAAAAAATATGAAATGTCAGAAATGTTGAACTGACGCAAAATAGGCAGTATGCCCTCTTGTCATCCCCCCCCCCCCCCTAGGTCACACTGTCATTGAATTGCTTAAACACGTACACTGTATTCGCACGATACCCCGTTTCCTTATTAGTTATTTATTCAATGTGCACAGAGCAAATACATATTCCCCAAATATTCGACTCGCCTCATTTCCCATTTCCAAGCACCCTATTATCAGCTGCCTATCTGAACGATTCTAAAAATAAGCGGAAAAAGAGGAAGAAGAAGCGAGCGGTGGAAGGTGAAGATCGGCCCCAGGAGAAGAAAGAAAGAAAGAAAAATCTGAAGTCGAAATGGAGAAATAATCACGAGTTGTAAGAGTATCAAATTTTAACACGAAAGCAGAAAAGAGTTAATAGGATCCTGAAAGGAGGTTAAAACTAGCGAAGCTAATTAAGAAACGGAAAAATTCGCAGCAGGATGGCGTAAATAAAACCAGGACCAGGAGTATAATGAAGGCAATAATTTAAAATAAAAAGAAATTAAAATAGTCCGAAAGGTAGCTAATCAAATTCATACTAACCTTAAACCTGAAAGTTTAGTATGAAATAAATAAAACATGCTACTAATATTTAGGTAGTGAAATCTCTGGTAGCAGGACGGCCGTATTAGGGAACTTTTAAAGGGAAAGAATCCCACAGATTGTCGATGCGAGAAACCAATTTTTCTAAGAATTTAAAAATAAAATCAAAATTACACATAGTAACATGAAAGGAAGATTTTTTATATATATATTTTTTTGCATTACATCCTTCTCCACTTGCGGTAGTGTAAGCTGGACTTAATAAATTCCCCAGACGTCAGCTTACAACTTTGCGAAAACCTAAGTGACTATCCTAAAAGTCTCCTTATTTTATTTATTATTTAATTATTATTTTTAATTTAATTATTTAATGTTATTCAAAGCTACCGCGTTTATTTGGAAGCTTGTGCTTTTATATAAAAATGAATATGGCTTCTTAAGATTATTGTGCCCACTTTAATAGTTTTAAATTGCGGTCATTATCTCAAAACGTATTAGAACGGATAAGGAGAGGTTTGGAAATGGCCTTCTCATTATGTTGAATAAACTATAGCCATCGGTTCGTGCGAGTTATGTGGTAATGGGTGCGAACCAGCTGAATCCTACCAGTGCAATGAGTAGGTACGTGCCTTATTTAAATTCATAAAAAATAAAAATAATATTGTTTATCTCAAGGCTCATCTTTGCTATGTTAATTTAAATGAAAAAAATTCTGATACAAATTAATTCAATTAATATTGACATAACGGAAATAATATGGAAATATAATTGTTAAAAAATGTGACGAATCTACTTTCTTTTTGAATATGCATTTATTTTTGATTGACATAACCAAATTGAGGCAATAAATAAATTTGTAAAATAAATATTGCAATTATTGTTTGCGGTATTTAATCAATTATAATCCGTATATGTTTTTTTTAACATACGTCTTCTTGTTAATACGTACGTTAATGGTAATACTATAAGCTTACATATAAATTATTCATTAAAGAAATCTCATTAAGTGCTTTATGTGAACTGATAGAGCTGTTATATGTATATGAAATGAACAAATACAGATATTTTACAATGTGAATTCTCCAATTTTCATTAACATCATCATTTCCCGTAATTTGTCATGAAGCATGGGGTGAAATTAATGAATATTCATTTGTTTCCTTTGCAGGTAATTATTTGTTGCTGGATTTAATAGTTCCGAACAATTGAATGCTTATATTGTAAATATTTTTCAAATCTATTCGATGAAAATAGGATTTAATAACTATTTTAAATTGGTGCTAAGAAGCTCAACACATTGAAAATATACCCAGTTAGAGTGACTTTAATGGTTTGCATTTTCGTGTTAGATATCTTAGCAAGAGCTAAAAAGCTCTCTATCTCATAGCTTGGCCATGATGGGTCTGTCAATTATCAACACCGAAGAGTTTTCGAGTATAACTATTATTTATTCAAAAAAACTACACGTTATTTTTTATGCAATCAAAAATGCTTACCGTGCTCATATTATATTCTAAGTATAAAAAAAAAATCAATTGAATCAATAAATGCAATTGAATTGAATCAATAAAAATATAAATTGCTCAAATGCATACGTTACATTTCTTTTGTCCAAAGAGTATGAAAGTAAAGTTAAGTACAGTCATAGTTTGCGGCATTAAGGAAGTGAACTTGGGAGCATGACTGGTTTGTTTTATGTTTTTATTTATTACTATGTGATCTAATAATAATTACAAGCGGTTTCTTAATTTTCTTTTAATGAATAATTCGTAAATAGAGCGTGTGATCATTTTTCTTTTAGAGATATGCTTTACATTATTGAGGTATGCTCTGTAATATATCCAATCATACTAAAACATCTTAATAAATAGGTAACAAAAAAAAAAATCCGGACTCACTTCCATGCAATAAAAAAATACTCCTATAAAAAAATTAGAGGGAAGTTTATACTTAATATTTTTATATCTATCTAAAATAATTAAAACAAGACAAAAAGTTACAATTGATCAATAATTTATACCCTAGAATCTAGATGAGCATAAAACTTTTAACTTTTAATTTTTAAACTTTTAACTTTTGTTAAATAAAGTGAAAACCCGCAGTTTTGTATGGCAACACCAAAAAGAGTTGTACGATTTAGTTCATTTTTGATTTTTTTTACTATTGCTATGAAAATACCATGTACCTAATTTTTAGCTCTCTACGTCAATGCGTTCTCTGGCAGTGTCAAAATATATACTGAAAAACGATATTTTTGTATGGCAACCCTACGAAAGAGTTGCCCAATTTGTCCATATTCGAATTTAAATTTTTTTTTTTTTTTTTTAAAAAGCCCAACCAAATTTCAGTACCTACTCTAAATGACCGAGAACGCGTGCGGACGTACAAACAGTTGGACAGACGGACATGCAAAAATCAAATTAAATTTGAATATTATGAGTGGGGTGTCCAATCCATTATCATTATTATTTGGATTTTTGGATATCTGTGTGTCTTCACTTGAGAACGCGTTCACTTAGAGAGCTGAAATTAGGTGCATGGTGTTTTCATAGCAATAGTAAATAAAGCTTCAAAAATTCACTAAATCGGTCAACCCCTTCTTGGTGTTGCCATATAAGAATTTATGTTTTTTCATATACTGTAAAAACGAACAGTCCTAGACGTTTTTATTGTACTGAAAAGTTCTTCAGAATATGAAATCCTATGAAATTGGTTATAATCATTTTTACTGCAAGAAACATAAGTATGCTAAAAACCACTTTAAAAATCAAACTTGCACAGACCGTACGACATTACATACGGCAATTCATCTAGGGTATCATAAGAATTGGTCTTAGACCAATTTTACCTTTTTTAGTTGTTTTAAATTACGATACAAAAAATATTATTTTTTGATATAAGAGAATCTGAAAATTACTTAGGCGCTCCGGCATTTTCAGGCCAGAGACATTCAACACATTTTTTTTGCAAAATATGTTTATGGCTTTTGATACACTGAAATTTCGATGGGCTATTCTTTTTCCTATTAATAAAACGAGATATTTCTTCAGTTGTCATTTTTCGCAAATGTGTAAAACAGGAACACCTAGTATGTAAAAAGTGAGACGGATTCCTCCGGTTATGCGTTTGTTCAAGTTTTTAGTACCGCGCATTTTGCACACTTTTTCCATTCATGCTCTTGTTTACAAAAATTGCACACTGGCCTCTTCTGTTCTACTTTTCTTCTATTCATCCTAAAATTAGTTTTTTCATTGTTAGTTTTATTACCTACTCTATTATTATGTATACTCTCCTTGTTATCATATTTATGCTGTCCATCTGCGTTTCGTGTATTTCTCTGTGCCGCTACAACATACTGAATTGAACGATTTGGAACGCGAAATTGCTTGAAGTTCAACGGTATTTCCAACCAAAACAGCCTTGAAAAACACTTTCTTCGACACATAATTAAAATTTAACAATACAAATTGTCTCAAATACTTTTGTGATAAATTCAGTAAATCCCACTGACATGCACATAAGTAAATTCCCAAATAATTTAAATATAGCTCCAGTTTACGACAGTTGGTAGCATTGACAGCACTGACATATATAACATTGACTGCCTGATTTGCTATTTCATATGGGTCAACTTTTTTTTGGCAGGGTGTGACAATTATCTTAATTTCAAGTTTTACTTTTGCTTCAATATCAATATTAAAAGTTCAACAAATTATAGAAGCACTCGAAATTATTTCTCTTCTTGGAAGCTTATCTCCTACAACATCAAATATTTTTTAAACTTGATTTTTAAAGAAATAAAATTAAGCAATTTTTGTCTACCTGCCCCTAAAAGTAGCTTGGGGGACAGAGAAAGGATTACAAATATTGTATTGCCTTCTATTTGTATTCTATATATTCATTTGAAAAACCACTGAACTGAAACTGGACTATGGTGTATTTTGTATAGAACTTATTATTTGTAGTTTAGCGGAATAAAGTAGTTAAACCAAAAAGAGACAACTATAGAAAAATGATCCCATAATAATGTCAAATAATGTAAGGAATTTCAGTAGTATCAGCAGTCCATTTTATATATGTCAGTGATTGACAGTGAGAGCATACTTTCTGAAATCAAAATTGTTTCCACATTGAAACAGGAGATCAGTCAGTCCATTTATATATATGTCAGTGAGTTTAACAAGTTCTATTTTGACATTTTACAAGGATTCAAGTCATGGCAATTTCGTTATTTTCTCAATGCTTTCAAAACCTTTTTCCACGTCTATGCGCTCTACAAATCAATTCAATTCGTAATCTCATGTGTTTTGCAGTAAGGGACCAAAAGAATATGAAGGTACAGCTAATATCAATTTGAAATGTTTTAACCACACTAATATGATCTCGAGAACAATATAAGATTGCTAGATCCACGTCTGTTCTGCCTTGTTGGAAGACTATATCTTCTTCTTTCAAGTCCCTTACTCTTTCGTGGAGCTTAGAGTAGATAGAAAAATTTATTTGATTCTTGACAAATGCTATAATTTGACTGAAAGTGAAGTATGACTTCTTCGGTTTCCATTGGCGTAAGTTTAGTATCCATACGCGTTTTGATATTATACGTATGCGCCGTTGTCCTCAAAAATTCGTCCAAGTTATTATAGGCATCTCATCGACAAAACTCCTCAGATAATTGGCGAGTGTCGAATGCTGTCTGTCTACAGCATTCCATTGGCTTTATATTGAGTAATCAGCTGTCAAGTTTGAGGGAATAGTAACGGTAGATCCATATCCAATGTAGCTATAAATAAATCGCAGAGCATCTCTCAACAGCTCTAAAAGGGATTAATACAATTAGTAGAATGATTTTAAAGTTTGATGCGCTGTTGTGTCAGTCTCATGAATTAATTCTAAAATTAATCGATTAATCGAGTGTGAAAAATATGCCGATAACTTTTATACACACATAATATTTATTTACTCTACTTTTAATACTAGAATGCCAGATGGAGTCATTTTGACTCCTCGCGCATGTTCTTTTTCATGTTACTTCCTTTTTAATAGGTTTTGCGAAAATCCCTCTCTTGACTTTTATTCATTTTCGAAGCTTAATAGAATGAAAATAATAAAATTAGACGTCGTCGAATAATAAGCTTAAATTATTCTAATTTACCTTTAATGCCCAAAGGAGTCATATTGACTCCTTGTTGTTTTAGTACAAGATTGCGTAGTAAATAAATTTTTTTGCAAAATTATATCGCCCCGCAGGGTAGGCCATGACTTTTTCATAGAAAAAGCAAAAATCATGTCTTCTTTGCCCAACTAACTACTAATAACAATTAATAATAATACTTTTCTCATTAGCTGTTTCGATTCGTGATAAGCTACACGTGTGTTACTCGGGAAAAAGTATTTTTGTTAGTTATTCAGGATAAAATTTGGTGGTGGTTTCTGTGTGTAATCACTCACTGAAGGTCGTTTTTTGTGATTGGGAGCCAAGACGGGCATGAGTCTGATGAAGATTTTGTTTTTGTACGTCGTGACAATTATACCTCTTCCGATAGTGAAGACAATAATGGAGGTGGGTGTTTGATATTATTTCATATTTCTTTTTGGTTTGAAGAATGTAAATTTAGTTGGTACTCATTCTGCAGATTACTGTAAAACATCTAATCGGGGACAAAGACCTGGTAGAATTCTATGTCGAGCTGCTCGTGGAACTAGACGTGGGAAGAAATCTGGTGTTCGACAAGCAAGCCTCGAACATTCCTAGCTTACTGTTCGAAAAAGAAGGCGGGTTGGAAACTCAGCAAGTACAATTTATGTTCCTAATCCTACAGTGGCTGAACAGTCTGTGCATACATCTGACAATGATGACAACTTGAATCTTGATATTGACGTTGATCCCGTAATGCTGGCTGGAGCCGACGGTATGCAATGGACATTAGTTACGCCTGGAGAGGGTGCGCCAGGAAGACGTGCGCAGCACAATGTGCTCACGGAAATACCCGGGCCCACAGGGCATGCAACGAGAAATGTTATCGCTGGTAGACCGGCAAGTGCATGGCGTTTATTTATAGATAAGTGTATACTACATCAAATAGAAAATTGAACAATCACTGAAGCAAGGAGACGCACCGAAATCGAAGATTTTACGCTTAGTGATGAAGAGCTTGAAGCATTTATCGCAGTTATGTATGCCCAGGGAGTTGCAGGTGCAAACGACCTACCTGTGCATAGTTTGTGAGCTGATAACTGGGGTCTACCATTGTGTAAAAAGGCCATGCCAAGGAATCGTTTCTGCGAAATACTGCTCTTTCTTTGTTTTGATAAACGACTTAGTCGCTCTCTACGTCTGCAGACAGACAAATTTTGTCTGTTCTCAACAGTATGGAAAAGGTCGATTGAAAACTGTATTGCATGCTATAAACCGGGAGCACTGGGTGAGCAGTTATTTCCTAGTAAGGCTAGGTGTCCTTTTACTCAATTTATAACCTCCAAACCTGATAAGTACGGTCAAAAGTACTGGTTAGCAATAGACAAGGATAGTAAATATTTGGTAAATGGCTTTCCTTATACAGGGAAGGATGACTCTCGTCCAGCTGATGAGCGTGTATCTGATCATGTGGTGATGAAACTAATGGAACCCTTTCTCAACAAAAAAAAAAAAAACTTAAAAGAAATGGAACCACTCTTTTAGGAACTGTGAATAAAGCCAGAAGGGGGAGGTGCCTGCGCAAATAAAATCTATGAAGGAGCAGCTATATACCTCAAAAGTATATTAAAGTGATGATATGAATTTAACTGTCTATCAGGGCAAAACAACGAAAAAAGTTGTTCTTCTGAGCACTCTTCACTCAGATATAAAAATCAGGGATAATGAGAAGAAAACACCCGAAAGTGTTGAATCCTACAATAATACTAAGTACGGATTTGATATTATAGATCAAATGACAAGAAAATATGCCGTCCGATCAAGTACAAGGCGATGGCCTGTTCACTCATTTCAGAACACTCTTGATTTAGGCGCAATAAACGCGTGGATCATATATAAGGAAGTGACCTCTGAAAAAATTTCCCGTAGAGTTTTCCTGCAAAAGTTAGCAGAAGGAGCTTACGGATCCGAATATGACTACTGAAAATGTGTTTCCACTCCTGTGTGTAATCTAAAATTTGACCAGGAACCTACATAGTCGACTTAGTATTGTCAAATTAAGGCACACTGAAAAAAAATAGGACAGTGGGAACATGTACCACCTGCACAAAATCAATATGTGGAACTTGTACAGCTACAATTAAACGACAATGCAAGAAATGTGATGAAAACTAAGAAGAATCAAATAAAATTTACTATAATACTGTTTTTTTTTAATAAATTATTAGCATTATCATTTCATAAAAATCTATATAAAATATCATTACATTTAATGCACTTGATATAGAAGTCAAAATGACTCCATTTGGACATCTAAGGGGGTTTGTAAATGCCGGGCATTCTAGTGAAGATATTTTTAAAATTAAAGCTCATTTAAAGATAAATTGTGTTTTATCTTACCAGGAAAAAAAAACTCTTTTTTTAAACGGGTCTTTGAACTAGATAAAGAAAAATTCTTATATCCGCAAAAGTTCTTATGGCAGGGATGGGTCGTCGTATATAATCTACAAAACCGCATAGACTTTATGTTTTTATATTTTCCTCTCTTAACAGTTCGTTGCTTTCCTTGCTTGCCTACTTTACAGTTTCAAAGCACAACGAAGATATCGTGATTAACTTGATAGAAACGCCACTTTGTAAACAAAAGTGAGCATAAAGTTAAATTAAGTGCATGCTTTGATCTTTCCCAGCTTTATACGCACCTCCGGTGCCAATGGCACTTTATTTAGAGTTTTCATTCTCTCAAAGTGTAAATTCAGAATAATGAATTACAAGTTGAAATCATTTTATCATTGACTATGAAAATGATTTTCTTTCCTTATGTATCAGCCATAGTCGTAGAAAATTGGAAAATTTGACGGAGAGCTTTGTATTGCAAATCTGGCTCAAGACAAAATGGAAAATTAAAGGGAAGGCATAAAAAACACCAGTAACAAAATGATTTTCTTTGGGATTTGAATGAAATTTATGAAAGTTAAGATTGTTTTCGACAGGAAAAAAATTATGGAAAAATGGGTAATTGAAATTAGTGTCATCATCAATTTTATTTTCATGAAGCATATTGCAATCACTGCAGTCAGACAGAAAGCTCGAATAATGTTTTTAGCAAGATGAGTTTAATAACAAAATTAAATTTGTATCGATCGGCCAGAAGGTTGGGTGTTTTATTACAAGATTTTTGTTTTTTGTTTTACACATTATTCTGTGCTCTCTAACTTATGGTGAATTCTTTTCAACAAAACTGAACAGGCTCTGAACTGGACCAGAATCTGTCAGATCTACACCAAACTTACCCCTGTAAAGAATGCAAGAAAGCGGAATATCCGAAAATGTTCGTCCTTCATGATTTTAATAAAAAAATAAACCATTTCAATAAAATAATTGTATTTTCACAAAATATCCGCACATCCCCACTTTAATTACAAATTTTCGAATTGACTTTTAGCTCCAAACTGTAACCAAACATTTTCATGGAACAAGAAAGTTCAAAACCGGTACAGAAATCGAACATAGAACGCGGTAAAAAGAATATACGTGCGAAATCAGTTCTGTGTCAGTGTAGTGAAGGAAACACTTTAGGTACAGGAACCGAAAAGAATTCACCATTAAATTGGATTTTTTAACATTTTTATTTTTTTTTAAATTGTTTGCTTTATACGTGCTTTCCGGGTTCAGAATTATCTATACCAATTGAATATTTGTAGTAGCCTCTACACAGGGTGTCCATGGTGGTCCATAGAACGGGAGGTGATATCACTCACTCAGACGAACAAAAAATTCTATGGCAGGGGGGGGGTCCACACCAACTGTTTGGGAGATACAGGGTGATTAAGAAATTATACTAGTACAGGGTGTACGATCGCTACCAAGAACTCATTGTGTGTAGAACTTTACCTCATTACCTGTTCAGGTCATACCAAAATTGGATAGTATTTTTTTACAATGATGTGTTTTCAGTCAATAAGGCAACCAATTATCTCCTTAACGGCTGCAAATAGCACATATGATGTAAGGTCAAATTAAAGAGAAGAATCTACATCTCACAGTTTTCATAAAAAAACAAATCATGTTAGCTAGCTTTTTGCAAAAAAAATAGAGGTCTCAGTAAAAAACAAAGAAAACCCGAATTTTTTAGTTTAGACCACAATAACTCCGAGGGGAGAGGAGTACGGGGCTACTTGGGCAGTCGTTGGAAAGGCCATAAAGTTCTGCATACAATGACCTCTTGATATTTTACGAGGTGTTTTGTGAAAGACTAGCATAATTTCTTATTCGCCCTGTATCTCCCAAACGGTTGATGTGGACCCCCCCCCCCCCATGCTATAGTATTTTTTGTTCGTCTAGGTGAATACTATCACCTCCCGTTCTATGGACCACCATGGAGAGCCTGTATAGTCTTGTTCTCGGAATGGCTGCGATTACTTGACTTTTAAGATTCTGATCTGTCCTCGGTTTACATTTGTATGTGTTTTATTTATTTATCTGAGCTAAAAATCACCTTCATTGGTTGTACTACAAGGAAGTTACCTGATTTTGTTCTTCTAATACTTTAACCTAACTCCTCTTTACTTTATGACCACCAATTCAAAATCACCTTGTATGTCACTTTGTAGGCGAAATATCGGTCAAAACGTTACAATCTATCATCGTTAATTGGAATCCAGTGTGTCTTATCACTAACACTAATTTCTGTAGGTTGCAATGTGTTAATTGCTCCGTACAACTAAAGAAAAAACGGAAACATTATAAGATCATTCGTGCGTTCGTGCATCCGTCCGTCCATCTGTCCGTCACAGACATTTTTCTCGAAAACGACCTAACGTCGGAATATGAAATTTGGCAGAATGTTAGGTTGACAGGATCGACAGTCAAAGATTATTAAATATATATTTTGTTGTTAATTTTGAATCAGGTGGTTTAGGCCTCTTTAACAACATTTGTTTTTGTATATTGTGGAGTATCGTTTGATAGTATCATTTCAAGGATTGAAAAAAAAATTATAATATATCTACTAAAATTTTGGTCAATTGGTTATAAAGATATAGCTTAAAATGGAGGGGAGCGCGCCCTGATCTTTTTGGTTTATAAAGTTAAATTTTGATGTTATCAGGGTTATAGTAGGCATTGAGTCATAGATAACAGCAAAATTGACGCCTTTTTCGTCAGTCTCGTAGCTGTTGAAATAAATGTTTTTTGTGCTAGCTTATAAAACAATTTTTAGACCAACTCTTATAAAATTACTCTTTGTAGTAGTTAATTTTTCAATTTTAAGTTTTTTATTTCCAGATCCTTTTTTTTTATTATCCTTTTTTAATTTTTTTATTTCTTGGTTTAATTTTTCTTCTCTTAAAAGAAGTATTCTTCTGTCATCAGAAACATTTGTTTGTTTGCGGCTCTATAAGCAGATGTACATAACTTTTGTATTTGCTGGCTTTATGCGTAAGCCTATTAATTTTACGTGAAGGTGAAATAAAGTGTCCTTCGAGATTGTCTTATTTCTTTTAATATGGAAACTCCAGCATTTTCACTTTGTGTGACACTCGCTTCCTTCAATGTCTGCAAGGAGCCTTCTTGGAGGTCATCCAATGATTCGGCCACTGGAAAACCGACAACGCATCGATTTTAGTTTGATTTACGATTAGCGCAATTTATTTTCATCACGTATCTTATCTCGTGCATAGACACCACTTGCACTTTCATTTTGCTTTGAAAGTGTAGATTCTTGAAAAGGATTCAAATAATATTTTTTTTATTTTTTGTTTTAATCATATTAAGTCTTAAATATGTGCTGGCTGGATCAATGGATACTGTCAGGCCACTCCCATGGTGTTGACCGAACTGTAGTGCGATGGATCGATCAAGTGTTAAGACGACGATACTTAACTGTGGATTTGGGCGGCCGCACCTCTCTCAGTGTGCTGGTGGAGAGAGGCTGCGCGGAGGGTGGCGTGCTTCCCTGATACTCTCGTGTATTTTGGTTGACTTACTCATCACGGTTCTGAAAAACATGGGATTCTCATGTGATACGTATGCGGATGACATCTCTCTGCTCATCTCCAGGTGCAGCATGACTGCTGCCTGCATCTTCATGAAACGAGGCCTCAATATTTTTGTGAACTGGTGCACCAGTCATGATATGACAGTGAACCCTACAAAGACCAGCTTGGTACTCTTCTTCAGAAGACGTAAGTTTGGATACTTTGTTCTTCCAACTTTGGACACACTCTCCAACTCTCTCCCAATGTCAAGCTCCTTGGAGTTTACCTTGTCTCGAAACTGACGTGAGGTATTGCACGTAGAGTAAAAAGTTAATGCGGCTATGAGGGTCTTCGCTCAATGCAGGGAAACCTTTGGCTACACTTGAGGCATAAGACCGAGGGTTGTGCACTAGATGTAACACCTCGATCATTACACGTATGCTCACATATGCCTCTTTTGTATGGTTGCCGAACACGGTAGTCCGCAGTCCCCACGGTCCGGACCAAGACTTGGACATGAAAGTTTTGTTTGGTGATAGGGATCATTGGATTATTAGCTAGAATAATTAAAGTTTTAATGAAAAGCTATTCTATCGTCTCTGAGTATTATCACTTAAATCTGAGTGTTTAATAATTATAATCGCAACCACAGACTGATAATTATTAGTCAGCAAGTCTACACTAATAATTTCAGGCTGCACCAATAATTCCCATGAATTATCATGTATATATTTGAAAACATTTTTATGAAACACTATAATATTAGTCCATAATTTCGTGTAGCTAATAATCAAATCAATAGTTTTATAAAATAGGCTCCATTCACAAATACAATCCGCTCTTGTTCAAATTGCATAGTTAAAAGCAATTCATAAGTCTTGAAAAATGAAACGAATCTCAAAAAAATTTCCCAGTCTCATTGTTAGCATTTTTCTATCTATACAAATGCAAGTATGGATCAACTGGAATCAGATGTTTTTACGATACGTTCATGAAGTTTGGGTTCAGTTAAATGTTAAAAAAAAAATTGCATTAAAATTTAGAAAAGTTTCCGGTTTGGAGCAGTCTTGGGTTCAGTTCAATTCGAAGCCCTAGCTTTAGCTGTATGGGGTATTTTTGTGAGTACAACAATTTTTTTTTTTTAAATAGATTCTTAAGCCTGTTTTCCATTAATATTATTCAAAAAAGTATTTAGTTTCTATGCATTGTGAGCTACAGCGATTAAGACTTGCTAACAAAGCTACTACATACATATATAGATAGATAGTAAAATTATGTTTTTCTCTGAATTCTTTGCTAATTATTTCAGCAGCTTTGTTTGTACAATGGAAATTACATATAGTTAATACATCGTCAGTTTCTGAATATTAGTTGTTATGCAGTAATAATTTATAAAATTTAAAATATACTTAAGTTAAGCCAATCAATCGCTTTAATAATAAGTCTACCCATACAATTTATGAATATGATGAACAATTTCATACAAAAGCATTGTGTGCAAGGACATACAAAAGCATTGTGTGCAAGGACATAAAAAGAAATAATTAAATAAAGTTAAAAGCAACAATGGTGAAAATATGTTTTGGTAATAAAAATTCCATCCGTCTTATAATCGTTAATTTCAATCGCAGTGAATAAATAATACAATGGAATCAATTATTATTTTCCTTTCACTAAACATTTTTTTCTCTTCTTTCATTTTTCAGGCATGGAGGCCATAATGTCGGAGTTCTTTAACGACACAACAACAGCCTTCTACATAATTCTTATTGTTTGGATTGCTGATCAATACGATGCCATATGCTGCCATGCAACAATCACAAAAAAACATTGGCTAAGGTAAGAAATCATAGAATTCGAAAATCATAACTTGTAGGGCTTTTTTCAAGATTTTTCATCTCCTTCAATAATCTTAAGTTTGTTAATTGATTGGTTTCGGAAAATATTATAGAAAATAAAATACCGTTGCCTGATGTAGAGAGCATCTTTGCTCCCACTTATATTAAGGACTCATTTAATATTTGCCAAGATGAACTCAAATAAAAGCACAATTAGTACTTGAAAATAATGTTTCTTTTCAGTGCCTCTTGAAACAGATTAAAGTCGAGATTGAAAAACTTAAAAGAAGAATTTTTTGCCCTTATAAATCTATGTAGAGAGTTATAAGCTATTGAAGAGGAATTTAGTATGTTGTTTTTGCTGCTTATAATTGTTAAAATAAAAAGACAAAGAATAGGCGATTAAAGAGTGGGGTTAGGGTAGTCTTATAGGGTGGTGTTTATAATTAATTAAGTCAATTTAATTCTTATTGTTTTTAATTTATTTATTGATATTGGTATTGGTTTTGCCTATAATTATATGGGGGTTATATTGAGGGTTTAACGATGCTATTTTGTAGGAGATATCCAGCTCGGAGATTTATTGATTTGTTTTCCTTTTTCACGCACTATGCTCTAGCATTATAAGTTTCGCTCTTATGTCTGTCGACTGATTGCATGCTCCTCTAAGAGGTATTCAAAAGATAAACTATGTTACATCAGGCCGCCTTGACATAACTTAGACGTGTTTCCATATGGAGAACAACAATTATTATATGTACGTAAAGGCAGGGTATTAGCCCTAGAAACTACACCAAGGTACAAATGTACCTTTGCTGAGAAAGCAATTTCAATTTGAAATAGAAATATTTGTCACAATAACTTCAAATTCCACGGTAGCCTTAAATATATTTTAAAGGGCTTTAACGTTGAAAACAGAAAGATGTTTGTGTTTTTATCATGTCTACGTAGCTATATATGATTGATGATTGATTGATTGAAAATTGAAGTTGCTGGAACGTAGGCCTTAAAAGGCCCATTGTTCACCCTCCAGACTTATGAGTTATAACTCATAGGTCCCAACCGGACGCTCTTACGAATTTGAGTACTGGCTCCCAGGCCTCCTTGCCAGCCTCGTGCAGTTCGTCGAGGAGGTGTGAGCCAAGGAATCTATAACGCTTTCCCGGCCGGAGAGTGACAAAGGAAGTGGGTCACATACAGGGTCAGCAACAAGCCCTATCCTGTGTAGGTGACCTCTGAGAGGAGAGTGCCCAGTAAGGATTGATACCAGGGCTCTCAAAGTTGGCTTGTTTAACCCTAGAAGCTTATTTGTTTCTTTTGGGTTAGGTCTGCCCCACAGCTCCTTTGTAGTTCTACCTGAAGAATGATCCAACCAAAGGCGTCTGTGTTGGCGGTCGGCCCAGGCGAGATATTAGAAATGAGATGATTTGGTGCGATCCCAATTATAGAGGGGATGCCTCTGAGGATGCACCAAGACGAGCAAGTTCCTCCGCCTTTTCATTTCCGCTAATGTCGCTATTACCTGGCACCCAAAAGCATTAATACCCTGTTGTTCCAAGAAAGGAAATTCATGATGGACTTGCATTCCAATACAAGTTTGAAGTTTGTAAATGGTTTTTACAAGGCTTTAACAGTTGCCTGGCTGTCCGAGCAGATTGCAATCTCCTTGTCCTCGTAGCTATGTATATATACTTGCATTCCGGAATATGTATACCAAAGGTATAATTGTACATACGTATATTCAGGAGCCTTATTATGGAAGCCGATGCGTTATTTATACATACCTCGACTGTATAAAAGAATATGAAACTAAGAAATAAACAAAAATGATTCAAGCTCATAAATATTTTCGTTTTTAGACTATCAACCCATTTCCGACGAAGGAGAAAGTCGCCATCCCTTAACATCTTAGTGATTGAAATATCCAATAATCTTAGTTAGTTTGATCGCATTTTTGGTATTGCCAAAAACACGTTGAAATGCCTGTGCTTTTTGTAAAGCTGCAAGAAATATTTTATTCCATCAGACTTGGCGCAAATCTACAAGTCTCATATCAGGCCTAGATTAGAATATAATTCCCATATTTGGGCAGGGACTGGACGTACTGAATTGCCCGCGTCAGATAAAGTCCAAAAGAAGGCCTTCCGGCTTATTAGCGATGAAATATCACTAGCAAATATCTAGATCTCCTGGAGCACCGGCGTAATGTCGGTTGTCTATCTCTTTTTTATCGCTACTTCTATGGCTATTGCTCTGACGAAATCTCTAGCCTGATCCCTTGTAGAATTCTTTGTATGCTTACCATCCGAGCTGTAATCCGAGCTAACCCTCACACCCTTGAAGCGAAATTTGGCGGTACCGTGAAATTCTGCGAATTCTTCATAAGCAAGACAGTACGAATGTGGAACAGTTTGCCATCATCTGTTTTCACCCTTGGCTATGGGCCGCAAAAGTTCAAGCGCAATGTACACCGTCACCTCTTTGACTCAACCTAATAATCCATAACTCCGTATCCCTTCCTCCTTTCCTGCCAAGCACAGCCTTGGGCAGCCTTTGGCATCATCATAAAAAAAAAGAAAATCAGCCGAACTCGAACGATATTTAGAAATCATTTCTTGAGGATATTATTCGAGTTAAAGATGTTTTATAGTCGTATAGGTAGGTAAATACTAGGTATAAATGGTCTGATTTACCTACAACTCGGGGCAAGAAATCTGCTAGTGTGTATGTTCTGGTATGAAAATCATCTTGGGTTCCATTTAGAAATTGCTAGTGCTGTTATTTAATTTGAGTTTTGAACAATAAGGGGTTACGAGCGAAAAAAAAGCTCAGGATTTTTGTTTTCGAAAGTTCACTGTTAGAAATAAAAGCAGTAAAGTTGAATTTTTCTAAATTTATTGAATTTATAATTCAAAGTGGAATTTAATTTTACATTCAACCAAATAAAGCTATTGGTAATAAATGTAGCGAAGTAATTATGAGGTATAATACAGCAGGGAGAAAGAGAGAGAGAGTGAATGCCAGGATTCCGATGGTAAAATAAACATAACACTCTTCTTTTCATGTTATCTACCTTTTTTCTTATCTTATTTCCTGTATTAAATCTCACACTATTCCATACATTTTGTTCTCAATAATAATGAGGTACATTTCTACCTATGGCACATATATCAACCAGTGGGTCCAGGTATGGTGTAGTGTAGATTCTAGGGTTCACGTGGGTCTCTGTCGAGTGCTCCAGAATAGTCCTTTAAAAAATTGCAGCTGTTTGTGATCAGGAATTATAAAGGCTCTACTGATCCGAGCGTGAGCAATTTCTTGCCATAGCGCAAATTAAAGAAATATCGTGTTAACTATTTGTGTTATTTCAAATATTAATTATAAGGAAGAAAGAGGTGATTTATTTTAAAAATAATATTAATGGAAACAAGTAACTTAAAAAAATTTAAATTAAGCAAAAGTAAGAGTTCACAGATAGGCGATTATGCTCCATTATGTGGGACATAATCGAACGGCCCGTCGGGCATAATTGGGCATAGCCATTGATTATTTATATAAAGATGTGCACAGAATCATTGACGGCTTAGAAACGAGATATCGCTACTGCCAAAAATGTGATTGAAACTTTTATTTAATGGTTAAAATACAATTTTTCCAGCATATAATATAAAAATGTTTCAAAACTAAATCAAAACTCCTTGCCAGTCATTAATAATTCTTTTATTAGAAGTTTTAAAGCTGGAAATAACAAACGAAAGCCACGTAGCTACATCTCCTTTCTAAGACGTCAATGATTCTGGTCACATCTTTTTATAAATAATCAATAGCATAGCATAATTTATTTGTAACAATACTACAAAACTTCTCTCGGATGCAATCATCATTCCACTTAGTGCAATTCTCATGCACCTATCTACTACAATTAAGCACTGAACCTAAACATTATTATCTTTTGATTAAAGTTCATTTTGTAGGAGATGCAAATATCCTTAAAAGTGTCTTTACATCCTTTGGCATATACTTCTCTCTTTTTTCGTTTTTTATTATATTCTATTTTTCTTTTCCTCGTCTTTTACGTAAGACTATTGTTAATATTTTCTTTCAGCTCTTCTTTATACCACATTGTAGTTAGGTTGGTAGTTTATATCCTTTTCGTGTCATTTCTGTTGAAATTGAAATTTGCGCATTATATACTCTGTTGAAATTGTAGACTTGAAAGATCTGCTTATGAAAAGCTAGAACTGTTTAAAAGAAAATTTTTAGAAACTAGCTGCGAATCCGCAACATCATCTTCGCCAAATCAGCGCTCAGATGTTTTCATTTCAACGGTAGATATCATCAAGATTGAAATCAAACTTCAAGAATATATTTGGATCCGGTTAGATAAAAGCCTGTTTTTTTTAATCATCGCTATTTACATCGTCATCGTCATTGCTTTAGAATTATGCTAACCGAAATAAACATCCAACTTAGCCTTGAGTGATTACTCTATGTATACCAGGATGATTAAACATGTTTTTACTTCCGGACAATAATACGAACTGAGAGGGCCAATAAAACTCAGATGCAAGGGTTACATCCGGTGGGTACTGTGTGGAGAAAAGCACAATATAACGATCCCATTTTTCTGTAAATACTCAATTACAGCTAAATTTTTTGGTGAAGGACATGTGTTCATCGAGCAAGAATAGAACTGGAAGTTCTTTGATTGGTTTATATATACTGAGAAATTTTTTCTCTGTTATTTATATTTGCATTTGCATCCAGTCACTTCGATTACTAGCAGCTATTGTTCCAGGTGGAGCTTCGTTAAGAAAATTTTCCTTCATTCGAATTTCGGGTAGAATAAGTAGGAGTACATAATGGCCTGTTTCTTTGTAATTGCTTGATCATGTTCAGCTGATGTAAGGATTCCAACATGTCGCTTACCTTTTTGAGCGATAATCTTAAATTGTGTTTTTGGAGCGCTTATAATGCCCGTTCCATCTAAATACATTATAGACAGAGAAAATTTATATTCTTTGATGCGGGGAGTTCAAGTGATGAAAATGACAGCCTTGTGAAAACCATAAGCATGAGCTGCAGATTTTGCTTTAGATGATGACCTAACCTTGCTATCCTATCAATATAATTGAAGTAATTTAATTAAGTTTGTTAACTCCTTTTCAATGCTTGCAAGAAACACACATCCTTAAAGTTACTCACTTAATTTGTTTTATTGGCAAGATTTTTTGCTCCAACTTTTTTTTTTCATTCTTCCACTCATCAATATTATCGAAGCGGTATTTCAAGTCTTGGTGGCATAAAGTATACTTTATAAAAATTATTCAAATAAATTCTTTAAATTATTTAACTAAAAAATGCACAAATAATCCTTTAATTATGAGATGACAGCCCACTTTGACAGAACAGATGACAATTGAACTAGGTCTGTCTCCTAACTTAAAACTTTTTACTAGGTGTAAAAACTTTTACTCGAATTTGCTTTAAAAAAAAACAAAAACGTGTGTTATCTTTTGTTGGATTGTGTAAATCTGATAAATTTTGCTCATGCTCAAGAAAATGTGTAACTTCGATATGAAATTAGCTGTCAGAATTATTAATTTTGAGGTTAAGTTGATCGTTGTGTTTTCGAGTGTTTCGATTTAACAAAATTTACTCGAGATCTGGTAACTTTTCTTGAGTTATTCCCTAAGAGCTCATAACTATTTGACGGCTACAGATAGCACATAGGGTGTACTAGGTCAAATTAAGGAGGAGAGTTTACAGTTTTTATAAGAAAAAGTTATGTTATCAACAAGTCAAAGGATAAAAAAAAGTAAGAAAATCCGGAAATATTTGGTTTAGACCACAATAACTCCTGACAGGAGTGGAGCACGAAGATGGTTGAGCAGTCCTTGGAAAGGCCATGAAGCTCTGCATACAATCAGCTGTAGATGGTGACTGTACATTCTGTATTTTTTAAGATAGGGTGTTTTGTGAAAAACTAGATTTTTTCATAATCACTCTGTAACTCCGAAACAGTGAATAAATTTTTAAGAATTTTTCCAATGCCCCATTTATTTTCTGGCAATATTTCTTGACGTTACCTTTGTATGGATGATAATATTTAGAGTCTCAATATTTCAAAATATTGAAATTATTGAAACAATTAAACTTGCTTGAAAAATAATTACCTACGGCAATAATTCTGGTTGTTTTTGCAGTACACCACAGCGCACTACATCGCCATAATTCAAGACACCGGAGTGTCGATTATATAAAATATCTTCCACGAAAACAAATTCACTATTGTTTCTCACTATGTATTATTAATTATGAATTACTGTTAATTTCACTTTTTTTATCAAAAAATCACTAAGTATGAATTACTTTTAATTTCACTTTTTTTTATCAAAAAATCACTAAAACAATATCGGCGTAAATTTATAAATGTCAGAAATAAAGCATAAAATCGAATTGACGCACAATATAGTCTCAGTGCTCTTGTCATTTCCACCCTCGTGTCCACAAATAAAAAGAAATGCTTATCACAATTACTCCAATTTTACACAAGAAGCCTATCCTTTTTGCTATATAATCTAATCGCTCATGTACACATATTTTATATATAATGCGTACTCCATTAGTTTCCTGTTAGAAGATCTGTACATGAAAATTATATGATGTTGTAATATTCGTGGGCATTGTACACTCCTTTTATCAAATGCGGCACATCATTCCATCTGACGGTGATTCAACAAATTAAAAACGCCAAATTGTATGCAAAATATATAAAAACCAGAAATTTTTGCCGTTATGATGGTTAACATTTACTAAACAATTTGAGTTTTTCAAAATATAAACACAAAAATATCCGATTTTTGTTAAAAATTGTACTTTCTTTGCAATAATATCATAATTTTGGTATTTATTTCTCTATGCAAATAGCAACTTTCAAATGAAAATATGTTAGTAATTTAACGCGAAGTTGTACTAACTTTTCGTGTTTTTTTAATGTCGATATCGATGGGACCATTTCAGTGTTGCACTTTTTTTAGCTGCGGAGAACTGGGAGCACTGAAGTCCATCGAACATATTTCTATCATATTCCTTGTATTCGTGGACACACGTATTATATACACGGAATTGTCAAACGTAATAAATGTTCTTTATTAATATATAGAAAGACATTTCTTCATAAACTTTATGCAAATAACTTAAATAAAATTTTTTAATTCATTTAACTTAAAATTTTCACAAATAAAGGCGGCAGTACAGTTTGACAGAGCAGATGACAATTCAACTTGAATATGTTTTTGTAACACCGAGAAAATATCCAGTGCAAAGTAGGGGAAGTCAGTGTTGCACTTCTGCTATAAAAGCTGTCCCATCAAACATTTTCAGTGCTGCAGTGCAACACTGGTGATGCACTGAAGTCCCATCGAAATCGACATAAGATTCCATCGGTAGCCCCTTTTAAATGACAAGCGAAAATAAATTCTGACTAATTTATTTTTCTGAGTGTGTCATTAGAGAAACACCATTGTTTCGCTAAATCAAAACCTATTGTAGGAAACTTTTGATAAAATCTATCAAATTTTTGTTCTTTTGCACTTGTGTCGTAAATGACTTGCAAAACTTCTTTTTTAAATAGTACGAGAGCTAGCAACGTCACGAAAAAAGGATTTTAGTTCGGCTGATTCTTTGCTCTCTCCATTTTTCACCATCTCAATAGGCATGAGGCCCATCTGGCTGGTGAGAGGGGTTGCGTTTACCTGTGCCCACTCCGTTCCACAGGCAAACAAAGCAGGTTTGAAAATGATTTTAGTTCGTTTTTTTTAAAATAAAAATTGAACAATATAAATTCATTATTCCCAGACCGTTTGCTGCTAGTTCTGTGGAAGACTTTTGTTTTGATAAAAAAAATGTATATACAGGATGTCCCGTAAGTCGACGTCAAGCCGTAATCGGGTTATAAACCAAATCATAACAGTTACCAGAAAAATATAAAAAAAATTCTAAGTCATGTATTTTTCAAATTATAGACATTTCTTTTGTTTTCGAGAAAATGTACACCCTGTGATGGTTTTTTAGTTCCTGTTGCTACAAATCTTGACTTTTTTTCAATTTTATTTTTCTTAAATAATCCCGAATAGTGCTTATGTCACCTGTTGCTTTAATTTCTAAGCCAACTGTTCCAGCTTCGAAGAAAATGTCACATTTTGCCGAACCATGAATAACAAATTAATATTTCACCCAACTTTGATTGACTGTAATGAAAAAAAAAATGTCCTATGCCAGTTTCGCAAGTAACTTTAAAAGTTGACACATTTAATAAGGATTCTAAAATCGTATAACACTTGCTACAATTTTTCTTAGGTTACGGGAAAAAAAAATTTTTTCTTCAAGAAACCCAGTTTCGAAAAATTTCTTTTCACCTACTAAAAATGATTCTAGTGTACCCAAAACTTGCCGTAAGACCGTAACTTTAAGATTCTAGTTTGAGTGAGACGGAGAGTCATTGCATGAAGTGTGAGTGAGACAGATACTTCAAGGGTGGGGGTAGGAACCCCAGGGAAGACAAGACGGTGGTTCTAATACGGCCTACTGCATATCAGTTAGTATTTCCACGTACTATCGGGTGGCGTACTTGTTTCCTGATTCAGAAAACTTCCCCGGACGTTTTTATCGCCGGAAAACCCATTTTCAGGGACATGGGTCACATTCACCCCAGTTACCACCCTAAAAGTATTCAGAGAAAGAAAACAACAAATTTCCAGTCTCTACCTTAATTGCAAAGACAAAGTCTTGTGAACTTTTAGACTAAGGACAACGTTTTCGTTCGCCTAGTTTTTTCTTATGTGTATCTCAATAGTCATGCAGCCCGTCTGGCTGGTGAGAAGGGTTCCATTTACCGTGAAATAAGTAGTTTTCTAAAATGATTTTAGTTCGATTTTTTTTCATCTGTTTTCATAAACATCAAACAATATAAATCCACTATTCCCAGACAGTTTCCTCATTGCTAGCACTGTGCCAGACGTGTTTTTTTTTTTTTTGTAACCAACATCTTGTCGGTCGTACTCTTCTTACACATTTATTCCCTATCACACTCCAATCGATCTGGCTATTACTAATCAACCGAATTTCTGTCTGGCAAATTAATTTCATGTGGTTCAATAACTAAACTAGGTCGTATAAAAATTACAGCCATAATAATATATACAGGGTGTCCCGTAAGTCTACGTCAAGCCGGAATCGGGTGATAGACCAAATCATAGCAGTTACCAGAGAAATATAAAAAATAATCTAAGTCATGTATTTTTCAAATTATAGACATTTCTTTTTTTTTTCGAGAAAATGTAAACCCTGTGATGGCTTTTTACCTCCTGTTGCTACAAATCTTTACTTTTTTTTCAATTTTATTTTTCTTATGTAATCCCGAATAGTGCTTATGTAACCTGTATATCATCTAAGAATTGTAGCTGGTAATGAGTTGAGTTGAACAGTGAAACCTGTTTTCCGATCGGATATAACTCTACCGAGTTAGAGCCGATCTAAGGTGCGAAAAATGTAGTATCCCAGTTCGAATAGATTAAAGACATAGTACGTTTTGAACTGAATTTTAGATATGATGTCGTAGAGATATCTAAATATAATTTACACAGTAAATAGCCATTGAAATGAGAAGGTAGCTTGGGTGAAAAAGGTATGTGACTTTTTTTTAAATCGCCCTCAAAGATTTTTGGTACATTTTATTATTTTGAGTTTTGTGTAATTTAAAATTTTCTTTTGGCTCAATGGTATGAGCTACGGAATCAAATCTTTTTGCATGGGATGGGCCGGCCTAATATTCATCTAAATTGAATTTATCTCAATTATTGAAGTCACTATGACCAAAAATGTGTTCATATTCGTAGTTTGGTGAAAAATCACAAAAAATAATCATACTCGAAAACTACGCAAAATCGCTTAACATATGTACATGGAAGTGATTCGGATACACCTCAATATGAGCCACCTAAATTTTACCTTTGGACGTCACTTTTGGGGCCACCCTGTATGCACATATAATTTAAGTTTTATAACGTGTTCAATAAAACTTTCAACATAAGCATTCACTTTCAAAGGGAAAACTCTACGTGCCTTGTCTGCATTGCATTGCATTGCAGTGCCTTTGCCATGGACCTCTGATTTATGCATACTGAATATGGTGGGAACAGGATATATACTTATATACTTACTTATGTATTTATATGAAGATATATAAAGGGAATTCAACTATCTGCATTTGCACTCGAGCACAGCATCACAGTATGTAGATACGAGTGTAACTACATATAGGGCTTGCGGGAAGATAATATCAAATCTTGCTATCCTTGAGATATTTTCACAAAGATCTAAGGTCATATAAGCATGAAAATCTCTTTTAAATTTATGATAAGAAGATTTGCAAGTATGTCTTCTCAAAAAAATAGATTACGTGGAAGATGTCACTGTTGTTTGTTATAAGAAGGAAATGAATGTACTATACATATATGTATATATGAGTACATGCAGACACAAGTGCGACATTAATACCATAAAATGGCTGTTACATGTGTAAAAAGATGTCATTAATGAAAAGGCAACGAAAAATTTTTAAATTCTTTAGAATTATATTTTCTATGCCTTAATATTTATGAAATGAGAGATGAGGACGCACATGAAGTAACCAAAATTCATAACGATTTCTATTTTGTAAACACCCTCCTCATTACAAGAAAACATTGTTTACATTGGCGAATATACAGCCACTTAAAATGGTAACGAGAACAAATCTTCTTTTAACGATTTTCCTTTTTTGTGTTTTTTTTCTTCTGCCTTATTTCCGTTTGAGCTGATCCTGAGCAGGCTCTATGTTCTTTTATATTTTGTTTTTCCGTCATGGTAACACCACACACGCCAAACGTACACTCGTAAATTAACTTTTTGAATTCAGCAAGTAGAATAAAAGACTTATCAACTTCAAGGAGCAGGATAAATATCTGTTTGGTACCCAGTAAAAACATTCTTCAATTCAATGAGATAGAAAAACGAGAAAAACATAAGACTCTAAGAAGTATATATGTATGTACAGGCCAATTATTTGATACTTTCAAGACGTATTAATAAACTTATACCTATACTCCCTCGTAAATTGGTAAGACAGTTAGGATCAAAGGGACTTCCAGTTCTAGCAAATAAGTCTTTTCTATCTGTTTTTTTTTTCTATCTCTCTGCTCCAGTAAAGCTTTATTTGTGAAAGCTTTGAGGTATCTAAATAGCAATTCTCTCACGCTTTTAAACGCAGTGTTTCTTTTTGATGTTACTGCAACTATGGAAATGCCATTTATCTCTTCTCTGTTTATTAAAAGGTTTTAAAGGAAGACTTTTTGAAACGTTCTGAAAGCATGTATAAAAGTGAATTCATTTCACAGCAATTAGCGGGAATTATAATACATATATGTATGTATATATGAATTTTCTAGAATCTCATTCCAAATCTTGATTTATCATGTCATTACTGGGTATTATACCTAATATATGTAGTTTCAGTATCTATTGAATGTAAAATGGAATAATCGTATAGAAAAAAAAATAATGGAAGTTGTCAAAGGAGAATAATTTTCGTAGTATCTACAGTCTACATAGGAATTCAATGAAGAACGTTAAATTTCGTCATTGGCTAGATTCATCCTTATTAGTTTCCCACATACTCATTGACTCCCCAATCGGTTAAGGTTACAACAATATACCTGACAATTAGTAACATGCAGTATTCATATATCCTTTTCAATATCATTTAGCCATCTCTTTCAGGGTTTCTCATGTTTGGTTATATTATTCAAATTTTCGTTAAGAACTATTTTGATAACCCTAAACACATCTCCATAGCCTCTTAAGTCATATAAGTTTTAAGTCTATGATCAATCGAGTTAAAAGTCTCGCAAGTCACATACTTAGATGAATATAAGTATTAAGGGTACACCCTTTTCTTCAAGGTACTAGAATATTGCTATTTGCCTCTAATAGGAGGAGCCACATTTCTGTTTGGATTGAAGAATTTCATGGTAATACATTGACGACATTTGATTCTGTTTTCCAAAAGGCTAAAATTCTTTCATATATGGCTGTGCTAATTTAGTTTAGTCATACTATTTCATATAGTTGTGCTTTGCTAAGCAACCGTAATATCAGGATGATGCCGTTTGAAGCAAAATCTATAGATACTTGCGAGTGCAATGTTGTGTACCTCCTACAGTATCCTGCAGATATATCAGAGATAGTGATGACTTTCAATTTTTTCTTGTTAGATGGAGCTTTAATGTTTTCTTTCAAACTCATGTATATAAAAAAAAAATAAAATAAAATAAAAATTTTAGATGGTGTAACTCGTCAATTAATGTCGATGAATGATTTGTTTCTCTGTTGGACGACTCCTTTAAAATTGACTTATCTTGATCTATTGCAATCCGGAAATTGGTTTGAGGTCAAATAAAGTTTTGTTAGCTACTCATTTCGGGAATACAGTCACTTTTTTGTGTTCATCGATTTTAGAATATTCAGGAGAACGTTAGGATTCTCAGGCTTCTTAGGACTTAGATTCAGTTCAAGACCAGACCTTAAGAGCCTATTTGGCTATCTGAAATAATGTATATATGTATATATTCTTGTCGATGTAATAATATCTTCCTGCTCTAATCTTAAGATCGCATACATATAGTACATATACTTCTGCTTGGAATAGACGTTTTTGTATAGGTGTGGGAAGTTAATAGCATATTTGCATCATTACATTGTTCGAAAAACTAATTAAACCAAATGACGTCGTGGTCAAGTGTCGTGCGGGTTCGACCATTTTTAAAATCGGCGAAGCATTGGAAAAGTTTTAGACAAAGGTTTTCCAATTGTTTTACACATAATTTGAAGTTCGCGGGCTGCTCAAATTTCGTATTCATGTTGGTAATCGCAGAGGTTTTAAAATGCATTTTAATAATTTTTTTTTCGAAATATGTCGATATCGATGCAGAGACCACAAACACTTTTAGCAGATCTGAGTCCCAAGGCTTAATGCAATTGATAACTCCAGAAGCATCCCCAGCATTGAAAATTTCTCCCCGATTTTTTCTTAAGTAATTAATCAATTTGTGGTTATCTATGCAATACCATCCATAGATATGCAAATCTCCGTCCTGTCTTATAGTCATTGGGTCTTCAAGTCTCCAGAGCCGTATAAGGCTTTGTGAATAGACAAAATAATTAATTTCCAAAATTCTGCACATGTAGAAAAAAGCGAACAGCGCCTCGTTTGAGCTTCATTCAACTTCATGCAGTTAATATCTAGAAATTGACAATTTTACTCACACCTTGACCGGTTTTAAAGTTTCGAGATTTTGAGAACTATACATACAAATTATATGTGTACAGAGTATTTGTAAAAATAATTGGATATTATACGTGGACACATGTAAGTTGTACAGTACTGTTAAAAAAAATTGCTCACTCACATTTTGTTCGCATTTTCATGACTAAACCCATATGTGTCACTTATACTCCGCGATGTGAAATATAATGGTTACTCCCAACATTTCTAGACAATTTCAAACCGTTCTTAAATAAAAGAAAAATTTCATGAATAAACAGGCTGATGTTTCGGAAGTACGGCGAAGCTTTGAGTTTCAATAGGGTTTAGAAGGTTGAAGAAATTAAATGCTTTCATTAGCGTTATGCACTTTTTAATTTGTTTTTATTGTTCTTTAATAAATCAATAAATTAACGAATGAAATAATTCAATACTTCGTCAGTCCTCCCTTAGCCTTTATCACAGCCTTACATCTTTTAGGCATGGATTCTGCTAAATTTAGTAATGTACTGACTAGTATGGACTCCCAAGTATCCGCGATCAGACGTTTAAATGCTGCAATTATCTCTGGTCGATTCCTTGCCACCTTAAGTTTCAATACAGCCCAGATATTTTCGATTTGGCTATATTGAGGCCATCTTAACAACTCGATGTTATCCTCTTAACACGTAGGTTTTCACCTGTAAATTGAAAAATAAGCAAAAATTATTATCCATTATAAAACTTGTTGCTCCTTGCTGATAGGTTACCTAAAAATATTTAATTTAACTAAATTCTTACAATGCTACTTACCGTTCTAGCATGCCACGGAGGAATTGTCATGCTGGAAGACAAAGTCACATGTGTCTCCAGACAACTCGATAACTGTGGGCTCAAGCTGATTCCGTAGAACATCCAAATACACATTCGCTTTTCGGTCAATAAAGCACAGTCGACCCTTTTCATATCCAGAAAAGCAGTCCAACACCATTGCACCTTCCGTTTTCCTTAGCAAAGTCTGCATGCATTCTTCACGCAGTCTTTCTATACGCCTTCTCCGAATAAACAGTCTTGCATCTCCAACATGCAGTTTGAGCTTTGATTAATCGGAGAAGATTACTTTGTCCCACATCTCTTGGTTCCACAAAACATGCTCTTTAGCCCAAAGTAGGCGCGTTCGCCTCATCTGTTGGGTCAAAAGTGGCTTCCTCATAGAACGACGGGCTGGAATTTTGGCCTCTTTTAATCTCCGCCTTACAGCACTTGTAGAAATTTTTGTCTCACGTGCTCGAAAAAGCTCATGGCGAAGTTTTGCAGAAGTTCTAAATCTATTACGTAGACTCTAGAGCGCCAAGAATCTATCCTCAATAGGTGTTGTCCGCCGCCGCCTACCAGACCCACTGTTTCGCCTCGTATACTGCCCGTTTCACGGAATTTTATTAATTTCGTTGCGCACACTTGCGATTTCACTTGTCGACAAATTCTCTCGTACCAATACCAACATATTGCGTTTTAACTCTGCACTAACTTTTCCCATTTTTTTTTTTTATAAATTTCACTTCAAATTCACTTCAACAAGCTTGATATTTATAGAAACTAGATACCCGTAAGTATCTAATGACTGCAATAAAACTTACACCCCCACCCTCAATTCCAAGAAATTCGAGCAGATGTCTCGAAAATGAAAGTTAGCAATTTTTTTTTGCACAGTACTGTATATCAAGCAGGTCTACTCTAAATCGTCATCATCATCTTCTGAGAATATTAGAATTGGCTTTTACTTCTCAGTTGTTCATCACATTCCGTGTTTCCTGTCCACTATATTGTCACCATAACCCTATTATAGTGAAGAGGTGCTCTGGAATCCTGTCTTACCCCTAGGAGTTCATATGGATCCAACCAACCATTCTCATTCTAACGATAGTCCTAAGGGCTCCATTTTTCATCACATGTCACAATACGACGCAAAAATGGAAGTTCAGCTCATGAGCACCCATTTGTCTATTTGCTTCACCGTAGTAATTTTACCTAGGTAACAACTTATTGTTCCTATGGATTACATTGAGCCTTAATGCTGAGTACCCCACATCCATAGCTGGATCCTCTTCAATCAATCGCTACAAATCAGCGTTATCAAAGGTCCGTTGTGGTGTAGTTATGTGATATTACATCTTCAGTCCACTTGAGTTGTTATTGTTATATGTGTCTTCATAGTCCATAGAGGGCTGAGGATTGGCTTCTTGTAGGATATTTTTTCAGATTCTGCAACTGGCTTCGAAAAGACGTAGTTCTGGGCTCTGGCTTGTAAACGGTCTGTTCCTGAGATTCGGGAACTTGATTCAGAAAGAGCGACTCAGAATGGACCAACAGTTCTGGGAAACTTAGAACCTGTTTTTAGAAAGAACAGTCCGAGCCGACTTACGGCGAGCAAGTGGAAAAGTAAGTGGAAAAATTGTATTGTCTGCTTTTGTTGCGTTTTGTGAAGGTATCTAGGTACCTAGGAATTTCAAATTGAGTTATGTATTCACTGCGCATTCTGGCTATATTGTCAATTATGGAAATCCAAGCAATACTTACAGAGGAACATGGATTTTGTCTCCTAAGGTATCCGCTAAAAATGATCAATTTGGTCGTCGTCCAGTACAGAAGAGATGCTGTAAAATTTTTAAATATACACGGTAGCTTGTGTGTAGAATGAAATCGCATGTACATTTTGTCCCCTAATTAAATATGTAATTGATTTTTGAATCCGATTAACGGTTTTAGAAATAACTGTAAAAGAAGTGTAGCAGTCCATTTTAAGGTGAAAAATTGGCCGTTTTTGGACCAAAAATTGACATATTTTCATCTCATCATTGCGAAGAACTGGTAAGTCCAGGAAATTTACTTCCCATGACAAAAATGTTCATATCGGAGTACTAATGGATGTGAAACAAAGAACGGAAGAAATATATGCAAAATATGGAAACTGGGGTGTATATGACCCGAATGCAAAAAAAACGTTTTTCGGTGGGTGTAGTGCATTTGGAATGTCTCAAAATAAAAGAACTGTATATTGGCAATTGGCAACTCCCTCACTCTTTATGTCATCAACATTCCTAGGTTCCAAGTTCTAACGCACGTATAAGTTCAGCTCGTAAAAGAGTCAGTACGGTGGCCCATCTTTAAAAATATGAAACACTGAAGTTTATCTTAACCTAATAAGTAGATATAAAGTATTGTAGTAGCTTTAAAGTATATTGACCAAGTCAATAAATGAATTAACTGAAATAGTGTTCGAGTATATTTTTTGCATTTAACTTCCAACACTAAAGTGGTCAAAAGTCAGCTATCACGTTAAAACGAGCAAAGACAAACTACACCACTCGATTACCCTCTCCTTCTTCTTAAATTTGGTACCAAACATGACGCAGTTCGGACAACCCCCTATGAGGGGTGGTACGACTCTCAACCCCCAAAACACCCTCCCCATCAAAATTGTTCACCTATATTTTCGTACTCTAAACCCTTAATCCATCAGAAAAAAACATACTACCATACAATCCTCCCACACAGAGTTAGGCGCCCGTTAATATTGCGACAACAACATTTACCGCTCAAATCTGCAAATTACCGTTAATCGAAAGAAAATATAGCCTATAATACCCATGCATACCTAATTACCAAATTGAATTCTCATTTTGTTTTTATTAGGCTTACAGATCATGCGAATTATTGCAGCTCCTGATATTGTCTTTATTTTTTTTTTAAATTCCCCTTAATCAGTTCTCATTTCTACCCCGCACTCTCCCCCTCCCATTTCCTGCTATCTTGTTCGCCCGAGCACCCATTTTTTTTATACCACATACATTCTCCTTCTTCTCTACATTCTCTCGTTATCCCGGAAAACCTCGAGAAAACCTACCCTCCTACATCCCTCAAAAACTACCCCTACAAGAAAGAAATTTCAATTTATTTCGACGGTAGAAGGTAATAGACAGATGTACCTCAAATATGAAAAGCCTCCGAGTATAGGTGTGTGGGTACTCAAACTTCTTCTCAGGACCTAAGGTATTCCATTCTGTACTTGATTTTCCAAAATGTACTAGAGCAAACTTTTAAACAACCCCCACCCCTCCCCCTTACTAAGAATCGATTCATACTAATCAACACGCTTGGACTCCTACATTTTAGAACAACTTCACACCCCCCCCCCCCCCCCCCCCCCATTAATTTTGCTGATTCCAAACATTTGCGTAATTTCTGTTATTTTCAGTCCGTGATTAAAATCTTTCACTAAAAGTACATTTGATATGCTGTTAATAATTTTGAGTGATTTATAAGTTAAATCTTTTTCCATTTTTGCATGGAGGGAGTACGAAGGATCCATATTTAGGATGTTTGGTTTTCACACTTTTGACCACCACTGTACGACAGATAAAATCTTAGATCCCGCATTACGAAATTCATCTTTCATTTGTGATCTTTGAGAGTACAAATAAATTTACATATATACACATGGCTGCATGTTATAAGAGGGCTCTAATGATATGTACCTGCTAGCCTAGAATGAGCAGCTCACCGAATTTTTATATTTCCTGTTCATTCATAATGTTGTGAGTGGTGGTGTACACATGAAATGCCTTCAGGCATATCCTCTTGTTCATATTTCTTCCTTTGCACAAAACTTTGGTGTTATCCGAAATCGAGAGATGGTTTGCGTCCATATATATATAGTCCAGCATAGTTTTATTCGTCTACTTATTCCTAATAACACACCGATTTTAGGGGCTTACTTTTTGTATCTATGTAAATAATTTAAATTATATCCTGAATTGGCTGAAACCCAGTCCTTATATGAAATATTATAAAACAAGTCTGCCGAATGTCCTGCCTTTCATCCATGTAGTAATTATATACTTATAAAAAGGAAAACCATTGTCCCGCAGCATTCTGTAAATTCATTTTTTATTTAATTTATGGAAGCACGTGTCACTGAATCCTACTAAATCTCTGTTAGTTGTTTACATTTCTGCCATTTTGGAAGTACATAGAAGTTTTAATTTAGAAATCTACTTGACAAGGTAGCTTTCTGATACCAAATTTGAATTGATAGCATCAATCTTGCCTATTGCTAATACTTCAAGATAAGGAATTTTACCATTCGATTAACAGTAGTTTTCCTGTAAATACTGTTGAAGATATTTAGTATATAGCTGGATGTGAAAGATTACAATAAAGAGATCGTCCACATACTTCACCAGAATTTTCCATGACCATTATCCGCCTTGATAACGTGAAATAGGCTGCCAATTAGTATGGGCATAATAACGAATGATTTATCTCTACCAATGTAGGGTCAATCAGGGACAAAATGTGATATAGATAATTACCGTCTAGCATGCTTATGAAGTGGGCTGTTGACCTAAGTGGAGTGATGACCAGTTCGTCAGTATGTCCCACATATGGAACTCGGTGCATAATAACGAATTATATTTAATACATGAAATAATATCTTTTTTTACCAGAACATATTATTATTAATTAACGACCACATAATGAATATATATTCTAAAATGAGGAACACCTCGAATTTCGAATTCGAAAACATCTGATATTTTACCTTTAAAACAATTCCTGGATTTCGGAAGTTTTACGATAAATAGGTTGACATTCCAAAATTTCTTCGAAAAAATATTGTTTTTATAAAATGCTGATTTCTCGTATTTTTGAGTAACCAACGTTCGAAAAACACACTAATTTTTGGAGTCATTTTCCTTGACCAAGAATTTCCTACTAATGTAAAATTTTGTCTTCTGAGTCCGCTCTTCGTTAAGCCTACCAGAATTTGATAATCGAAAAATGATTCTGCCCAGTAAAAAAATCGTCATTATGGCCAGCAAAAAACTCGTCAAAAATGCCCCAACACATGTTAGTCTTTTCCGACATGTTATGCAAAATCTATCCCGCACTAATACGAAATCTATCATTATCATTAAAATATTTCCACAAACACAATCTTTGACAAAGCTAAAACTTTTGCGTGTTCTAATTTCAAAATTTATCTGCTCTTTTCGTACAACAAACATAATGTGAAAAAAATGTTGACCATAATGTTGGCAATACTTAACCCTGCATTCTGGATATCGTAGCGCGAGTCTAGAATAAAGCTGATTATTCATTCGGCACTATGCGCAGCTCGTCATTATGCCCCGGGCTCCTGTATAGTATTTAAAAAAAAACACTGTTAGAATAATTTTCTATCAACCAACAAATAATTATTCATGGAGAATCGGATAGTCTCCATGAACTTATTTTTTTTTTCAGATTGATACTATGCCAATTCCAGTATCTGGGCGGATCGGAGGCTATTGTAACGACTTAGAACTTTGTGGTTAGCTCCAAGTCTCCCGAATTCAGTACGTCCTACGACAACGTTGAACTAGGCTCAATCTGATAGTGTTCGAATTTAGAACTTTGATTGCAGCTTGGCTGTCAATATAAATCCTGATATCTCGATTACTAAATACGTTCCACGTTGTTTCTAGCAGGCTTTCTACGTCATCTATAGCTAGAACCATAGCTTGGAAAGCACTACAGTAGTCCACATCTTTTAACATCCAACGGAGTGTAGCCTGTAGCTGGACGAGCCATGCATATGGAGCTATATTCTGAAACAGATGGGTGATATTGTGGGTACGTGTTCATTTTTAGATCTATTTCATAGGCAAACTAATGGCATGCAAAGACCAGACATAAAAACCAGACGCCTCGGTCAAATTTAAAATCGACGATGCCTCTACTTGATTGTGTAACCAATTGGTAAGACAGCAATGCCTCGCTCCACAATAAAAATCAACGATGTTTCGATCTGGATCTGATGTCCTCAAGTTTTTCTTAGAAACTCATTGGAATTCTTTCTCAGAAACTTGTTGGAATTTTTTCTTAGAGATTTACTGGAAAATTATTCCTTGAAATTTTTATGCATTGGAGACCGAAAATATGGTGTTTGGCTTTGGGCCGCTTATCTTATTAGCGTAGACGTAAGCTAAGCAATAAGTGTTCATTTTTATGTCCTAGATGAAATCTAAACGGTATTACTAAGTTTGGATTATGGCTGATAAGCGTGCGTGGAAAATTTGTTTAAGATAATCAGAAGAAGATCGAAAAGAAAGTTTTAGAATTTTGTTTAGTAAACACGAGAAAATTGTTGTTAGTATAAAAACTAAACTTTTTTTAGACAAGAAATAATAATAAGATAATTCCTAATAACAAGGCAATAGTGACTATAATAATTTTTTTCCAAGCTCTTGCTATTTTTACCCTAGATGAAATCTAAATTGTATAAGTAGGTACTAAGTTTGTCATTTTGTTTGTAACACCTAGAAATAATGATGGTAGAGCAAAATGGATTAGACACCCATATTTAGGTATAAAATTAAAAGTTATTTTGATTTTTGCATGTCCGTCCGTCCGTCTGTCCGTTCTCACGATAACTCGTGAACGCGTGTACCTAGGAAGCTGAAACTTTGCATATGGCCTATAAAAAAAATAAAAATAAAATTAAGTTCGAAAATAGGAACAAATCGCGTAACCCGTGCGTAGAGTTGTCATATAAAAATTTCGTTTTTCACTACCTATTTGGACACTACCTGTGAACGCGCCCACATCGAGACCTGAAATTTTGTACATAGTATTTTTATAAAAATAGTAAATATAATTTTAAAATTGGACTAAGTCAGGCAACCCCTTCTTGGTGTTGCCATATAAAAGTATAGGATTTTAACGAATATTGTGAAAATGATCTGTCCTAAACTTTTGTATTATACCGAAAAGTTCTTCAGAATAGGAAATCCTATAAAATTGGCTATAATCATTTTTTCTGTCCGACGAACCGTTCTAGAAATACATACATATATGCGAAAAACCACTTCAAAAATCAAACTTGCACAGACCATACGAAATGACATACGGGTCTAGGATTTCATAAGAATTGCTCTTTTAGACCAAATCTGACTTTTTTACTTGTTGCTCAGAAATTTACAGAAAATGTTTCGCCAGAATTTTTATCCACTCTTGGTAGCCGACTAGAGATATTTTCAGATACATTTTGTGTCGGCCTTCAATAAAACAATTCTAAAGAGAAATTTTAAGCAGAGGGTGATATGCACAGGGGCGTTGTTAATGCCTGAGAAGGCGTTTATTAGGCTGTTATTCAGTATTAATTCAATCCATTTGCGAATATACGCCCAGGGGCATTCTGAATGGCGTCTGTTTTGACATTGTTGTATGCTCCCTCGATATCAAGGAATGCATCCATAGTGTATTTCTTGTTTTCGATTGATATTTCAATGGCTCCTACTTCATCATGTAGCTCAGTGACAAAATCAATCGCCTGGAATAGAAGCTCGCGGGCCCCGACATCAAAACCTGAACAGTCACGTTTTCCTTTTGTATTTAATAATTTAATTAAAATTTGCTACCCAAGTCAATTTGGTATCAATTTTATTTTAAGTCTGATCTCTCGTTACGTTTACCTCTTGTGTTCAGCTAATATGTTAGAGCAGTCACATGCTACGAATAGAAGATGTTCAATTTAATTATTATATTTATTTTGATTCATATTACATAGCATATTTTACATATATATATATATAAACAAAAAAGACATAGATACTACATAATATAGTATCTATGTAGTATATGTATGTTACGTCCAATTTCCATTACTGTACGTATATGACGAGTCTCTAAAAGGGGAATTAAGTTGGCTGAACCATTGGGTGCTCATCATTTGCACAGCAAGTGTTCCGCCTTATCCTGAAAAACTGCATTAGACAGTTAATCTTACTAAGGGAAAATTGTCATCATTTTTATTGTTGCCTTGCCTCTTTGGGTAGCGATTGGATTGCTAAAGGAAGATGTTGTCCATTTCAGTCGAAGTAATCGAATGTATTTGAAAGAATTGTCCCTTTTTCCTTTCCATTCCCAGTTTTTACAGGAGTATGCTTTTAGTACATGCTGATATATTCAGTACGCCAAATGCACCCCATCGAGTTTTGTTTCGATTCAGTAGCTCATTTTAATCGAAGAGGTTTGATTATTTATTATGTGACAAAAAAATAATAATAACAATTATGTGGGTGGGTGTGTGCCCTTACTTCGAAATGTTTTTTTTTTTTTCTGATGGTTTTATGAGATATTAGCTTAGTGCTCCTCTTCGGCAATGTATTGATGAAAGTGACAGTGCATAGTGTAGAAAAAAAAAATTAAGATGATAAATATTAAAAGCAAGATTACTATTGTATAACATTAGTAGTTATGTAAAGAAAATCGAAGATGAAATTGAAGAAAAGAGTTCGATTTTATTTATATTGAAGGAAAATCTAATGAAAAAATGCTGAATAATAAAAGCAGAAGAAAAGTTCATTTCTTTTTATGTGCGACAAAAGATCAGGTTAAGAAATATAAATTTATACAAGTGTACGAGTTTATAAGTTTTAAACAACACGAATCCCTACAATAAAAAAAAAAACAGAAAATAAGGAATATATATAATTAATTTTATTGTAATAGATTTTTCCGTTATACATGTGAATTATTATTACTACATTACTTCTAGAACTAATTAATTCGAAAACCGACGGAATCCAACAAAAGTGGTACGTACTTGCTTGATCGAAGATAGGAATAAGAATTGTCCTCTGTAAATGCCGTTACACATGCTCAAGCAAATCATACGACTGGGCCATGCATGGTCCGTCATGAATGAAATCTCACGAAACTATTGTGTACAAACAAACCTTACGACTTTGCTATAGGAATGAATTAAAGTTTCAACCATTGAATAAATAACTAATAAGGAAACTGCATATCGGGTGAAAACGTAAGCATCTCGGCGAAATGTATTAGTGTGCTCTGTTTGTATTCGTTTCGTCATGGCAGGAGTGAAACTGTGAAATTTTGAAGGGGGACGCTTTTTATAATCCAGATTGCTATGTAAAATAAACAAATTTTTGGCGCCGACTTATCTTCAGATAATATTTCTTGGCGTTGCCTATGATAATTTAAGTGACTTGTCAAATAAGTGACCAGCCCTCTTGTCATTTCTCCCCCTGCTCCTTAGGTTTGACTGTCATTGAATTGCCTACTCACGTACACTGTATTCGCACGAAACACCGCTTCCTTATTAGTTACTTATTCAATGGTTTGAACAAAATTGGTTGTGAGTGGAAGCAAAAGTTAACATCTGAATTTTGTCTAGTTTAATTCCATAGCAAAGTTATAAGTTTTGCTTGTACGCAATAGTTTGATGAGAGTGTTCATAACAACGCTGTGTAAACGCGCGATATGGCGAGAAACCTCGAGGTGTCTCACTGGAGAATGAAATGTTTCATTTTTTCGCGTGGTGCAGCGTGCTAATTTTGATAGCTGGCATATTCTTATAGGTTTTTCTTTGATGTAATCGAAGGGTTCTTAACTCATTCTCATATACTGAAAGAATCTATGAGGATCAGTATTTAAATCTTCATATAGATGATGGAATTCGCCAAATTCCAGACGTTTCATATATATCGGATGGCAGGTCAAGTAGAATAGCTGAAAGTAGACTTATGTGAAAAATGCAATATAGTTGCATTACTTGACAAACACAAAATTTCTTCTTCAGAATCTTATGACATAATTTATGCTCTCATTTCGCGATTTACTAAGAAACTGAACGCCTTGTTGTGTATCTTCACCTCCGCTCAAGTACCTAGCCTAGTCTCGCATCGCTTCGCCTTACCTCGTTGTGTACGTACCCTAAAGGCCTTAGCACAATTGCGACGGCGACGACAAATGGCAGACTATTGCAATAATAGGAACAATTTTTTCCAGGAACATTTTATAAAACGTGTATACATAGGAATAGTTGCCGTCAACCTCTCGCGCTGTCGAAATTCAATTACGTGGGCGAGGGTGGCCGCCGGGCGACGGCAACTGTAGATTCCTATGTATGGATACACGTTCCATAAAATGTTCATAGAGAAAATTGTTCCTATTAATGCATTAGTCTGCCGTTTGTCGTCGCCGTCGCAATTGTGCCTAGGACTTAATGGAAATTGAGAATGACATAAAAGCACGTACGATACTTATGATACCGTATTAACTAAAAACTTCCAAGTAATTCGCTGAAGCAATGTTTATTGCAAGTGCTTATTACACTTTCAAACAAAATAAACGGTTCATATGCTAGATTTACCGATTGCATCGTTGTTGGTAGCCTGTATCCTTTAATCAGACTCTATAAACCTCGTTTCCACTAATACAAATTTTCTTACCCGACAAGTTTTGAAACAAGTTGGAAACATTCTGTATAAGTGGAAACGCTATATGAAAATTCAGACACATGTTGGCAACTTGTTCGATGTCGTCTGTAAAAACTAGCAGAATTTGTTAGGTGTATTTTTTCATTTAAGTGGAAACGCTCGTTTGTTGTGTTGGCTAAACTAGTGATTCTAGCGTTCTTTCAGTAAGTTGAAGATAATGGAATGGAAAAAAGCTGATACAATAAAATTAATTAAGGGATATGAAAAATATTCGGTATTGTGGGATGTTAAGAGTAGTGACCATAAATGTACAAGTACATAATCGAAATGACGCATTGAATGAAATTAATTCAGAATTAAATTCGGACTTACCGCCCAATTCTACATAAGAGACTTTTAAGAGATCTCTTAACCTCTTAAATTTAGCAAGTAAGGGATTTTAGCAGAATTAGTATTCTACATAAATTTTTGTGGAGAAATATTAACTCTAAGAGGTTAAGAGCGTTTGGAGAATCTTTCAGTCAGCCCAGCTATTAAAGACGTTTACTTTTAAAGAAGGAAGAAGAAGAAGTAATGTTTTTGACGAGGCGATGATGGCAATATGACCACCAGACACGTAGCTATAATTTAATAATTGTATACTAAATTTACAGCACGTAATTATAATTGAATTATTAGTTTAATACCTGAATCGCAGGTAAAGAGTTCCCCAGCCGTCGTTACGTCCAACAGGATTTTCGTATAAACCTGTAACAAAAAAAATTAATTGTTACCAAAATTGTAAAGTGACGATAATATTGTCGAGTAATGAAGATTATCGTGTGGCTCTGTCATTTCTATCACTTGAAAGGAAAAAGATTTTAGTATTCTAAATTCTATACAGCCTCAGAAATATCAAAGTAATTCAAGTCATCTCTCATATTGCTCAGAGCTATCCTATGTGCATGGCTCAAATTGTATAATTATTCATATTTCACAAACTTGTACATATTTTTTTATATTATATATATATGTATATACAGGGTGATTCTGATCAAGATACCTTCCGGTATACCACGCGATTCCTTGAGGTAAGCTGATCAAAAAATTGTTGCTCTTATCTCTTATGTAGAATCGGGGGTTAATTTCCGTTGAAAAAAAAAATTATATCTTTGCGTTCTCAATATTTCCGGGAATTGGCAAAAATAAATAAGAGTAAGTGTAGTGGAAATGCAGCAGATAATATTTACAAACCTTGTTGGTTTTGGATTTGGGTTTCTTTCTCCTTGAGTGGAAATAATTTCCGGACCAAAAAACACGCTGACGACGCTGATAACACCTGATCATTGCGATCCGATTCTCAAGTAAAAAATGTAAGAAGTCAATCCAACAAGTTGGCGAGCATTTAAATGGAAAGACTTGTTAAGTTTAAGCTAACATGTTGGCTCCTAACAAGTTCACAACATGTTGTCGAACAAGTTGGCACAATTTGTATTAGTGCCCACTGGGAAAAAAGCGATCTAAGAGTCCTCCTGAAGCGCTTCCCTGGAAGCTCATAGCGCTTCTTTTCCCTATCCCACTTCATTGCTTTTTAACATAGGTATGTCTGCAGAGGCAAGCAATATGGCCGATGAAGTTTTTTGAATGTGTCTTTTCGAAAGCTTTAATTAGCTTTTTAGATAATTATCGCAGTTCGTCTTCCTTAACACATAAGAAGACTTCAAGTGCAGTCGCTTCCTGAGAACATTAGTAAGAGGGCAGAATTAAAAGCAACATTTAACTTTCTCCAGGGTAGAATCGAGTGCATAAATGATCTCGCATTTTTTAGGAGTATATACTGCAGATGCTGTGAGCTTTCGGAGGGTAGCAAATACTATGCAAACAACACGGTTAATATAAGCACTCCAGCTTAAAATTTGATTGAATACTATATCCACGTTATTAACTGATTTGCGTTAAGATTTAGCTTATTCTGCAGTGCCCAAGAATGTATGTGCATAAGATCGGTACTGGCACAGTGTATTGATTCCAGTGGCTTAGAGATATAAAGTTGAAAGTCGTCAGCATACACATGAAATTTACAATGTTTGACTACCAAGGTTAAGTCATTAATGAACATAGGGAACAGTAATGGCAGACCTGTAAAATTCCAAGTACAAGTACCTGGACTTGAAATATTTTAAGTACAAGTGCACGTCCCGGTACTGGTACTTTAAAATTTTTCAAGTACAAGTCCCGGTACTGCTACTTGAAAAAATTTCAAGTACAAGTCCCGGTACTGGTACTTTAAAAATTTTCAAGTACAAGTCCAGGTACTGGTACTGTTACTAGTACTTAAGTACTTTACAGGTCTGAGTAATGGCCCTAAAATTGATCCTTGAAGAACCCCTGCAAGAATGGGAAGAAAATGAGAGGCTCTATTTCCACTAACAACTCGCTGCTGGTTTACTATCATCCCCGCGAACATAAAAACCTATCGTCTGTTTCCATTTATGACCACCAATTACAAATCATCTGGTATATCGCCATGCGAGATTTCAGCGCTTATATATTGTTACACTGGAAATAAACCGATAAAGGCGCTGAGGCCTCTTAGGAGTCGAATTTTCCAAAAATCTGAATCTTGTTGTTCTTGAGATAGAGTCATCAGTTAGAAAGTTGGGAGTGGTAATTGACTTTTATTGTTATAAATAGATATAGATACTTTGCAAGCTACAAATTATCAGGGTTAAAACAAAACGAATCTATGAGTAGGTCATATAATTTTTTTTTTTATTTATACAAATGTGTACTACTAACCAATTGTTTCAGTATTACCGTTTATATTTGAGACAGCCTATAATATAGGGATAAAAAATAAACAACTGCTATTTTTTTTACCTGCTATGAATTATAAATAATTCAAGTGTTATGAAGAATGTTATCAATCTTTTCGGAACATTTCGAGTGCTTTTCGTACAGGTTTGTTTAAATATTCTACCAAATTCACTTTAACAAATTTTATTAATGAACGTGTAATTCATTTCAGAGTGCGCCTTATTATAATATATGACTGTACTTAATCAGGTCCAAACCTGCTTCAATGAAGGGGGCTTATCATCACCATTAACCCAACCAAGTAAACATGCAACAATTCTATACTTACTTCTCTTTGTTTTTTTTCTGTTTTTTTTTTTTCTTTTTTGCTTTAGCCATAGCTTGTTGATCCAGGCCAATAATTTTTCATTAGAGTCCCTCAAATAATTTAAATGCCATCACGAACTTTTCTTCCTTGCCATTTGTAAAAATAAGCCAATGCGAGCGCCACCCCGGTCTCGCCGTCCATTTCATGTAATTCCTGGTGAATATAAACTTAATTAAGCCACCCTGAGTGGGTCGCCTACTTCTATCTGCCTGCAAACATATTATAGGGGCGCACCCCGTGTGTTAACGAATTGGAACTGACTAAGTTGGAAATCGCTTTATTATCGAAGGTACAGACACCCAACACTATAATTTACGCCAATAGCTGAGAACTTTGACGTAATTAATTTTTTGAGTAAACACTCGTTAGATATCCTCACTCACGTTCATTTGGCTTTAGTTAAGACAGAAAAAAGGAAGATTGATTAAGCATTTTTTTTTTTTTTTTTTTGGTTGGGCTAGTTGAAAATCGGAGAAGTTGCGGTGAAATTTTTTTTTTCTAAAGAAAAATTTATGAAGATATAATTTGGATTTAAAGTTGCTTAGAATTTAGTAATAAAGTTATAACCACTTTTTTAATTCTTTTATATTATAAGGTACTGCAGATATTGTAGTTTGTACGCGAATCCTGTAGGCAATGAATGCATTCCCAAAATCTAATTGACTGGGCTGCAAAAACGAGTTCCTTTGACAAGATAATTGATCCTGTGAACATTAGGGGGAACCTTCTAGTGCAATAAATCAACATGAATGGAACTTCAATGATGGAAATCCATTTCTGCTGTAAAGAATTAAAAAAGTTTAAGTATTTTGAAAAAAAAAGTGTTAATTTGATTAGCCAAATTTAAAGATTTTCCAAAACGTTATATTAAAGACAAAGCTTAGAGGATACCCTGTTATAAAACACACAGCTTTGGCAGGAATGGAAAAAAGGTAAGGTAAGGAGAATAAGTGAATATTTAACTGAAACTCCAGAACCCATAAGGATAAGAGAGAAGAAACATGTGATTATGTTGTCACTTCTCGGAACAACTTCGATATTATTTTTAACTCAATCTAACCTAAGTTTAACTATGAATATGACCCAATCTCTGCATTAAACTGATTTATTCAATTTACACACAACATTAACTTTTCCAGTGTCTCGCTATGTTCTCTTTCTCAATTTACAAAACGTATTTGAGGACTTCGTGGACCTGATAGTATCATCCCCATCTTACTTAAGACTCCGCCTCTGGCTAAACCCCTGTGTAAACTCTTCCATATATTCTATTTAAAAAAAAATCTGACCAACTAAATCTCTGCTATAAAAAAGTACTGTTTAAGACCTCTTAAAAGTTAATAGGAGGTGCTCAGATAAAAGATAAATATAGTTTTTATAGGTTCTGCTTGGAGTTTGGTTTCCTGCGAATTAAAAAAAAAACCAAAAATAAAAATAATTTTAATTTGTTTTCAAACTGGCGGTATTGTACTATGTTTATTTATTTATTTATTACAATTCATCAAAAAGCTGACTACTACAATATATTACAAAACTACAAGCCAATATATAAGATATTTTCTGAGCTTTCACTTGAATTTTAATCAAATTGATGTCGATGCTATGTAAATAGTACCTACTCATTAAATAAGCGAGACATTATGAGGTTAATGACTCTTGTGCATACCATAATTTATATCGTGATGCGGTATATCGAAAAACTAATGATGGTTAAGTTAGGTTAGGTAAGAGAGGTGCTGCTAGAAATAACCAGCGGGTCATTTGTTTCCCTTGACCTTTTGGGATAACCTTTGAAACCGCCCTAGATCCATCCTGCTTCCCTTAGGAATCTTAGTATACAACATCTGAACTCTTTACCTTGCAGCTCACCAGATTTGAAAAGCAGTAGCTACCTAACAGTCTATCTCTTTTATTCATCAGAGCTAGACGGACTCAATTTGCTCCGAATCCTTGCAGCTCACGCAAAAATCGTTCATCGCTATTCCTAGTCCACTAGCATAGTCTTCTATGACCCGTAATGACCTCTACTCTGCTTCTAACTCTGCATTACGGCAGGTTTCCCTGTTGATCGGTTGATCCACCAAGTGCATGTCTTTTGATTGGCGCCCCTGATGATACCGTCCGCTACCGCTATATATTTCACAGTCCTTTTTGGCTGCTTTTCACTGTAAATGAAGATGTTCTGTACGGACTTTCTTCCACTGACAGTCTCTGGCGTACACTCCAGACCCTGTGTCTGCACTCGTCTTGGATCCATCCGTAAAGATAGTAATATCCATCATCTCCTTCCTTGCCCAATCACTAATGGTGGGCATCATTACATTGAAACATAAATATGAAACCCCACCAACTGTTGAGGAAGGTATTTGGCGGTCTGGTTCTTCCTTGCTGAGGAGCATTGAGTTGATCCAGTCACACAGCCCCTTATCTATTCCCACCCTTCTCAGTCCGTCATTTATGCACCCAGAGTGTACCTCTTATATTTTAGGAATCTCTGAACAACGGACACCACTGTATGCAAATTCTACTCTACTGATTTGGCTTTTATATAATCACGATGGCTACCACTGCTGCCCTGCCATATACTTCTTATATGCACCTCAATTAGTTTCTGTAAAATTTTCATCATGAAAGAGGTAAGACTAATAGGTCCTAAGCGAGAAAACAAGCCTCAATCAGCTTTTTTAAATCAGCACTAGTATGCTATTATGTACCTTACTGCCTTCTACAGCATAATAGGTCTCAGTCCATCCGCCACTAATGCCTTAAATGGAATAAAGAAACAGACCGCCCATTTTATCGCTCTAATGCTGACTATGGTGTGACTGGCTGCATCCTCTCCGTCTTGTAAATGCTTTTCTGCAGAACCGGACACCGCTGAGATTATCTCTCCCCTTCCCGGAAAGTGAGCTGCAAGAAGTATGCTAAGCAGCTTTTCGTTTGTAGTTGCCCAGACCTAGTGTTCCCCTTTTATGAAGGACGGAGTGCTGCGGTGTTTGGCAAGCATCTTCCGAAGTTTGAACGCCTCTGCATTAAACTATCCTCCATGACTATCTTTCTGTTAATCTTATCACCTTCTTGAATGGGCTTAAGCCGTCGTTGTAACGAGACCAGTTTACTTGATCACCATTATGCTTGGCTGCATTAAACATCCTTCGCAATTTTTCCCTAAGCTTAGCCAGTTCCACATTCCACTATGATAGCTTAGATTTACCATTGAATCTGCTTATAGGGCAAGCTATCCGGAATGCTTTATTTAACGCATCGGTGACAGTATCTACAGCAGCGTACACTGCTGACCTCGTGATTAGCCTTTCGGATGGAGAAACTCCTGATGTTTAAGGGTATCATTAATATTGAAGACAAAAATGATTCAGGAGTTATTTATTACATCTTAATTCAAGATTCAGTTCCCAAGGTGATGAGATTAAGGCTTTCCAAATATTGAGGCAGAGCCAAAAGGATTGTTCCAAGAAAAATGCCAAGGAGCAAATGTAAGAAACCTGCGCTGAAATGCTTCAGTGCGATTATAATTTGCATCGCGTAGAAAGGAGCCCAAAGTAGTAGACATAGTATACTAGTAGACTAAATTCCATATGATTGAAAATAACACCCAAATCTTCGGTCTTGTCACGGAGTTTTCGCCTAGGTGTAGAATGTAATATAACCACATTGCTCTGCGTGCGTCACTTTCGAAAAAATGACATATAGCTGTACACTTTGCTAAAGTTCAGAGCTACATTATTGGTTAAGTACCAATTGAGCAAAGTCATTATAATTAATCGTAAGATTTTGCCGTTGTTTACATAACTGAAAATTTTTGAATTATCCAAAACTAGACCAAAATCATTGAAACAAATGAGAAATAATAACGGATCAAGTTGGCTACCTTACGGTACCCCTGAAGAAATATTAATTTCCGTTGAAGGAACACCACGAAAAAGTACGCATTTGGTTCGACCAGATCAGTTAGGGTACGTACACAATGAGGCGAGGCGAGGCTATATTAATAGTCGAAGAAATAAAATGATTGTATGCTGTACTATGAGAGTGTTCATAACAAAACTGTGGTAACGCGCGATGTCGCGAGTGATCTCGACGTATCTCGCTCGAGAATGAAATTTTTCATTTTTTCGCGAGGTGCAGCGCGTTAATTTCTATAGCTGTCATATTCTTATAAGTTTTTTCTTTAAATAATTGAAGGATTCTTTACTCATTCTCATATACTGGAAGAATCTATGAGGATCAGTATGTAAATCTTGATGATGAAATTCGCCAAATTCCAGACGTTTCGTATTTATCTGGTGCGAAGTAAAACACTTATGTGAAAAATGCAATATATTTGCATTACTTGACAAACACAAAATTTCTTCTTCAGGATCTTATGACATAATTTATGCTCTCACTTCGAGATTTGCCAAGAAACTGAACGCCTTGTTGTGAACACCACACCTCTAGATCAGGGCTGTCGCTTCACTGCAATTCAATGGGTCCTACTGCCATACTGCCCAAGGGCGTAAACTACTGCTTTATAAAGTTTTAAATAGAAATTTAAAATTTCTTAATTAGAAATAATGTCATTGAGACAATAGTTCTATCCATATATCGCTAAAATCTATGTAATATTTCACAATTCATAGTACGTAAGTAACTAGATTTTTGGCCTTAATTGAATTGGATAAGACAGAGGCGAAGTTGATTCAATTATATCCCATTTTGGTCAGTTGGAAATTCCTATTCAGAATCATGCTCCACATTTAATAATTTAATAATAATCCACATTTATATGTAATGGGATATGTATGTCATTCGCTACAGTTGTGTTCTTCAGCGGCAGGAACAACATCCCAGACAGAGTGGAAAAATTAGTGCCAAATACTCGTATATTCTATTTTGTTCTCACAATGCCAAAATGCAATTAGCACAATTAGAGTCGAAGGAGTTTCAGGATTATTTCGATGTGAAAGCCCAACAAAATTTTAAAAACATCTTTCACAAGATGGTTAGCACTTATAAATGTATTAAACAGAATTCTACAACAATGAGTACCACTCCAACATTTTTTTATATCCTGCGATCTTGAACGAAATATAGATTTGGCGATAATGATAAATAGACAAATGAGTAACATAAATAAAATAGCATATCGCACCTTGGCAAGAAAAATTACACAACTCAAAAATCAAAATTTGTCTGTTTTGTTAACAATTCAAAGTAAAAATAACTTATTACACTCAAACAGCAAAACAATGACAACAATAAAAATTTGATTACTTAAATGGCCTTCATACAATTTCAAAAACAATACTCAGTTATTTCTTAATTTCGCTATTTTAAATACAGACCAATTTTGACATGTGTCACTTTTGTTGCCAAGGTGAGATGCTTTTTCTGTAATATATTCTTAAAATAACTAATAAAATACATACAGAGTTTCAGGCAGAGCAACCAAGCGTGCACATTTATCTTGAAACAATCAAATGTTACTTCAAATCGATTTTATCAAATTTCGTGAAAAGAGATTATTTACAAAATTTCGCTAATTTAGACTTCCAAAAAGAAGAATGCCATATTAATTGTGGGGGATGCAGACAGGATTTCGAACTTAAGGTTTTTGATGAAGCCTATAATATTCTTTACGGCCATTTTTTCGACATCCTCTGGCAGTGGAAATGCCTTTCTTAGATGTCTTAGCCTTATGCGGCACAGAGCTTCACAGTCGCATAGGACATGTTCAGCGGATTCATCGTCTTCCATACAGAATCGACAGGTCTCATCATTGACCTTACCCATCTTCTTAAGGTGGTATCTAAGTGGGCAATGCCCAGTAAGTAGGCCCATTATGAGCCTTAGTTCCTTCCTGGTGAGTGTGAGGAATTCTTTGGTCCTCTGTTGCGAGTACTTTATAAACTTCTTCGCTTGTCTCAGCCCCGGGGTATTTTCCCAGTATTCCTTCTTAGTTCTGTCCTCCCAAAGCCTGATCTGAGCTGAGAGGTGACTTTTTGGGTGTCCAAAGACCAGCTCAGGGCCAATAAACGGAGATTTGGCTCCTTCCTTTGCAAGGCGGTCCGTAATCTCGTTTCCCATAATGCCTTCATGTCCTGGTACCCAGATCAGTGTCACCCTATTTGTCTCGGCCAGTTGCTTTAAGACAGTAAGACAGTCCCAAACCAGCTTTGACTCAAAGGTAAACGAGTTTAACGCTTTAAGTGCTGCTTGGCTGTCTGATATTATGTATATTTTTGCTCCACGCATATTTTTATGGATTATTTCGCGAGCGCAGAGTTCTATGGCGTGTATTTCTGCTTGAAAAATGGTTGGTGAGGCCCCCAGTGCCTGCGAGATGGCACCTTGGCCCATATATGCCCACGCCTGCTTTACCTTCCATTTTGGATCCATCCGTGTACCATTTAAGAGATCCTTTTTCAAAGGGTAGGTCCCCAGTGTGCCACTGTTGACGGTTCCCCACGATCACCTTAAATGGTGTTTCAAAGTTATGGCGTTTCGGCATAACGTCTGAAATTGGGTTAGCCATCGGGTCCTCTATGAAATCTTGGAGGACTTTCAAGTGGCCAACCAGATTATTTGAACTTAGGAGGTTTGCCCCCTTTGTAGCCTAATTGCACTAAGTATGGCCTGCCCCTTAACATGCAAATGTAAGGGTAGCAAGTCCAACATAGCCTCTAGGGCCGCAGTTGGGCAGTCATGCATGGCACCGGCTACTCCTAGACGTGCAAGTCGTTGTAGTTTTTGCAAACTAGCTTGAGCTGTCTTTTGTTTTGTTTTTGGCCACCAAACGAGTGAGGCGTATGTGACCATGGGTCTTATAATAGATGTGTATGACCACAGAGTCATTTTTGGTTTAAGAATGCCATATAGATACGGGCCTAATTTATGTCGGACATAAAGAAGGATTTAGATTATGTTGCCACGTATTTTTTACAGAAATTGTGAGGGAGATAGTAGGTATATTATATGCGGAAATTTATTTAGGAGAAGTAAACGCGTTCTACAATTTTTTCAGACCTTGATTTGGCAATTGACCCCTGTCCGAAACCATAAAAAGTTCTCAAGCAAGTTTTTATAGTTACTGAAACTAAAATATTGTTACTTACAACCCTAATCCGTTAATTTTGACCACTGGCAACTTGTTTTACTATGATTTTATAGCAAATATTTATTAAATTTCCTTCCTGTCAAAATGGAAGAAAATAAAATAAGTAAAAAACGAGTTTTCAAACAAAACTGAGCCCAAATCAAAAAGTCTGAGTCCACCTCTGTGTGTGAAGAAAAGTTTATTTTCTACTTCTTCATGCGGATTGGCCTCAGTTTTGTTTGAAAACTCGTTTTTTACTTATTTTATATATTTGAATTGGAGCAAACATTCACTCATGAAAACCATACAACGTACATAATGCAATCAAAGTTTTTTTTTTTCTTATTTCAGGATATTTTAAAGAAAATAAAATAAAATCCTCAGAGAAATTGTAAACAAAGAGCGATGTGTGCAGTGGCGTTGTTAATGCCAGAGAAGGGGTCGTACAGGTTCTGCTAACAAATTCCTAGGGAACAATTTTTATGGTACAACGCAAGCTTGATATGCGATATCCTTATATGTAATATTTCTGTTATTTTTGGTAAAATGCTGGAATTCTTCAAAAATTGTAGTTACCAATTTGGGGCCCATAAATTTCGGGGCCCCTTCGCGTGCCAGGTTCCGTCGGTGCCTTATCTACGCCACTGACGTCTACTATTCCACTCTTTAACTTTCAAGATGTCCAACATTGTACATAATTTGGGGCATATAAATATACTTTTATCAGAATTTAAATAGTTACTTCTTGCTGTTTTCTAATTTATATATAACAAATACATAATATTTTCAGTTCAAGATGATTTATTCAATTGTTGAAATTTTAAATATTTTATAATATACGTAGGTATTATAAGGTCCCTATTCCCAAATCTATTTTAGGTTACTCTATCTATCACTGCTCAAAAAGTATAACACCTGTTTTTTGGAGCCCAGCAATGCTGCTCTTACGTTTTGGAAAACGGCAGCACTGCTCGAAATGTATCTTGACCTAGCCTCGCTCAATTGCCACGCCTCGTCTAAAATTCATCGCCTCGCATCGCCTCGTCTTGTTGTGCACGTACCCTTAGGGTGGCGAGTTGAGGAGAGTCTGTATTAAAAGCTAAGAAGTAAAATGATTGCACACTATATTATGAGAGTGTTCATAACAACGCTGTGGGAGCGCGAGATGTATTTTCACCTCGCCTCGCTAAACTCTTGATATAGCCTTGCATCGTTTCGTTGTGCATGTACCCTAAGAATTGAGTGAGAAACAATAAAAAGGTCAAGGGAAATCGAAGCATGTACATTTGTGACTAATTATTCAGTGATTTATTATATCGAAAGTTCTGCTAAAAAGCATAGATGGCACAAGAACTAGATGTCGCATGCAGTACCAAAAAAGTATACAACATTTATATGGCTGGATGGTCCATTCCGGAATGAACTGATGTGTACGTCGAGTGATTCATATTTTTTCGTATCTGAAGTGTTGAGGAGGTCGATCAAACGAATACAAAACTGCTGTTAAAAAAAACATTTGCTCTCGGCATACTCTAAACCGTGTTGTGGCTCATTCCAGAATGCACTACCCATTTCACAATTTGTATACTCTGCTCTAGTATGCCATGCGATATCTAGTTCTTGTGCCATCTATGTAAAAAGTCAATAAAGATATAATCTATTTGCCAAAATAGCCGAAGTGCAATAGTTGTGTGTTCAATATTGTGGATTTATCCTTAGTGAGGCCTTATTTTGGAAGGAATCTAAAACATTTGAAATCACCTCCAAAATATTACCCTTTTTTTTTGTTTGTTTGTTCTGAAATAGTTCTTAATGAATATTAATTAAATTTGAACAATATATTTTCATTCTTTCTAGTTGGAACAATTAATTGTATGACAAAAATCTTCTTATCCATCCATTTATCGTATCCATAATTTTACTAATCTTTTTGTAACCATCATTTCAGATTCTTCTACCTGTACCACTTCTCATTTTACGCTTACCACTATCGTTTTAATGGGCAGTACAGCAGCTTGGCGCTTGTTTCATCCTGGCTGTTTATTCAGGTAATTACAATTTAATTCCTTTTCAGCTGTACATCAAAATTAATAGCATTAAGCAAGCAAGCATTGTTACAACATGGTTCTATACGTAGGTATATGTACTTGCATGTAGTTACCTATACGTATATAAGTATGTATGTATGTATGAATAATGTATTGTACCTATATGAATATATTCAATCTGTTCGGCAGCATACTGAAATTTGGATTGTACAGACTGTTTTTGCTTTACTGGTGGTGCTGCTGCTTCTGGTTCGGGTTCAGCTTCTGCTTACACTTCAATTACACGTTGTTACATAAATCATGGAATATATAAATTTCCCTATTGTAACGTTTATTGTGCATTAAATTCCTGGGCGGAATTCTCCCTGTGCATTATTTGCAGAAAAACATGTTTTTACTTGAAACAAGTTTTGTTTGAGTCACGTGAATTCAATTATGAAGTCACGTGATTCATAACTAGCAATCGTCCACGTGATGTAATACTGAAAACAAATCCTTGCAAGTATTTCAATTCACAAATAATTTTCAACTTAATGAAACCATAAGCAGAGGTTTGAAGCTTCTATCCTCTGTGTTTTAACTTTATCTCTATTCGATGAAATTTATGTGCATCTATTCTTACTGCTTAATTAAGTAAGTATAAGGTAAAGGTAAAGGCAGAAGTGCGCATCTCTATTTCCTTTACTTTCAATGTATACAAACACTTTGAGAGATGTTTTTTAGTTTTCTTGTCCGAACATTTTTCGCGGCTGATTTTTTAGTTAGGGGAGACTTATCTCTCTCCCTCGTTTACGTGTTCTCAACATCTTATCTACCATCCAATTTGCCTTTTTTTTAACTTTTTTTGCTTCTTTTGCATAAACAGGATAATTTGTAGCAAAGAGAGAAGAAAAATTGCAAATACGAAGTAGACTTGTCGAAAACCAGCCCGGAAAAGATTATTTCCAGACCAGGAAAATATTATGGAATTTTCCTCGTGAAATCTGAACTTACTAATTATACTTGATTGAGTTTTATTAATCAAATTCATTTCCTTTATACCCTTAAAGTTTTAAAAGTGCTTAAATGCTCATTATTTCATAAATGGAGTACCTACCTACGTTTATATGTATGTATTGTAAATACATATATATACCTAGTAAAAATTAAAACCAGGTGATGGGATGATTGGGGATATTCATTAGTGTAGTCCTTGAATGCTAGGATCTAAGCCAGTGAGGAATTTTGAAATTTTTGGGAAAACATGAAAACTTCAAGAATTTTTTTGCTTCTAATTAATTATGGTATGGCGTAAGTAGATGTAGAAGAGAAGGGTAGGTATTTGGTTTGTTCGTAATAAAAGTTTTTATTTTTCGTACATCTATGAAACATAAAGTTTTCCTTTCGAAGAACATTTACAATTGAGTGCTTTAGGCGGATCTCGTTTCACTTTCTCTGCCTTAAATAATGTTTTTTGTTGGATAATTGAGTCAAGTGATGACAGGTACGAGTTACTTAATATGCTAGGACTCTAATTAGCACACTAAAAGTGCTGTTGTAAATACCACAAATCGTAGAACAAATAATCCGTTCTTGTTCTTTGGATCAGACAACGTCTTTTTTTTTTGGTTTTTGCTTTATTGTAGACATTTGCTTTAGAGCTGAAAATAGGATTTTCTAATATCCGAATATCTGTATACCCGGATCTGGAAACTATCCGATTCCTAAAATCCAGTACCGAACTATGCGGATCCGTATCCAAACCAAGCAAAAGAAGTTCAAAATTTCATCCAAATTGCATTGTTTCATTGGGAAAATATTAATTTCGGATCCGTATCCAAACTAAGCAAAAGAGGTTCAAAATTTAATTCAGATTGCATTGTTTCATTGGGAAAATGGAAATTAATATTTTCCCAATGAAACAATGCAATCTGAATTGAATTTTGAACCTTTTTTGCTTTGGCTGGATCTGGATAGTTTGGATCCGCATTAATCGGATACCCGGATATGAGGAATCGTATCATTGTTATTCCGGATAATGTGGAAAACAAGTTATCCGAATACTTTCAGCTCTAATTGGCTTAAGCTGCTCGAAAATTAATTCTCTTATAGTATCTATGATGTCTGGTGTTAGCGAGTATCAAAGCAAAGGAAATGAATATAGACGTATCTTTTTCATTGACTTCGTTACAGATGTGCTCCCAAAAAGTCAAGTTTCCTGCACTTGCCGCAGTAATCCAGTTTTATACGGGTTCTACTTAGGAGTTTAGTCCTTGTTCTCCTTTACGATTTAATACATCTCGAATTTACCTGTTCACCACACCTAGTGGTACGTATACGACACAAATAAAAAAAACATTGATTTAAAATTTCGCAATTTTCTTTGTTAAATTTGCAAAAAAAATGATCTACCGGCAATTAAAATGGGAATCAATCGCATTCATCCAAAATGAAGATGGTAATCATCTTCTGGTATAAAAACGGTGATATAAAAATGAAGAAAGTTGACTTTAAATAAAAGTTAACCTTCATTTCTTAGGCCAATAGAATATTCTGCTCCATCTGTTGTTTTGAGAAAATCAAAAATACCCGGAAATACAGAGTGAGAGATAGGGACTGAATATTATACGGTGAGTGCAGATTTTTCTTTCACTACAGAATTTAGTTAATAGGAAATAAGATGGTAGGATAAACAGCGCTTATCTAATCTTTCTCTCTTACGTGCACAACATTAAATAATTTCGTGACTGAAGATCCGTTATTAGTAAATTGTCCAGCTATACACAATTTTGCGCGTTAATTACATAAAATTAATTTATCGTTTATTGCGGATATTTGGAGGGTCAAAAGTAACGATTATAATCGACCAATCAATTTTTAGAATTGCTTATGTAAAACATCCATCATCAGATGATCTTGCAAGATGTTTTTGTTTTTATTATTATTAGCTTATGACCTAAAAATCTTGCATATGTCTCTGGAAAGACGAATGTGATGGCAGACTCTGGTAGGATATCTCTGTCCTATTAATATAAAATCAAGAAATGCATCAAGGTGAGGTAATATTTTCAACTCATTCGTAGATAGGAGGGCAAATTCAAGAGTATTCAGTCTGCGCCGTGTAAAAGCCGGACAAACACACAAAAAGGGCTCAGATGCCTCAGGCATTTCAAATCATAGAACAAAATAGAACAAATAATGGTTACTTATTGTACAATGATACATTTTATAGATATTCTCCCGATAGCGGTAATAAAAAAATACGATAGTAGTACCTAAAGAAACAATACTTATGCTGCGAGCATATCAAGATGCATCAAAAACCGGACATAGCTAGCTCAACCATATGATTCAGTAGTATACCCCGCACTTCAGTCTTAAATACCCCCTAAATGAAATTTCCCAAAGTCGAAATTTAGATAAATCGCTTTAGAGTACCCGATAACGGTAGATTTACCTCAAATAATCAAAATTCAGCATTAATTACCCCTAATTACCCCTGAATGTTTTTTTTTACTGTCAAGCTGCCCATCCTAAATAGCTTGTCAAATAAGAATTCCCAAGGTCGTTACCAAGGTAAACCGCACTTTTGTGCGCCATTTCATGAAAACTGACCGCCAATAAACTCTTATTATCCCTTAATGAGCTATCCCAAAGTCAAAACCTATCGAAATCGCTGTCTAACACTCGAAATGGTAGATTCGTCAGATTATAATCAAAATCCTAAGGACCGCTCAAAATAAAATTTAAGGAATTGCTCGTCTACTAGTATACCTTAAATTATATGAATTTGTCCAAAAATCGACATCTTGCTAGAACGGTTTATAGCCAACGAAAACAATAGACTCATCCATTGCCTTCTTTATTACAGGCCGTGGCGCTAAAACTTTTCTTTACTTGCATATGTATGAGAAACGTGCTGTTTGAAAGCTTTTAGCATTGCGCATTATGGAAAAACAAACACGTTTCATGTTTAAAAATTTATATAAAATAATCAACGCTTCCGGTGACGATAATTCTAACGCCAATTTATAGGTCAAAATGATTTACTTTTAGGTAAAAAAACGTAATTGTAATTATTTGAACAAAATTACAAAGTATTTCTGCATTTTCCCAAACTCTACCCAATTCGCTGTGAAATGAGAGTAAAACTTTCGCTCAAGACGAAAGTTACTTTTTTAAACTTGTAGTCTATTTCCCCTGAAAATTATGAATATGATTTTCTATTGAATGAAAAATTTAAATACATAATAAAATTAAAGGTATGATTTTAATATAATAATTAAATTTCTTTCAATTGCATCACATTTGTTTGTTGGACTTCACAAAACAATAATTTTCCCCTTTTTTGACCTCCAATATGTCATTCTGTAATTTTGAAAAGTTGTTTAGAAGCGAAAAGAGAAAGAAAAAAAAAGCTTTCGCTGCAATTTGAGGAGTACTCTGTTTTATTTTTCAAAATTAGAGAATGTCAATTTGATGGTCAAAAAATTTAAATGAATGTTTTTATAAAGTCTAACAAACAAATGAAATGTAATTATTAATTATTATTTAATTATTACATTTAATTGATAAGTTTAATTATTATGCATTTGATGTTGTCATTCATTAGAAAACTATATTCATGATTTGCAGGGGAAATAGACTTCAAGTTTAAAAAAGTAACTTTCGTCTTGAGCGAAAGTTTTACTCTCTTTTCACAGCGAATTGGGTAGAGTTTAGGAAAATGCAGAGACACTTTGTAATTTTGTTCAAATAATTACAATTACGTTTTTTTACCTAAAAGTAAATCATTTTGACCTATAAATTGGCGTTAGAATTATCGTCACCAGAAGCGATATTTATTTTACATAAATTTTTAAACATGAAACGTGTTTGTTTTTCCATAATGTGCAATGCTAAAAGCTTTCAAACAGCACGTTTCTCATACATGTGCATTTTATATCGCCACGGCCTGTAATAAAGAAGGCAATGACTCATCCCATTTCATTAAAATTCAGTGGTAACATTTAATTAGCCCAACAAAATGTGCTTTTTAACACTAAGGATATACCTTAAATACGCTCTAAAAAGCTTCCAAAATGTCGTGACCCAGCTAAACCGCTTTGCTATACCCGAAAAATATAGATTTTTTGGACTCTTACCAAAAGTTTCAAGTGACATTGGATATTAATATTAATGGCCAAAATACTAGACTTAGTAGAAGCAACAGCGGAGGTTTGTAGTATTATGCTTTTGGATTTGGCTTACCACTCCAGCGGTACACAATTTATTTAAGTAACAACTTGACCTTATAGATCGCAATGAATAATTAATTGCTACTCCATTAAATTATATCTCATTCACTGAAAATCGTCGACGTTCTGGAAACTAAAGGTATCAATAAATTTGTACTAGTGCTGTTATCAGACAAAGTTTAAGTACGCATACTCATACCCAATGTCATACTGTCAGTTGGCTTTCACTATAAATTATTCCCAGGCAGATGGTCCTTTCCTTGTAAATTTAGTGAAACCGTCATTAATAGCATTACTCATTAATCTCATACAATACCTCAGCTTTAATAAAGCTTGTGACGAATACCCAGTCTAATAGAATCAAAAAGATGAGGTGGAAGACTAAAGATGCCTACTAATCTACTTCAATCTCGTGGAATATAGATATTCAGCTAGAAGTAGATCTAGATAATCTCGCCAAGTTCTTGTAAAAATCATTGAAATTTGGACAAATAGTAAGTATACAGCATCAAAGGATAGCGTAGCTTGTTCGTCTCCTTATTTTGTAAGGCATGATCTACCAGAAAGTTTATGGCGCGCAACCCTCGTCCTAGATGGCACCTAAGTGTTTATAATAAATGAAGCTGCACGCTTCTGCACCTTGGTAGCTAGGGCACTAACGCACAGCAATCGCGCCGCTCGTTCGATGCAGATTTAAATTGTATTGACGCGAGCTAAGGAGCCAGCTACTACTCCAATCTAGTTGTATGCAGATAAGCTTGGTGAATACATGAAAAAATTACCAGAGTGCTGGATGCGCGCAGCTTTAATGGTTCTCATTGAAATGGAAATCAAATGCAAATTCCGTTTCCGTTTTCCTCTTTCTTAGTTTACTATTTATGTAGTCAGCCCATATTCGGAAGCTCAATTCTAAGTATGAGATCGAGATCTAGTGTAGTAAATTATATAGACGAGAGAAAAGAGAAACAAAATTCTATTAAATCTGACGGCAGTCATCCACAGAAGATGTGAGTAGATTACATTTTTGTGGATTATACCATCAATTAGCTCAATAACATCAAGGTGCAAGGTATCATACTGCATGCAACATGCTCTTTTGTTGGACGCAGAATCCGGGGTGTATCCACCAAATGCTAGCTTGCAAGTTTCGTTTGTATTGCGTTTTAATTTTGTTTGGTTTCCTTCTTTTGGTAGAGGGCGCAAAGTTTTTCCCAAGCTTCCGAGAAGCTAACGGGCTGAATTCGTAGTGTTCCACTGAAGTATGGTGCAGCTCACGCGCTGTGCGCGCCCCTCAGGCTTTACAGTACATTCTAAAAAATTTCTGTGCACTAAGTTAATTTAAATTAAAGAAAACACTAATTAAATTTTATTCAAAAGAAATTCTGCACATTATTTTTCAGCACTCTATGTTTTTCTTTTTCCATCATTATGAGTTGCCTGCGATAATTCAGCAATCGCAACTGCAGCAAGTTCTTCTGATAACTCGGCAGCAAAACAATCAAAACCAACTAGGTGGGAATAATAGAGGTCAAACAGTAACCCTACGAGATTTAGCAAATATCCAGAATCAAGGAGGTCCACTAGGAAATAATACTCTTCGCGACTTAATTAGACCAATAACCGGAAGACGTGAGGACATTTTAAATACCATGCGTCGACTACTGTATGGTTTTGGATGGATGGCGCCCGTTCCTGTTCGGGTCAACATTCGCAATTTACAGCGCATTAATTTGGATTCAATTCAAATAAGTCCAAGCAATTATAGCATGATATCCTCTACCCCTATTAATCAGGGTGATCGAACCACAACTACTGATAGTAATGCAGGTGAGCTCTCTCTCCGCACATTTAATTGGATAAAAATTCCCAATAGTTTTTTATTTTTTCTAATCTCTTTTTTTTTACTGCATTCCAGGTGATAGAAATCAAGGCACGATGACCTCAGGAGATAATAATTCAACAGATCAAAGTACGGAAAGTCGAAATGAAGGAAATAGCGGAAATGAATCTGGTGAAAGCAATATATCTGAATCTGCTGAGAAAACGCAAACAGATTCATCTAAGAATAATCAAGAAATGGCAGACAAACTGCAGCAACAGCAGGAAAATAATCCCGTTCCTAGCGCCAAGTTTCATCAACAGAGCACTAACCACGAGAACATCACATCCGTTCTCGACACAAAAAACCCAAAAGGCTTTCCCATCACAGATGTTGGGTATATTGTGCAAGAAAAGCTGAAGACAAATATAGATGATTTTCAAGCTTTAAGAGGTTCCTCCATAGGAAACGGTCCTGGTAGCTCGAAATCGACCAGCAACATCAGTGACAAAAGTCGAACATTTTCATTAGAATTACAAGAAGGTGGCAGTAAAAGTGTATCTGCCGACGGCAGTTTAAGTTCTAGGAAAGACAAAGTTGCTGGCAATGACACAACCAATCTGGGGCAAAGAGGAAATTATGAGGAAAGCAATTTGTGTATTAAAGAAAAGCGACAGGAAGTAAGCGAACAAAGTAGGGACGATAGCAATTTGAATTTTACCTCAAATTCTGTGACTGAAAATACCGCAAAGGAACAAGACTCTGGCGGACCGGAAGGTGAAGTGTGATGCGTTTTATAGATATATATATATATATCGATATTTATCTACCCTTTTACTCCATGAAATATGTACGTGTGTAACCCGCAATCGTTTTGTGATGGCAAGGTAACACTTGAACTCAATCGATATACTACAGCGGATTGTGTTCTATCCTAAAGAAAATTTTGTGAATATTTAAAATAACAAAGAAAACATGTTTACTACTGAACGCTTCACCGGTCTTCCGGTGGGTATTTTCAAACTTGTGATTTCTTAGCAACATCTCAAGTTTTAAATTATTTGATTTTTATTATAATTTTAGTTTTGTGGTTAGCAAGTAAAGTGAATTTAGAAGTTTGTTTAAAATTATTTTTTTTTGTTTTGACTTTTTAGTCATAAGTGCGAATGGTTTAGCCAAGAAAAGTTCTATATGTATATGTTATCCTCAGTGTATGTGAAATAAATGGCATTCAAGAAATGACAGGTTTTTACTAAGTTACCAACCCCTTTTGCCCAATACTAGCAGTGACGTAGTATTCTTTTAAATATGAGCCTCGAATTGATGAAAAACTAATGAATTGAAATATGTATTCATGCGAGACCGGTTTGTATATTTGTATGCAGAGCAAAGGTATTAGAATTGAAACATGAAAGACAAAATGTTTTAGGGAGCAATTGGGTAGGTTCCTAGGAGACCTAAATGAATTGTTTTTCCTAAGAGGTCACTAAAAACCAGATTTTCTGAATAAAAAATTTTAAAATTGAATTTTAAAATAAGAAAGAAATCAATTGCTTGTATTATAAGCCAAGTTAAATATTCTCTGAGCTTATATAAGCTTTCTGTTTTTCAAGTTTTCTCAAATAAGCTATTTTCTGAAAAGTCTGAGCTAGTTTTTGACAATCTTCGAGAGCATAATTTAACTAATTTAAGCTATGGTCGGGCACTGGAGCTAAAAGTAGCTATAGGAAAATTTGTGTAAACAATGAAAATTTAGAATACAGCCATTACTTTGCATTGTAATTTATTACTTTAAAAAAATTCGAACTGTAACTTTTCTTCACACTTAAATTAATTTAAGTTATGTCATAATACTGTTATATAATTTTTTTCTTTTGGCTCTATCATTTTTTAGTTTAATTTCCAAATATCCTGTATTGGAACGATTAACCAGCAACTAATAGAGCACAATATTATTAATTTCATTTTTCCAACAGTTCTTCACTTTCCTTACAGTTTCATTACGACCGCTTGATTTCAGACACGGAAATAGTGATAGAAAGGCTTGACTAGCTGCATCTTACTCCTGGCTAGTTTGATTAAATCCCACGTGTTCTTCGACGAAAGCAGACAAATAAGAAATTAATTTTCGTCTTTCGGTATTAGTCTACGTACCTTATACGCTCATATTCTCCATATGACTTCTTGCTAATGTAAGTTTTAAAATAAAGCAAGATGCATGTGAAATTGATATAGTCAATAAAAAATGCTGGTTCTATTACTGTATCGTTATTATTTAAAAAGCCAACGAATTCTTTTTGCAAAATTTCAAAGCTAGCGGAGTAAAGTATTTATGTAAAAACGGTACTTTGCAGTTTTTATTAGCAACCTCGTCGAAAATTAATACCAAAATATTATACATAGGAATAGTTATCTTAACATGGTATGAAATTAGTATAAATTTCGACTAGTTCCAGGCAAATGATCCGTTAAACAATTTTTCAAGAAATGCGACTTATTTGATCGTGGGATAAAATTTATACGTAGGCAAGATAAGAAACTTGTGTGCAAGTTCGAGTTATAGAATTTTGGAATAAAAACTATACATCTATGTAATAACTTAACTCAATAAAAGTTTACAATATTCATTTGATCAAATTTTATATTAATTTTGATATACATAAAAGCTATAACATAAAAAGATTAGATAAAATTTATAATTTACACCAATATTACGGTATAGCTGTGTTCTTAGACCTAAAGGTAGAGTAATACTAGTTAAAAAATTGGTTAAGTACGAGATAAATGGCAAGGAGTTAAGATCTTTCGAATCGTTTTTCAAAGAAAGAAAACAGCGTATGCAATCAGAAATGTGAATAAGGCGCGGATAGCGCGCTGATAAGGTAAACTACCAAGTTTTGAGCCCCTTTGTCTTATTTGAGCCAATTTTGATTTTTCTTCTTTATCTAAGTCGATTGATAGAATTCTACTATTAAGGCATGTGTAAATGCATGTTAGAATTACTTTTTGAAGCACTCATTGAAAATTCTGTTGTTGTACAATCTCTAAAGTGGGTACCTCGTAATGCGCGTGTTGTCTTCATTGTTTGGCCTAAGAAGACAGTTTTTGTATCCCAAAGTTTTCACTGTTCTACTATATATTAAAAAATCACAGTTTGATATTTTTTATGATTATAAATTAGTTGAAGTGTGTTTTTACAGTTATAAATTTATAATTTACATAGAATTTATTGCGAGCGCGAGACTGGATAGAAATAATGACATTTCCTAATTTGAGCCAGCGGGTCGAATTAAGGATATCTCACTAAAACTGTTCGATTCAATTTCGATTCTACTCTTAATCAGCCCTTTTGAATGCTACGATATTATTTAAACTATTTCGTCGTTACTTTCAAATCGGATTGCATAAAAAATATCTAAAAAGAATTCTTATACCGTAGAAGGTATGAAGGCTACTCTGAATCATATTGAAGAATGACTTTCAATACATAACGTTTTAAAATTATTTAATATTCCTCGAGGAACCAAACGTAATCGACTAAGAAATACAAGAAATATTAAAAGTTCTTCCGAAGTCAATACAAATCCTAATAACTCGATCACAAGTTGTTTCCAGCACCCTTATTGTATTACAAATAGCTAAAGCCTTCACTTGGACCACAGTAGTCTGCTAGGCGGAACGATTCTTATATTTCAAAGGGTGCTGAGTATTTATCGATTGCTATGTGCTTGTTTCGAGCTGGTTATTTAATCTATGATGAGCGAGGTTGAACTTGAAAAACTCAAGCGAATTGAAGATGTCCAGCTTCTTAGTCAAGCGATGCGGTACTTGAAAAACGCCAAGTAAATTCAAGATGTTCGACTTCTTAGTCCTAGGGTATCAATCCTTGGTCTAGTTTTATTTAGCCTGCACATAAACGACATACCAAGTGCTATTAAAAATTGGTCTATTCATTTATACGCTGATGATGTACAGATGTACCTAGTAGACCTATAGGACTAATGGAGGATTGTGTCTATCGGATCAATGAGGATCTGCAGGATCTATATGAGTGATCTTCAATGAATGAGCTCTCACTGAGCCCGTCCAAATCAAACTGCTTAGAAATTTATAGGCGTGCTCTAGAGAAATCCGAGCTTCCCCCTGTGGTCTTGTACAACGCAGTCTTGGAATATGTTCACTCAGTAAAAAATTGTGGATTTTAAACTAAAGTTGGCTAACACAGTAATTGTACCCAAGGGCGGATCCCGACATTTGAAAAAAATGATTCCGCATAGCTTATAAAACTTTTTTGTCGGAAAATTTTCCGGAAAAGTCGGAAATTTTCGGAAAATTTTCCAGAAAAATTGGAAAATTCTGCATTTTTCCTGAAACAGATTTATCACTAAACATATCGATGAAAATTTGTCCGATGATTTTTCGGGTCTTCCACGGAGTTTTCCACAAAAGCAACTTTATGCAACTCATTTCGCTCTACAACTTTGTCTCAGGTTGCAAAACGCTCAAACGCGTCCTAGGTCTGAAAAACTCCGGAAAAGCGTTTTACAAGAATTTTCCTCGTTTTTTTCTGCTAGTTTTCACCATTTTCGGAGAGAAAGTAATGATGCCAGTTGATAGGGAACTTGATCCTGCATAATTTAGAAAACTTTTTTATCAGAAAAGTCGGAAAATTCCGAAAAAAAAATTTCGGAAAAATCGGAAACTGCATTTTTCCTGAAAGGGATTTATCACTAATCAAATTTGTATCAAATTTTCAAATGATTTTTTCCGATTTTCCGGGTTTCCCATGGAAATTTCCGGTTCAAATTTTGATAGAATCAATTGTCACGCCAAATTTCAGCTCGCTGTGATGACGAAAAGTGGGTCTACGAGAGTGTCGAAAATAGTAAAAAAGAAATATATAGATAGACAAATTCGTGTACGAGTTAAAGGGAATGGCCTCAAAAAAACTAATAAGTATAAAAAATAACTTTTTAAAAAAACATTGCTTCAAAACCCGCACTAAAAAATAGAAAGTAATTCCTCCCTTCACTTAATGAGTATACCTACTTACATATAGCACAAAAGATTCGAATTATATCACATTTATGTATAAATTTTAATTTATTAGAGCACTAGGGACCGCCCTTGGACTCTTAAGGATACAATAAGATCTGAAACGGACTTTGAGAGGTTTTTTTCCTCTTTGTAGACATCCCCTGAAAAACATCACTGTTGCCGATTCTTCTCCCAGGTTGGCTGTGTTTCTCCGGGGCTGCCTTTATCTATTTGAGCAATGATCGTTTAACTGCTCTTTTGGTAGCTGACGGTTGTCTTTGTTAGATGAGCGTCAAATGAGAGGTGGCCTGTATTGATGCTAACTAAAATTTTGTATTGTATTCTTCCGAGCACCAAGAAAAAATCAGTGAAACTCCAATTAGATCTATTAGGAAAAAGTTTTGTATGCCTGAAAGTTCTAAGGTTCGCCGCCCATTGCTGCTGATACCATACATGCGAACATCCGCTTTGATGAGATCCCAAGGATGAGAGAACTAGAGACAGATCCGACTAGCAACTTCATCCTCTCTTTTTCCATGATCCCCTTGTGTCTTGCTATCTAAGGCCTGAAACACAATTAGAGCTTTTCCAACAGCTTGAGATTTGTTGACAATGTAAATCAATGTACAAGAACACAATTGGAGCTTTATACTTTTTGCCACTTTCAGGCTAGCTTGAGAATTGATCAAAATGCAAATTTCAAGCTCCAATGACTGCCAACTTGAGGGAATGTTTAATGTTGACAATTGTGCGAATATCAGATGAGAATGGCTTCTGTTGACACATTTAAGAAGTAAACAGCTAACCAAAAATATTAAAATTGAAGAAAACTTATGTAGTGAGTAAAAGATCAGCAGTTCCTGTGGGACATAAAGAAACCTCAGGATTATTTTTACATATAATTGGTACATATCGAAAACTATAAAAAAAAAAGCATGAATTTATCGAAATTTTGGAAAATCGGATGTATCAACTGTCGTTCCTTAATAAAAGTTCTCAACATAAACAAGTAAAAGTTGCAAATGTCAAAAACGCCAGTTGTGTTCAATTCTTAGATCAAATAACAAACAGGATAGGCTATGAGGAAGAAAAACTTAAGCATTTTTCTTGATGTAGTAGAATCGCATCGATGTGTTTGCTTAGTCATGGAAGTCGTAGACTACGATATTTTCAGAGCGGGCACATAATTTAATCGTGCAAACTTTATCAAATATTAAAGCAGTTATTATATTTTCTGTTACCGTGATTCGAATTATTTTTAAGTTTATAATTTTATAATTTTTTTATAACTTTTTACATTTTTAAAAATTTCTCTAGCGCCCCATTTATTTGCTGATAATATTTCTTGTCGTTGCCTTTGCTTGACTGACATCAAACAAGACATCCGATGACAATTCAATTGTAAGCAAACAAACCGGCACGGCATTGGAAAACGTTAATTTTTTTTACCACGGCTGTTTATTTTTATAACTATTTCAGTTTTATTTTACTTAAAACACTATAATTTATTAGTAAAACTTTTCAACTTGCTTGAAAAATCCTTTCCCACGAGACAGACTCCGCTTGTTTCTGCAGCACAACACAGCGAACTTCAACACCATAATTATAGACTCTGGAGTCTCGATTATAACAAATCTTTTACACAGAAAGAATAATTTCTACCAGTTTTACACTATTACAAAATTATAAAACACTTTTATTAATGTTTACACTCACAAATCACTAAAACAACACCCGACCTAAGAAATGACAAATGAGAAATGTCAGAAATATCGAACTGACAAAAACTAAAAACCCAGCCCTCTTGTCATTTCCCTCCCGTGTCCTGAAAAAAATTGCTTATGACACGTACACGAATTTTATAAAAGGTAGCCTATCCTTTCGTTATATGATCTAAGGTTCAATTCGGCTTTTTCCATCAGCTTTAGCAGAAAGCTGGCGATATAGCTCCAATTGTGTTTCAGGCCTAATGTAAGGACACCGTGCTATGGATACACAGATTATCCAATGATAACATTGTTATTCGAGAGGACCACTCAGAACCATCAAGGCTATCTCAATAAATAGTTATGTCCTTTCCTTGATTTCCATATCAAAGGATAACTAAGCTACAATTGCGATTGCCTGCTTAATGAACATGTTGATAACTTATTAAATACTCAGCTCCTTGTGTGATTTCCTAACTGCAGTTTAGAATTATAAGTTGGTAGGAACTGCGTTGCGCAGGTGACCACCCTCCACCATTAGGTAATGCTAATTCCACACCTCTCCACATCCTTGGTATATAAACTAGACGGAAGCGGGCTCAAAGGGTTCTTAGACTTGATAGTAATTCTTCTAGCTATTGTTAATGTAGAGCTGGAAAGGTTTTGTTAGCTTTGATTTGAATGTTTTCAAAAAGTTGAAGGACCCCTTCGTGGTGAAAATTTTGCCAGATGGTCTTTTCTTCCTGTTTGAAAACCTACATTAAGCCACAGAGGCGCACCGAAAGGGATGACGAACGGGACCGGTTCCCCTCCAGAATGTCAGTTTTCTGAACATAATTTACAAATTACGTATAAAATGTGGTCTGTATATTATTACAAAGTCCGATAAAATAAAATAAAACCTTTTAATCTACAATAGCAGTCCTTAAGTGCTCAGATGGGTGCAGGACGCGACTTTAGAGCCCTATTTTTCCGACTCGTTAGGACTTGGGATACGTATGAGATTATGAGATAAGAATTCTGTTAATATTTTGTTTAATCCTGTGATGCATGGTGCCTGAATTAAATGTCCGTGAAATTCTTAAATTTATTTAAATTCCGCATTATTTGGATCTTTAGGATCCTTATTTGTTTCCTTAATTTTTGACGGCCTCTTCCGATACCAGCACATTAATTCTTTTATGAGGGCTTATTGGGTTCTGCTTTGAACAAACCTTGTTATATCGTGGTCTTGCTTGGCGGCTTAAAATAAATCGCGACCCACTTTCTAGCACATATTTCTTCACCGAAACGGGAGTCTCCATGAATGGTTTGTCCCCTTGTTGCCTTAATTCCGGAGGTTGATGGAAGCGCATCTGATATTACTAAGCCTATAATTCTTTTGTTTTCAGCGTAGTATTTGAATTTCCGTCCAGTAGATTGTACGTCCTCACTATTTTCATACAGTAAAGAAAATTGTAATCATCTCACTCTGACTGTACAGTTATCATATAAAAAAAAATCTCAATCGGGTTGAATTTAATGGATTCAAGATGAAACTAATTTTCGGAAATATTAACAAAAAAAATCTTCAATTCATATTAAAAACGAATGAGAAATATTCTTTCCGCACATGGAAACTTGGAAAAGTATTCAAAAAATATAAGAAATTCGACAGATAAGGTTTCATTGTAATGCAACATTCCTTCATGTAATAGTATAAATATTCCTGCAGGAGAAGGTCAGCATTCCACTATATAGATAAGAGTATTTTATTTTCAATAAGCCCGTACACACTATACGATTTTCAGGATATTCAATAGTGTTATACGAAAGCAAAACCGGTCAAAGGAACTAGTCTAGTCTTCTGGGAGAGAATTTTTAATATCTATGCCAACAGGAGAAAGAAGTTACTCCTTTCTTCGTGTATACATATCAAAATCAGTCAATTGAAAGGCCCTTTTGCAGCATTCCAAAAGCAATCACATAATAAGGAGTCAATAATAAAAAATCGAAAAGTTCGTCCCACTTCCCGATATTGCTATCCTCTCTCGTTCCAGTCCGTCCTAACATTACCACCCCTACCCAGTAAACCATTTCGAGTTCTAGGGCTCTTCTGATGGTCCTGGTGTCCTCCTAAACCCAACAACCTCCACCTCTGGTTGCTACGAGAATTTAATATATTCAAATTGAATTTTCGGAACATTTCCATAATATTATAAGTACACTGTGTTTACTGTTTGAAGATGTCGATACTATTTACGGCTTCATGTTTACTTCCCTTGTGATATTTGCCTAATGGAAAATTGGGACTTTTATTTTTCTAGGGTTTTTCGTCAGCATGAAATTTTTATGTGACCGAAATGTTACTTAAATAATGTTTTCGGCAACATTTTATAATCTGACTTACCAATGAACCTTATGTGAATTTTAATAATTACCCTGTGTACTTACTCTATAGATACAATTTTAATTCCGATTTCGTGATCTTTGAGCTTGAATACTTAGAAGATAAAAAAAACAAATTCATTCGGAATATTAAAAGCTGAGTAAAATTTTTTTTCGGATTTAATTATGGCGTAAGTAGCATAAGAAATCGATATGGACTAACTGCCTATCATTTGAGGTATTTAAAATGGTATATATTGCTTGTAATAAATGCTTTATGAGATTCTAGTTTCCCAATTACTGGAAAGTTTCTAAGGTCATACAAATCCCTAAAGGCTTTTCTCATACTGATTATAGTCCTATCAGTATTATCCTTTTTCTTTCCTTTCCTTTCCGCCCACAACATGTTACCTGATGATCAGTCTGGATTTCGACTCAAGCATAGTCGCGTACATCTACTTTGCTTAAAGTGACAAATGATATTCAAATATCGTTTGATGAGGATAAATTTACGGGTTGAATTATTTTCGATATTCCCAAGGTCTTCGAGATACTGTTGACTACTGACTGAAACTTGTAGTTAATTTTCAATTCGCGTCGCAGGCTGTAATATTTGTCTATTCTAACCTTTCTAAATGGTAAATGGTTTATTTCAGCTGATAGATATTTATTTCCACAATTTCCTGAATATGGAGATCCTCAGGGTTCTATCCTTGGTCCATTACTTTTTACGATGATATCCTGTCCATCCTAATCATTAACAAATGTATCTCTTTGTAGATGATGTGCAGTCGTATCTTTGCAAGTCTATTGGTTTAATTGAGGATGGCGGTAGTTGAGCATCAATCAATCTCTTCATCAATCCAGTGAAATCGACAGCTTTGGTTATTTACAGAACTCCTATTGACACGTCATACTAACCCCCGATTATTCTTAATAATAACAAATTTTGAATCAGTTCAAAATCTAATTTTTAATAAGACCTTGGCGTGGAACGACGCATTAATGGGTGTCACACCAGGAACGGCGCGGGGCTGTGTTTTGCGGTTGCCCCTGTATGATTGCAGGAGCGGCGTGGCAAAATAATTGGCGTGCGGCGGTTTTGCAGGTTATTCAAAAATACAATTTAGCCGCTGCCGCTGGCGGCAAGAATTCTTATTCATTCGCAATAAGTTCGTGTAACTCGTCAAATTCGGAATTTGGCAGGGGTCATCCCGTGTGATAGTTGATAAAAATCGATTTTTGTTTTGCATAAAATGAATCTAGAGTATGTCTAGAATATTCAGGTAAACTGATTTTCGCCCGGGTCAAGCACAATGGGTTGCTCGATTGGCCGACAATTTCAAAATTACGTGGAACGCGTCAGCGATGCAGCAAGGGAAATCAGAATTACGGTCAGAGATGATCAAGCTGCCTTGCGGGACTTCCAGGAGCAAGAGGAAGAGCCTCTATATGGACCGAGGCAAGTCAAAATTTCATGGTTTAAATATGGTTTAATTCACGTCTGAACCTATAAACGCGTTTTTCTCGAAACTACCTTTTTGTAACTCGTATCCACGATTTCTCAAAAACGGTTCGATCGATTTCATTAAAATTTTATTGGTAGATTCAGCATACATGTGGCTATCGTCGGTACTAAGATTATTAAAAATATTAAATCGTTTCTTTTTACATAACAAAACAGTTGCAAAAAATCATGAAATTTTACGCTCTAAAAGCATATAAAAAATTTTATTTTCAAAACATCCTAGTTCCGACGATAGCCATTTGCATACAGATTAACATGCTTTTTGAAATTTTCATTTCAGATGAGCCAATCAGCCGGAATAATGGACAACATTTTGCTACCTCATTCTGACACGGGTGCCGTTCTAGCTGCCTCACCAGAGTTTATACAATTATTTTTATCTGAAAAAAAAAATCATACATAGGTATACTTGAATAGTATCTAGATATACAAAGCTCAGTATCTTTTCATTTTTGAATTAAAAGTCCCGAAAAATCTTCTAGAAAAGACGGCGCGGGATGTCCCCCTTAAGTATTCGTATTCGTAGAATCAATTGTCATTACTTTTCTCTAGTTTTCTTCAAGCAGAGCTACTAACAACAAAACTTCTTCATCGGAAGTAGAATACATTTGCAAAGAATCCTCCGCTCCCGGTGTGAACACTCTATTTTGCTGCGTGACACCACGCCGCGCCGCTCTTGGTGTGTCGACGGCTTTAAGTTTATGATGCAAAGCACAACATGGCAGGAAGGAGATAGGGAAAGGGTTAAGGAAATGAGGAAAGTGGCGGAGGTACTGATGATTTCACTCTTAAATTTTCGAAAATTGTATGCCTGAGGAAAAACAGAAGATGGTAGATTGTTCCACATTCGCACAGTTCGGGATAAGAAAGCATCACGGAATTTTACTGTACCGCCGAAAGTATTTTGAAGGGTGAAAGGATGTGTGCGGCTTGCACGAATCATTCTATAAGGGATCAAACTGAATATTTCATCGGAACATTGACCATGCTTGTAGCGATAGAGGAGCGAAAGGCATCCGACATTGCGGCGGTGCTCGAGTGAGTCGATATGACGAGTTATTGACACATTACCAATGAGTTTGAAGGCTTTCTTTTGAACAATGTCCAATAAAGCTAAGGCTGTGCGATCAGCCCCAGCCCAGATATGGGAATTTTTTTCCATTCTAGGTCTGATGTAGGACTTATAGACGAGCGCTAGATTCGATGGGCTGAAATATTTCTTACACCTTTTCAAAGATCCAAGACATTTCAATCTCTCTTTGGCAAGAGAACAGAATATGTGATCTGTCCAGTTTAACTTGCTGGAATTATTAATGCCTAGAATGTATAAAGACTGTGTATCAGTGCTCCATTAAATGAAACGGGAGTGGAGAAATTATGATCATGTTTGTTTTAAAGATATGAGACAGCTTTAGGTTTTAAATGCATTGAATTCGACGCGATTCACTTTGCCCCAAGCGAGGACATCATCAAGATCGCTATTCAATGATCTAATCATGCAATCTCGTTTGACATATGCGGCATTCCCTCTGGAATTCGCAAGAGTATCAAAGGAGCAAGCAAAATCAAGGGTACTGTCATCGGAAAACAGATCATTAATGAAAATTAAAAAGAGAGTTGGAGAGATAACAGAGTCCTGGGACACACCGGAATTTATGGGATGAGGTTCAGATGTAACGCCATCTATTACAACACATATTTGGCGACATGATAGGAAACTTTCAATCTATAATAGAAGAAGAATAGAGAGACCAATTGCATTAAGTTTGGCTAATAGGGGGGCAGGATGCCAGACTCTATCAAAAGCCTTTGAAATGTCCAGCGCATCGATATGGATGTTTCGAAGTATCATTATTTCCCTGTGTTTGCTGTGTTGTTAAGGTTAAATTATAATAATCGAAGTGACTTGAAATTATTTTTGAATAGTTTAAAAAGTGTCAGTTTTCTGGAGTGTTCCGGGAATAGACGTTGTTATGATAAGAGTATATAAATATATTGCAATATAAGTTTTGAAACCTAATGTGGCTTACAATTTTTAACGCTAATTTCACTCTCTTTTCATTGAACTACTTAAATGAAAATAAGCTTAGTGATGGAACGGATGGACAGTCGGAACGTAAATATTTCTCAGTGTAACAAATTCTGAACCAAAGAGATACCTAATATCACAGACAAGAAATACCCAGATATCGAAGGTAGTACTAAGAAAGTGGTGTATGGAAGAGCTCATTGCAAACCTCAATAACTCACTGATCTCGGCTAAATATAGAAGAAGAAGAAGAAGAAGAATTTTGCAATTTTTTTACGGAAATACAACGCCCGGTCATAATATTTCTAAAAACATATAGTTAAAATTATTTAGAAATATTAAAAATATAAAAATAGTATGCATAATGTATATACAATAAGAAAAAAAAATTAACAATGATATTGAAAATACGGCCACGAGAAGAAATCCAATTCATCCGTACTTACTGCAAAGACGTACAAAACTACGTAAACTACAAAAATCCGATCAATAATAGTTTGAAATATGAATCCCTTCCCGATATTTATTTTCATATTTCACGGCAGGGAAGCCGAAACCGCTGAAAGTTTCTGCAATTATTCGTTCTTCGACTTTAAGTACATACGCACTGTCGTTCTTTGGGAGGAACTTCCGAAACGGGGTCTCACCCAATTAAATAACCACTATTATAGGATGATACCTTAAGTAATTCCACAACATACTATATAGGTCATTATATGCGGAAATGCTATTTAAAGACGAAAAGGACCTCCAAAGTTTGAAAATCCCTTTTCAATATCTCAAGAATTACAGGACATATCGCAACAAGATAGGTATCATTTTAAAGCTAATGTTATTGCCTTTTAGAAGAGATATAATACATTCCAATTTAACTGGTACTTTTCGAGATATAACAGATTTTTGAAAAATTTCCTATTTTTTTTTTTGGAAAAACGGTAATTTCTTTCTAAAAACCCGTTATTAAGGTATATATTTTTTGTGATATGAGAAAGCCTAATTCCTAACCTTCAATTTGATATATAACATATCTACCTCTTTTAACTGTACAATTAGCTATACACAATTTTTCTTCTTAAGGTGCGTATCTTTGGAGTCATTATTTTGTTTACATCTTTAAAATTCCGAACTGCTCACTGCAAATAACCTTTAAACAATTTTGATTTTTTAAATTAATTAGCCGAAATTTTTACCTCAATAAATACTTTATCATATTTAAAACATTTCTAATGTGTGAAACAATATCTTTCGAGTCCATGTTTTGTTAAAATTTGCAATTTTTTTAAATACGTAAACCAAAAAATGTAAAATCTAATTTGATTGTGCCGATTAGTGATAGCCACCTTGGCGTTATTTCCCTAGATGTGCGATTTGTACCTATGCCAATAAATTTCGTTAAAGTTTGTAAATTTTTATGGTGATCCAACTATTAAAAGAAGTAAATCTTTCATTAATGTTTACCCACCCAGCCACCCTTCACAGCTAGTACATTCCACAAGATGGTAGACAGAATTTGCTCGGACCGTCTTCTATAGCCACCAATAAACCACTCGAATTCTGAAGAAATATTGTCGATTTAAATTCAAAGAAAGAAATGAATTTTTGCCTATATTGAAAAAAACTTTGGTTCGTACCCATGATATATTTAGCGGAGATCAGTGAGTTATTGAGGTTTGCTATGAGCTCTTCCATACACCACTTTCTTAGTACTACCTTCGATATCTAGGTATTTCTTGTCTGTGCTAATAGACTACAGATTTTATCAGGGTATAATAATAATGTAAATAACATTTTTAAATTACGTAATATATATTTAAAATGCTTGAACTTTTCGACCCAGCGATCAGAGAGATCTCATCAGTATGGTTATTTCTGATCGCCTACCATAGTTTCTTTGGTAGTAGTTTCGCGTCTCGTTTACTATTAAAATAAGCTTGCTTGTCAACTGTTTACAAAAACAAAGTTTCAGTTATTTTACCACTTTCGCAACCTTCCACACTCACATCCATCGCGGGTGCGTCAGTTGAAGCTTGGTTCACTTATTAGTCATACCAGATATATCGAAAAAGATAACAATCGATCTGCGTAGAAACACTACCAAAAATTAAACGCTACCTCCCGAAGTATTATTATACCCTATAGATTTGATCTAGGATATAAAAATGTGGCCCCATAGAGAGTGAGGCTCCAGCTTGCGCCTAATGTGCCTTATGGTAAACTTGACCCTGAAATTAACATACACAAAACAGGTGTCAGGTTCTATGACAGACTGGTGAATATGTACGTTTCATTACGTTTTTGTTACGATGTGATTATAGTGTTCATGTAGATACTATAGGGCCTTGGGTTAGTAAAAAAGCTGTTCGTAAGGTTTACGTTTCACTTTAGGTGTATACTCTAAAATGTTTAGAGGGATACTAATTTAGACATACTGTTGGAGCATAAATCAATTTGAAAAGAATTCATTTATTTAATAATTATTTACAGCACATTAAGGTATTACTTCCCTGGATTTATCGATGAAACTCGTCCACTTGTTATAAGCAGTAACATCCCACAAATATACCGCTTGTTGGTCCGATTATCTCCAGTGAGCTCGATGCAATTCTTTGTTTTGATCACTTAGATCTCGATCGCAGCTGTGCAAGTTTCATTTAAATATTGCTCATTTTTGTAATTTTAAAGTAGGTACTTAGTTAAAATCTATCTGGAATCAGTCTTTGTTCAAATAAAACGGATTAGTCATACCTATAGCAGCACACAGTGTTTTTAATTAATACCCCATACAACACATCATACACACATCTCGGCAACAAACGAGACACAACACGCCACATATTTACAGAAATAATCTCTAACACATACTTTACTCAATAGTGAAAAATTACTTAATCCAATACTAATTTATTTAACCTTGAAGCCGAGTGTATTATAAGAAAGCATACAAAACTAAACTCTGAAATAATTTTACTTCCAAAAAGTCATATCTACTACGTTTTTTCCACTAATTACTTCCGTAGAAAAAATAGGAGATGTTATCAGAGGCAAGGCAAGTTGTAGTGGGAATGAAGTATGCAGAGTCTCTCACAACCCTATTAGCATCCCCCCACCTCCTCTGAACTTTACCTATACAGTTTGCCGACGTGTTAATTTAATCATTCCATGTTAATGTGGCAATGACCAAGTCTTTGACGGTTTCAGAAAATATAATTATAACGACATTAACGATATCAGGACAGGAAACTTGAAAGTGTCGATGGAATGATACCAGAACTTCAAAGTTTTATCAGTTTCGATGCATTTACATAAAAAAGAAAATCTAAGGCCATTAGCACATAGAAAAATGAAAACGAAAATTAGAAATCTTATCGAAAATGACCGAATGAAAGTTTGGTTATGTTGAAAATCATGTAGTAAATTAGAGTAAATAAACGAAAATGAGGTTATATCAAATGGAATTATTTGTGGATAGTGTACGAAAAATCTGTGGCTAAACTTCGATAAGAAGGCCACATAATATCAAAAACTGAGAACTTGTCCACCTTCCTTCAACATCAAGTGAAATCAAGGAAATTCTTCAACAATGCAAAATATTAGGTGTTCACAACTTTGACGCTAAATTTAAAAATGAACTTTAAATTTCCTATTATACAGCCTATAAAATTATTTAATACTTTTGCAAAGTGATAAAAGACTCATTATCATTTCATTAACGAGATAAGTCGAGCTTATCCCGGGCAACAGGATTGCGAAATATTGTGAGACGAAAGTGAGCAGATAAAGAAGCAACGTGTTACTGGATTTCTAAAATGTTTATTAATATTTCAAGCAAAAGTACACACATATGTATGTATTTACAGATGTATAAATGTTTGTTTCTCTACCTTTGCTTCTTTTGTTGTTTGAGATAAACTCAACTGGAATATTAAAGCTCCCAGCTTATGTTCGAGGTTTTAAGGAAAAAAACAAATAAATTGTAAGCGAGGACGGGGAGCGTATACTATGAAGAGAAGTCTCTTGAATAGAAAGAGATTACCCAACAGAGTAGGACGTCATTTGGACCAATAAAATATTACATGAATGCAGATTTTGAAAGAAAGAATTGCATGTAGCTTTAAGAAAATTCAGCATGTATCTGACAGAGAGTGTTCAGGATTCATAAGAATCCTGATATCATTAAAACCAGAAAACGTGTATGTCAACACATGTATACATATACTATAACCTAAAGAGAACAAAAAAGGAAATGTATATAAGAGTAGGGTTTCCAATTATCCGACATTAATGACTATCCGGATATCGAATACTGAAAACTCAAAGTATCCGGATAATCCGGATATCCGGATAACAAAAAACAAAATAAATAAATAGCTTGAATCCAATATTTCATGGTGTTTTATAATTTTTTTATTCAAATATTTTAATTATGTACATTAAAAATTAATAAATAGTAGAAAAACATTTTATGATTTAAATTTATTTTGTTTTTAAAAAAGAATATTTTAAAAAGTTATTGCATTGAAAATTTCAAAATTGTATTTGATTGAAACTCTAAATGCTGGCTTTATTATAAGAAATGTATTGAATAATATGTTTTTTGCGTTCATCAACAGAAGAAAATTGCCACTTCCAGTTATCCCTGCAGACTGGCAAGGTAATGGGAGCACATTTTGAATTATAATCAAAATATTTATGGAATGTGATATATTGCCTGCTTCTAAGAAGATTTACTTTCATAAGCATTTTATCTCGATGTTCATCCATTCGTTTTCTATTCTGTTTCGATCAATTTTAACCTAAGTTCGTTCTAAACTCGTCTAAGCTTTCAAATAGAAATTTATAAGCACATTCAGCGGTCAAAAGTGACGCTGAATTTTTATTTAATTCCTTTGCTGCAGTCTCTGGTGGCAAAAGGACATCTAACAATTCTTTTAAACTTGATTGCCCTTAAATGGTTAAAAATTAAATGTCGCATCGTTGACTGCTGGCTTACTCGTTGGTTACGTCAACAAGTCGAGCCGTCGTTGATTTTATATAGATAATCATGTCATATATGGATAACGTCATACGGGTAACAGAAAACTCCTACACCGGAATCTGGAGACATCTATTTACTCCATAATCAATGTATATATGTACTACCTTTTTGGGCAATTATCTCAATATTTTATTTATAAATATATTTAATTTTTAACCACACTGTTATCATGTAATTTCAGTGCTTAGTAGGTTTTGTTATACCCTAGATGAAATCTATTGGGTATACTAAGTTTGTCATTCCGTTTGTAACGCATAGAAATAACTATGGTAGAGCAAAATGGAATGAACACCCATGTATAATATTAAGAGTTATTTTGATTTTTGCATGTCCGTCTGTCTATCTGTCTGTGTGTCTGCACGAGAACGCATGTACTTAGAGAACTGAAATTTTGCACATGAGCTTTTTTTAAAAAAAAAAGTAAATTCAAGTTCGAAAATGGGACAAATCTGGTAACTCCTTCATTGCTTTAGAGAGCGTCAGCGTAGAGAGCTGAAATTTTCTACGCGACGTTTTCATAAAAATATTAAAAATAATTTCATAAATGAGCTAATGAGCTATATACAAATTTTGATCTTTTACGTAGGTATTCTGTGAAAACAATCAGTCCTAGACGTTTTTTGTGTAGTCAAAAGCTCTTCAGAATATGAAATGCTATCAAACTAGTAATAATAATTTTTAATGTCCGACGAACCGTTCTAGCAATATATGCGAAAAACCACTTAGAAAATCAAACTTACACAGATGGGTGACCATACGAAATTACATAGACCCAGTTTAGACAGGTCAGTCTCAGTATGCTGCCTCTGCCGCACGAAATCTGTAGGTTGGGTGATTCATTCCTGCCCCCAACCATCATATTACCGAGAAGTTTTCGTGGGGCAGAGGCAGCTTATTGACCCGTCTAAACCGGGTTAGAAGGGCATTCATATAGGGCAGGGGTGGCCAATACGTCGACCGCGGTCGACCGATGGATCGCGTAGACGTTTTTGGTAGCCCGCGAGAGTAAAATCAATTGAACAAAAATTACAATAGATTTCCATTTTCACGTGGCGTAAGTAACGGATAATCCACCCCATCAGCATGGAGACGCCATTTCATCGCCTCACTTACCCATCGCACTTTACCTCTCTCTCTCTCTCTCTCACTTTATCTCCTGTACTAATAAAAAACGCACCTAGTGTTCCCAGACAGTATAGTCAGCTAGTATTTAGCTCTAACAATTGTTTTGTAGCGTGGTGATAATAATAGCGACTAAAATGAGCGGGCAAGGTTACCATTATCAGAGGAGCTTTTTCCCGTTATGTTCAAAGATAAATATGTGTGTCTTATTTGTAAGTCAGATGTAGCACTACAAAAAAAACAAATGTCGAAAAGCATTTTAAAACTACACACAAAACACGTCATTTCGGTTGGAAGTAAAATTTAGAAATAGAAGTACGCGAGTTAAAAACTGGCTTATGTGCACAGCAACCTTTTTACGAAGCCAGGCACAAAATCAAAAGCAGCGACATTGATAAAAAGGAATGTCTTTTGTAAATCAACGGCATTTCACTGGCATGACGCACTGTCATGCGCCGCCTTGTCTGCAAGGAAAAGCAGAACTTTGATTGATATGAAAAGTTTAGTTAAAACATTCAAAGAAAAGATTCTGGTGCATCCATCCCAACTAAGAATAGGCGAATTGAAGAATTACCAAAAACTTGGAAATGGGAATTCCAAAGTTTCGCCGAACAGTTGGAGAATTTACACGAGGAGTTCGAAAGAAGCTTTTGGAACTCGAGAAGAAGTCATCAGTTTCATGGTGTTCCTTTTTAACGAAGGCATCAACATTGACAGAGTATCTAGCAACGTCGGCAAAATATTTGATGCTGAATTTGTTGTGGCCGAGGAGGAAATTATAGTTGGTGCGACCTTTTTCAAATCTGGAGCATTCGGAAGTACCTACAGATTTTTTGAAGAAAAGTGTTTGCGTTTCATTTAAAACCGTTGCTGACGGTAGACCGCTACGATATTTTGAATTATTATGTAAACCCCGTACTTCAAAAGTTTGGTCACCCCTGATCTAGGGTATCATAAGAATTACTCTTGAACCAATTCTAGCTTTCTTGTTTTATTTAAAATGTGGATAAAAAAACATCCAAGACAACTTATTTGTTTAAATAAAACTGCCACTTGAAAAACTAATTGTATAATCCTTTGAAAATAGCAGAACAGTTGAAAGAAAACAGTATTTTCCTGAAAAAAAAAATTCAAAAATATCCGGATTATCGGATAATTAAGGAAAAATATCCGGATTACCGAATAGTCAAAATGGGTCGGATAATCCGGATAATTTGATATCCGGATATCCGGATTGGAAACTCTATATAAGAGGTCTAAATACAATATCGCAGTGAAACTGTTTACGTCGACCTAAAGAGAAAATGGATTAGAAGTTTAAATTAACAACGCTGCAGTCAGGTTGTTAGGAAATAAGAAATTTTATTCAAACTGATCAGATAAAAGTTATTTATTATGAAAGTCCAATTAGGGCACAAATCTAACAAACTTACGTTGGCTTTATTGCGTAAATTATTTCAAGCTTTCCAATAAGGCAATAAAGCGCTTAATCACCTTTTATCGATCATTTCATTGAAAAACAAGAAGTACATAATAATGCAAGAATAACCAAATCTCATTATGAAATAAATTAATACTTAAGAAATAATTGAAATTGTATGTAAGAGGAAAGAAAATAAGAGTGTAATATTCGAATTGTCGTGAGGTTTAGTTGTTTTAATTTTAACTCCGAACCACTGACATGTACATAAATGCAGTGACTGATCACCTATCGTATGTGGTACCAGTTTTGATTTAAGAAAGTATTCTCTGACTGTCAATGCTACCAACTGTCGTAACTTAAATTGTTTGGGAATTTAATTATAGGCGTGTCAGTGAGATTTACCGAATTTACCACAAAAGTATTTGGGACTATTTGTATTGTTAAATTTTAATTATGATTTGAAGGAAGTGTTTTTTACAACAAAGTGAGCCAGCCAGAAACAACTGTACACGGGTAGTATACGGCATTTGCACATGGTAAGTCGAAAATGAAAAACTATTTTGAAAAAACTGAGTAGGCAACAAATTTCTGATTCGATAGAATTAATTGTACCTACTTAATTAATGATATGGTTGTACTTCAAGGTGTAGGTGCTATGCCAATTATTGTTGCCATGCGTCTTTGAATGCCGTTCTTTGGTGCCGTGCGCATGCCCAATGGCTATACAAACCAGAATCTGACTTGACTCATTCTCTTTTTTAATTTTTTATTTCCCCTTGTAATCTAATTTCACGTTAACAAGCAACTGCTTTACTTAGATGACTGTTAAAATTACAATTTTTATTCTGGAATTCGACTACATTAAAGATTTTATTTTGACCAACAATTAAACTAAAGGTTCTTATTGTGGGTATCGACTGTAACAAGAATATTACCTATACAAAGCACCTTATTGCGGGTAGACTGTAATAAAAATTCTTATTGCGGGTATCGACTGAAATAAGGAAACTACAAATCCAAGACACTTTATTGCGTGTATCGATTGTAATAAAGATTCTTATTACGGGTCTTGATTGTAAAAAGAATATCTTACTAACAATAAGGAAACTACTAACCCAAATTACTTTATTGTAGGTATCGACTGTAATAAAGATTCCTATTCCGGGTATTAACTGTAATAAGAATATTATAACACAAAACACTTTATTGCTGGTATCGTCTATAATAAAGATTCTTATTGCGAGTATCGATTGTAATAAGAATATCTTAGTAACAAAAACCACTTTATTGTTCGCATCGACTCTAATAAAGATTCTACTTGCGGGTATCGACTGTAATAAAGAAATTGCTAGCCCAAAATACTTGATTGTGGGTATCGACTGTAATATAGATTCTTATTGCGGGTATCAACTGTAATAAGAATATTATAACACAAAATACTTAATTGCTTGGTATCGAAGTAATAAAGATTCTACTTGCGGGTATCGACTGTAATAAAGAAATTGCTAACCCAAGATAATTTATTGTGGATATCGACTAAACCTACTGAAGATTGTTATTGCGGGTATCGATGGTAATAAGGAAATTACTAACCCAAAATACTTTATTGTGGGTATCGGTTGTAATATACATTGTAAGCGTCAAAATTACAATCCCCCGTGCATGCTGATTAATCTCCACTACCACCAGTAAGATAACTATTGGTGTGGTGGCCCGTCATTGTGGCCTCGAGTGTTTTGAAGCGTCAAACTAGTTAATTATAGAAAAGGGATTCATATCCTACACTCGTTGAATGAGGTCCTCTTCAAGAGCTGCTGGTGACACTAAGCTTCAGGACAAGTCGAGACAAGGGTGCGTAATGACGGGTCCTTACCTAAAAGTGTAGTGGCTGTGTATTGTGATTAGTGTTGTGTGGTGATCTCTTAGGAAGAATAAATGCATTTCTTAGAAATGCTGTAAGTAAAATCTAAATTGATCATAAATTTGCTTACACATTCTTATTCTGGGTATCAACTGTAATGAGAATATTATAGCACAAAACACTTTATTGCGGGTATCGACTGTAATTAAACTTCTTTCTGTGGGTATCGACTGCAGTAAGAATTACTAACCTTATTTTATTGTGGGTATCGACTGGAATAAAAAAATACCTCGATTCCAGACCTCAATAAAATAGAAAACCAATTTGTTAGAGTGTCTAATACTGAATACATTGTCAGATACAACAAACTTTTGTAATACAAATTTGATTTGATCATTCTTATTAAAAATTGAATTTAGCATTGTAGATAGATTTAAATTATAGATTTGTGTTTATTTTATTTTTTTAAATATTTTTCGTAATATATATTTTATATTAATTATAAATCATAATAGTTATCGAATTTAAGGTTCTAATTTGAATGCGAGTTCTAGTGTAGTAAATTTGGTGAACCGAAGAATAAAGCCGCGAAATCATTGACTTTGAACCAGGTTTATAATTTCCACCACCCTTATTCATTATTTGCGAACAGATATATATACTTGGTTTTTTCTGAAGGAAAAATGTTTAGATTTTTCAATAGCAAAGCACGTTGTTTTTTAAACATTGAGGAATAAAGGTGTTCATTTTACTAAAATGATCCAGTACACCCTTAATCGCAAGTAAGCCAGGTATATGTGTCGTTTATATTTTGATAAAAATGACCGCTGTCTATCTCCAAATTTTCTTTCTGGAAAACTTCTTCGAGGTCGCAAGCGTGTCAAAATCGAAGTTTCTTTTCCCTTCCATAGTCTTGGCAATGTTAAGTTAACAAGAAGTTAAAAATCAGGCGAGATTTCCGACTGTTTTACATTTAAAATGTACATATTATAATTATAATAAAGACAAAAGAATATGAAAGCGCTGATTACATGCAACGAAACAGAATGGAAAATGTTTCATTTTCGTAAATAAATGAAAAGGGTGGAGTTTTCAGTCAGATTTTACTCTCATAAAATATTCCGCGCTGTAGTGCAAAGTAGTTTTTTTTCAATATTAAGAGAGTTGGTTCCAAAGTTGTTGCTGTAATCCTATTATATTTGAAAAGCACATGCTTTTGTTTACATTCGTTTTGCTCTGAAGAGATTAAGTGAGTGTAACTCATGGCGGATTCTCTGATATTTTTGAGGAAATTGAGAATTTTATTTCAGAGGAATCTTACATCTCTTGCAGCACCTTGGCAAAAGCGAAATTTTACATTTTCTTAAAAAATTGAGGTAGTGTGACCTGATGTAGATTATTATGAATAGTTTGAAAGATTTTGAAGGTATTCAATTAGATTTTATCATTCGGGTAATCCTACGTTCGCTCAATTTTTGTTGTCTCTCGTTGTCTCAGTCGCACTACAATAATGTATAGCCAAGTTTTTTTAAACCCATTCGTGCAAAAGATGAAAGTAACGACATATATTTCTTTCATTTTTGAAAACACGAAAAATTTCCAAATTTGTTCGGCTTCTTAACTTCCTGTTAGGTTAACTTTACCTTTGGTATTCTTGGTGTCAATTTCTTCACCTATGTAAACTACCTATGCTGAAGATGTTAATGATGATTGTACACTGGTATTTGACTTTTACCTGTTGATTGTTTCAACAATTTTCAGTTCTTTCTTCAGGACGAATTTTTGCTCTTTTAAAAAAGATCTTACGTCATTGCGTTATGTGCAATGCGTTTTATTTTATTCCTCAGAGTATCAATTGTCTAGAGTTGCTAACATATTTTTATTTCATAATGTAACGTAATAATAATATTACAGAATTTTTATTAATTTTTCAATTAATTCTCCTACAGAATACATATTCATACGTTTTTTTCAAAATTCAGTGGAATTAGAGAAATCTCACAACAGTTTTTAAAAATTTAAAAAAATTTCAATAGATTTTCTTAAAGAAAAGAACTTTTTAAAGCTTTTTCGAAATCGAAAAACGAACGAATTCAATTTAATTTAATTTAATCTGGGTTGGGCGGTCCGAATTCTAAGGGAGACTGAGATGGAGGCCCACCCTGGCCCCTACCTACAACAATGGAGAACACAGGATTTGTGATACAGAAATCAGTTTGATTAAGTTAAGTAAGTCAATTTGGGTCAATTTGAGAAAAAATTTGTAAAATCCTCACATCTGTCATGCCATCTAGATCTAAATAGTTATGAAGAAAAACTTGTGTTAAAAAAGGTTGAGCAGTGAAAAGTGGAAATAGAACTATTTTACTCTACTCTCTATATCTCGAGAGAAGAAGTTTCTTTGTGTATTAAATTGTATAGTTTTATTGCGAAAAGCTATATCCCGTTTTGCTGTACATACATAAATGGCGCCATTAGTAGAATTTTTTAAATGCAGATGTGAAATTTTCTTAAGCATGTGTCATTTGCAATAACATTTCCATATTTGCAAAAATAGTTAATTTTCTAATGCGACTTTTTGAGAAAAATGAGGAAAGTTGTAAATTTCTACATAATGTTGTCATCTCTGTATGCACGTCTAGAACAAGGAGAAACGTCCTATATGCGAGTATTTCTATATCTACAGAAAGTTTTGTTTTTACTAAATATATCAATTACTTTCAGCAAATGCTTGTGTTTTATTCACTTGACCAATTGTTTTCTGTTAATGTTTCAAGTCACATCTAAAATGAAAGCGAATCTGTCGATTTAAGGAAATCAATTCCAAACTTTTACTTTGATTTCCCTAAAGTAACTTGGTTCGTAGTGTTTCGTAACTTAAATGGGATCTATTCACTTAGGCGACGATATCTACGTCAATTTATATGTTTTTTAGGATTTTTTGCTTACTTAAATAAGTTTCTCTTTTGTTATTTGGGTAACTTGATTTGCTGAAGTATTCACATGCACACTTAGTCCTTAATTTATCCACAAATTGTGTTTCAATTACTTCTGTTTGTTAAATATGTATTTGTGGTCCGTAGCATTATCAGGGTTTCATTTTATCAATGGTTACACACATATGCATGATTGATTACTTTTCTATTTGTACCTCAAGGATTACTCCCTCAAGTTATACTATAGTATGTGTGATATCCTTATTAAATTAATACTGAGTCTAAGTGTTGATCGCACCTTGCTTAACCCATTTATGACAAATGGTTCATTTGCGAACCAGCAAACATACTACCGGTATTTTCCCCGTTATTTTTATTCCACATGCACTGTCTTGTCTGACTTCACACAGGGAGTTCGCAGAAAGATTAGATAGTAAAACGAGCAAAATTTGTAGTGTGTTGCGTTATTGTGTTTGCAAATGCGCACTGAACTAGTTGGATGAATTTTGTTGTGCTGTGAACATGGACTGTGCATCTCAAATATATTGGTAAATCTACAAATAGTTATATTTCTGGAAATTTTGTTTTGTTTTATTTTCACAATAGATTAAAATTTATGGTTTAGTGCATATAATATATGAGCCAAATATTTTTTCTTGATTTTGGAAGCGTCCTTTATAGGTGGTTCGTAAGCGCACCATTTGTCACGTAAATCATTTTTGATTTTTTTTGCAGAAGAAGTTGCGTGAACGTTGCTGATATTTTGGAAGCAATAGAGAGCTTGCCAGATGATACTCAGTTGCCCAGTGATGAATATTTGGAGCCTCCTGAGGTCAATAGTGACACAGGTGTAAATTCCGATAATGAAGAAAATTCAGATCAGAACCGTTTCAACAAACAACAATTACAGGCTTGGGTTAAAATAAGATTTAGTAATAACGATGAAGACGAGATTGAAAATGATTTCGAAACTCAAATACCCCAGATAAATGAAGTTGAAGGTACAATTTCTGAGATAATCCAGCAGAAAGTTTTTTCCCAAAAATGGAGCCCAGGCAATGAAGATAATTTATCTTTAGAAGCATTTATCTACCAACGGTCTAGGCTTTCATGGAACGAAACAAAAATTTGTCCGCTAAGTTTTGGGGAGGAAACTGAACCAATTGATTACTTTCAGTTATTTATAGATAAATCATTTGTGGAAACAGTTGTTCGTAATACGATAAATTATGCCGCTAAAGAGAAAAACAATGCGATTAGTTTCAATGTTGAAGACTTCTACACGTTTTGTGGTGTATTAATTTTGTCAGGTTATAACGCATTACCTGGCCGACGCATGTAGTGGGAAAAAGAAGATGACGTTCGAAATGAGTTGGTAGCAAAATGGATGCACCGACATGTATTCGAAGATATATTTACGAATGTACACTTCTGCGACAATAACAAAATTCAAGGAACCAGTGATCGTTTTGCCAAAGTACGCCCATTGATTATTTATCTAAATGAAGCCTTTTTAAAAGTTGCCCCAGTCGAAATGGATATATCTGTCGATGAAGCGATGATACCCTACTACGGCAGGAATCCGTTCAAACAGTTCATTAGGAACAAACCTGTAAGATTTCCATACAAAGCTTAGGTTGCCGCTAGTCGCTTGGGCTATTACTACCAATTCGATTTATGTATGTCAAGGTCGTAACCAAATGCGGGACAAGATGTTGCGCTTGGGGAATTTGTAGTGCTAAGTTTTGCTAAAAAAAATGAAGGAGCATTTTCTCGAACAGCATTTCTCTTTTTACTTTGATAATTTTTTTACGGGACCTAATGTCGCAAATTCGCTCAAAGACCTTCAGTTTGGCGGGACAGGAACTTTGAGGGAAAGCCGTTTAAAAAATATAACCATGGCTGACAAAAAATTATTAAATAAAAATCCTTGGGGATACTACGAAAACTACGTGGAGAAGAAAAATGAAATAATATTGACCAGATGGAAGGACAACCAGAACGTTTCTCTTTTGTCCAACTCATTTGGGGAAGATCTAGTAGGATCAGTACGGAGGTATGTACACTCTCAAGGTCAAAGTTCTAATATAACTCAGCCATGTGTTATTAGAATGTACAATAGAAAAATGGCCGGAGGGATTTGTTAGACAGGCATATTTCTAACCACCGTATAAGCATTTGGGGCAAAAAGTGGTACATGCCAACGGTAATATGGATGGTAGATTTGGCTTCAATTAATGCATGGTCCTTAGCGAAAAACTACGGTTGCAACATTGATCAGTTTGAATTTTGTCGCAGGTTAGCTAAAGAACTCCTTATTCGCCACGGAAAACCACTATCTAAAGGAAAAATAATGGCAAAACCAAAAATTTTATCAAAAGGGGCCCACTTTGCAGTGATATGAGAGACTCGGTTACGGTGCAAACAATGCCATTCACATAACATACAGTATATAAGTGTTCTTCATGTAACATTGCACTACCTACATGCTAATTGTTTTGAGGCGTTTCCCAAAAATTTAAAATAATATTTTTTTTTAATCAAATATAAAATAGACAGCCAAAGAATTATTTATGGTTTTGTTATGTTATGTTTTACATTTGTTTCTAAATAAATAAGAGTTTATAAAAAATTTAAGATACAAAAAGTTTTCTTCTTTAATAGACAAATGGTGCGTTTGCGAACCACCACGTAGCTTCGCCATTTTGAATAATATAAAAAAAAATCTTGTTTTTATGTTTATTTAAACTAATATAATTTAAACAAATAAAAGAAAAATGAAAAATTTACAAAACCAAACCTTTGTCACAAATGGGTTAAAACTTCATCAAATTTTTAACGCGAATCAACAAGAAATTTTGGGGTCAAAAAGTTAACCGGATCAAATTGTTATATCCGAAAACTTGAGGTGTTAAACGCAATTTCAAGGAGCAAGTCGTAGCTTAGTAAATTGTGTAATTAATTGAAATCAATTATTTCATATGGAAGCCATTATGAATTATAATCCATAGAGCAAGGTCCAGACCTTTTGCGATACAGTGTTAAAATCTTGACAAATGTAAAATTTTCCCTATTACATTATATGTATATGTAATAGGGAAAATTTTCAAATTCAAAACGGTCGATAAAAGTAGAATACATGTCATTTTGAATATACGATTTGGTATACAAGTAAGTTTTCTGTTTGTATATGATAAAATTTTACATTTAACAACTGTAGGGGAAATTTCATCGATAAAAACACAGAAAGAGGTCCATCTTTAATAGTTTTCGAATTTTTGCGATTTCAATTTAATTTAATTGATTTTTACCCTCCTACACTTAGTACAAAAAAAAAGGACGAAACCCTTTATACAGTACCCAAACGAGCTAATGGTGTTGGCCAACCGATTGATGAGAAAAGATTGAAGTATTAACAACAGTTTGCGCCTTTAACACATGTCCCATGTCCTCCTGCTTTCCCCAGTCATAAAAACTTGCTAATATATTAGCTTTTGCAAAGAATTCGAGATCTGCTACTATAACTGACTACCAAGCCATCAGAATTCTAAGCTATCTTGCCAAATTCCTTGAAAGATTAAAGTAAGCAGATAGTTGAATACCGAGAGAGTAATTATTTGCTTAATTGATTTCAATCTGGTTTGCGTAGAAAAATACGACGGAAATTAAAGGCGCGTTGAATTGGAATGAACTCTGCGATGCCAGATTTTAGTAAAGCTTTTGATGGCGTCAATGATGGGAAATTACTTGAGAAAATCTTCTCGCTATTTCGGCTCTCTTCCTCTGCCATACGACTTGTGCAAAGCTTCCTAACAAATCGCTTGTAATGTGTGAAGGTCGGCAATGCCCACTGGGAAACTTTCTAGTAAATAGTAGGGTGGCCCACGGCAGTGACGGATTCAGGGGGGGGGGGGCTCATGACGTCTCCCCAAAAATTATACCAACAAATATTTAATTAATTGAGTTATTTAAAAAAATATTTTATTTATTTTATATTTTTTTTATTTATGTAATTCAACTCAAAAAATTATACAAAATATTTTTATTCCAAAAATTAAAAAAATTAAAATTTATTTCAATGAATAAAATTTTATTCATGTGAAGTATGTGTATAGATTTTTCTCAGAATTTGAGTTTGGGACCCCATCTATGGATAATCGAAAACCCTAAAAAAACACTTCCCAAGCCACGAAACAGACTCCCTCACTACCACATCAGATCACTAACTTAGTCCTAACTCCTAACATTCTAAAATATTTGCTGCGTTCTTATGTAAAACCACTGACGTGTATGATATGAACTGACTACGTTCATAGAAATATACTGCAAAAAGTGGGCTTACTTCTATATAGCGTTCTATTTCGGTCTAAGCACCAAGTATCACCTGACAAAGAGCTGTAAACAACAACAAAATAAGTGAGTTCGTCGAAATAAATGTTTTTAAATGAATTTTTTACGTTAATTAGTGATAAAAAGTGTTTTACCAAAGGCAATATATTCAATGATACTCAAGAGACATTCAAAAGGTTTTATTAAAATCAATTTTCAACTTCCCGCAAATGATTTTTCAATGTTGTCACCGGCGACGTAAGAACTATTTTCCACATAAAAAATTGTACCCGCATGAAATAGCATATCGAGCAGTCTATATTATACATATGTATATGCCAGTGTAAAAAACTGAGAAAAGTTTGTTTTAAATGGCTCTTTGAAGTTTGTACCCTAAACTACTATTTTATTTAAAAAATGACTTTTTGTAAAAGAATTATATTAAACAAATAAAAAAGCTAGAATTGGTCTAAGACCAATTCTTATGATATACCCTAGTAGATGAATGCGCGTATGAAATTTCATATGGTCATAGGTATGTGCAATTTTGATGTATGAAGTGGGTTTTTCGCATACTATTTCTAGAATGGTTCGTCGTACAGAAAAAATGATTATAACCAATATTATACGATTTTATATTCTAAACAAGTTTTTAGTACAATAAGAATGTCTAGAACTGATCGCTATCACAGCATACGTAAAAAACCAAATTTTTTATATGGCAACACCAAGAAGGGGTTGCCCGATTTATTCCATTTCTTATTTATTTATTGCTAATACCATAAAAACACCATGACCAAATTTCAGCTCTCCGTGTTGTCGCGTTCTCAGGCAGTGTCTAAATATATAGTGGAAAACAGAATTTTTGTATGGCAACCCCGCTTTGTCTCATTTTCGAACTTAATTTTACTTTTTTTTTTAACCCGTGTAAAAAGTTTCAGCTTTCTATGCCAACGTGCTCTCGAGTTATCATGCGCAGAGACGACAGACGGGCGGCGGATATGCAAAAATCAAAATAACTTTTAATAATATGCGTGGGTGTCCAATCCATTTTGCTCTACCATTATTATTTCGAGGTATTAAAAATGGAATGACAAACTTAGTATATCCTTTAGATTTCATCTAGGGTAGAAAATGACACAGCAACCAGACTGCTTAATGCGGAAACCTGCCTAGTACCACACTACCGAAATTTATCTTTTTCTTAAAAATGGGAGGTAGTGTGACCTGATGTACATTATTATGAATAGGTTAAAAGAATTTTGAGGGATTTAATAAAATTTTGTCGTCGGGGTAATCCTACGTTCTCTCGATTTTTGTTTTTAACTCGTTGTCTCAGTTGCACTACAATAGTGCATAGCCAAGTTCTTTTCCCCCATTATTAATGCAAAAGACGAAATTACTTGTTTCATTCTAAAAAACACACGAAATTTTCCAATTTTGCTCTACATCTTAACATGTCATTAGGTAACTTTGACAATGTATTCCCATTAAAATTTTGACACATTGCAGCTGATAGTCTTTGACGTAATTCTGTGCCTTATGTATATACATTTTTATAGGAAAGACAGAGAGTGAAGAGCGAGTATTGTGTTCTCTGTGCTGTACTTTCCTAGACATTTTACTATATTACGTCACCAAATAGGGGAACATGGTTCGTAATGGGAATACCTTGTCTTCTGTATACCTTGGTAAATATGGAAGCACTATAGAAGAGACATATGACAGTATAAGGAGTACACTCTAGGTGCTTTCTTGGATATTGAGGGGGCTTTCAATAACGTGAAGACGGAGGTTATATTTCATGGACTGAGAAGGGTGGGTTTTGATAAGGGTCTATGTGACTGGATCAACTCAATGCTTCTCAGCAGAAAGATCAGCCCCTGCTCAGGTGATGCTACTGTCAGAAGAGCAGTCTATAGAGGTACACCGCAGGGGGGGGGGGGTGCTATCACCACTCCTGTGGCTACTGGTAATGGATGAAATCCTCATCAAGTTAGAGAGAGAGGGTTTTAAGGTAGTTGCCTACGCGGATGACATATGCATCCTGGTAACTGGCAAATTTCTCTCTACTATTAGCGATAGCTGGATAGCTGGGCCAATAATAGTGGTTTGAGGGTGAACCCCTCGAAGACGAAGCTAATCCTTTTTACAAGAAGGAGACGGGTGCAAGATTTCAGACTTCCAATGCTGGGAGGAGAGGAGCTTACTCTCTCCAGTGAAGCGAAGTATTTGGGTGTCGTCCTCGATTCCAAACTGAGCTGGAAGGCTAATCTACAAGAACGCGCGAAGAATGCCACGCTCTGATGAATAAGAGAGGTAGGCTACTAGGTAGCTACTTCTTTTCAAGTCTGGGGGAGCTTCAAAGTATAAAGTTCAGAGACATCCTGAGGCAGGATGAATCTAGGCTAAAGGTCTTGGATATATCCTGAGTTTCCCAAGGAAAGCAGGATAAATCCACGGCTTGAATGGTTATCTCATGAGGTCTAGGGGCACAATGGACCCGTTGGAGGTCTAAGTGAGGTTGGCTGGTTGTCCAGCGGCACCCCTCTTACCTAACCTAACCTAACCTTTAGCTAACCATTAGGTTAACTTTGGTGAGGCGTCATAATCATGCTATCGTTCGTGAGGCACGCCGGTTGCGATCTCAAAACAAGCTGTTTTCGGTGAGCTCTCGAAATGGATTTGTTTATGTGAAAAGGAGAAAAGATGATTCGTCACTGCGTATATTGAACTTAGAAGATTTGTATTCTTTGGACTTAAATTCTATGAATTTATATGTGTTGAAGTCAGATCTATTTTGATAGGTGCGTTCTTCTTGCTTCTTACTTTGCTACGTTCCCTATGAACGTAACTATGCCCGCTCACGGAAAGAAGTGGGTTTCAAGAAGAATGCAGTTTATATAGGGCGCCACATAGTTTTTCCACTGGGGAGGTTAAACTACGAAACCTATTAAATAATTAAATTAACACGCTTAGGTTCAATTAATTTATATTCTGTATTTCTACGTTATAAAACTTAAAATAATACTAAACAAGATAATAGCAAAGCGTGCAAAAAGAACAAAAACAAGCAAAATCGCCGTCGCCAACCAGCCATGCACAGGACACCTAAATATATTAAATTATTTAAGGAAAGATTACTTAGCTTTGATATTTTTTTCCAGGGTTTATTTCCCTCGTGGCCTCCAACCAGCCTTTTCGTTTCACGACGGTTCTTTCTTTTTTTTTGATGAGAACAAAAATTTACGCGGTGATCCAAATTTCTTATTTTATTTATAATATTTTTTTTCCAATTTTTAAATTCATTTTTATTTTATTTTCCAACTTTTTTGTTTTTTTTTTCCTTTTTCTTTTTTTTTGTTTTGTATAGGAGAGCAATACTAAAATACACCACTGACCAGTCGGCTTAACGTACAACCGAAAGAAGAAAGACTTATGGGCTCAATGGCCGTTCTTCATGGTTGCGGATATCGAATGTTTTTTTTTGCTCGAAACATTCGCAAATCCGTTGCACTGCTGTCAATATTTGCAACACAATTAGGCCAGTTTAATTTCTGTATTTAGCTTGTGCACCAACCTATTCTATGCTATTTCGGACTTGTGTTTATAAGGAGATCTGGGCTCAATTTTGACCACTACTCGAATAGAGTGCGAACGGCATTATAAAATTAATTGTAACGAAAAGAAAGGTTTAATCGACCACGCTTTGTTAAAAGTATGAATATTCGGAAAATTTGTCTGGCGAGGCTAGTTGGTTGTGCGATAACAGTATGCCCATTAAGAGCTGTCTAGTTTAATTGTTGAGAAATTCAACATAGATCTAAATTTAAATTATTAGCAAAAATAAGGAAAAGAAACATTCTACATTAACAATATTTGAATTTCAAATGCGGCGCTTTCTAATATAATGCAAGAAGGTTTCAGTCTTAAGATTCTAACTACTTCCATGTGCAATATACTTTGTACTAATCTGAACTACGGCATAAGTCTTATTCTTAATATAATTGGATATATGAACAAAGAATGGAAGTAGGTAAATTGTGCGAGTATGAAAGCTATTCTTAATCTATACATAATTCGTCCAATTCGGAAGTACGGCATGAATAGTTGATATGAGATGAGTCATGAATGTTGGGCATGTCGGCTATTAATACAGGGTGTCCCGTCGAGATGGTAAAAAATTGTAAGGGTCGAAAGTACAGCCTATTCGCGATCGAAAATGTTATATAACATTTTTTTCAAATTCGCACTATTTTCGAAGTTATAGGCGATTTTCGATTTTTTCGATATTTTGAACTTGAAGTCACCTTTTAAACCATAACTCAGTTCAGACTATTGACAGGACGAACGTTTTTCTTGTGTTTTATTCGTAATATTACAGGCTCTCATTCGATGTAACTCGGTTTTGAAAACGTTCACACATAATGGAAAAATTGGCGATTTGTTGCCAAAACATTTTTTTCGTCAGAAAATTCATTTGTCTTCAAAGTCATAAATATCGATCCGGTTCTCATAGAAAATATCCCTCATTTATTATCTGTTATAAAAGTACATCACGATTAGTCCGCCTTAAGTATTGCCAGAGTTACAGTAAAAATTTTCCTGCAACATACCTCTCATAACTTGAACAAAATTAAATCGAATTGCAAAGATGGAAGAAACAATGCACCTAAAGTTGGAAAATGTGGAATTTTTTCCCAGATTCTTAAAGTAGCGACTGCAAGCTTTCCATAGAGTACCCACATGTCTACACTCTGTGGAAGGAAAGTACTAATATTGAAGGGTGCAAAAAGTGAATTTTTTTCGAAAATCGTAGTTTTAGTAGTAAAAATTTTCGAAAATTGATATTTTTGCTATGCAGGAAGTTGCGGAGTATAAATGAGCATATCACTACAATCTTTGAAGTCTCCCAGCATAGAATCCAAAATGCAATACAGAATTTTGTGATTTTGAATTTTCGAAATTCAACCGTTTGTAACTTTTTTCGATGAAACTTTGGCTGATAACATGCAGTATAAACAAGTTGCAGATTAAAAGGATCTAGAGGAAAGGGGAAAGATAATCGCTTAAAATGTAATTAGATATGAAATTTCGAAAAAATAAAAAAAAATTGTTAAAAATTTTCAAATTTTGAATAGTTACTTAATGAGAATTTTGAATTTCGAAAATCGAAAAATACAAAAAGTTATATATTTGTAAATGCGGCATATTCACTAAATTTCATTAAATTCCAATCGAAACTACCCGAGCTATAACGAAAAATATGTTTGAAATTGGGCATTTTCGAACGCGATTTGCCAGTTTCAGAGGGCAAATCGAAAAAAATTATTAAACTGGAAAAAATTTCTACATCCTGAATCTATACGAAAATAAAAAAAATCTTCAAAAAGTATGCACAAAAATTCAGGAAATCGAGTCAACTTTGCTTCTCTAGATTTTCGAAAATTTTCGAACTTCGAAATTGAATTTAACTTTAGCAACTAACCAGTTATGTTCCGAATCCAACGGTATATTCACCTTAGCTGTAGGTCAAACAGGTTCGGATGAGATATAGTTCCCGCAAAACGCATTTCCGGATTTTATAGCAATTCGAAATTAATTTTGCTCAAGTTATGAGAGGTATGTTGCAGGCAAGTTTTTACTGTAACTCTGGCAATACTTAAGGTGGACTAATAATGTTGGACTTTTATAAAAGATAATAAATGAGGAATGTTTTCTATGAGAACCGGATCATCTGTTGGCATGGTTACTTTTCGAGATTTATGACTTTGAAGACAAATGAATTTTCTGACGAAAAAAATGTTTTGGCAACAAATCGCCAATTTTTCCATTATGTGTAACGTTTTCAAAATCAAGTTACTCCTAATGAGATCCTGTAATGTTACGAGTAAAACACAAGAAAAAAGATTGTCCTGTGAGCAACCTGAACTGAGTTATGGTCAAAAAAGTTACTTAAGATTCTAAATTTCGAAAAAAATCGAAAATCACCTATAACTTCGAAAATAGTGCGAACTCGAAAAAATGTTATATAACATTTTCGATCGCAAATAGTCTGTACTTTCGACTCTTAAAATTTTTTATAATCTCGACGGGACACCCTGTATTATTCAACTCATCGCAAACGCCCACGCACCACATTTAGGGTTCATGCAATAGGATTTCTGGGACATAACAACTTCCCTCCTAATATGTTTAATCTGGAGAATCCACTTGAATTTGATAGCACCATAGCTTCAATAATACACCGCCATGATAATGTGATTATTGATGGCGATTTTAATATGAATATTTTCGTTGATAATTCTGTTACTGATAATGTCTTACATATGTTTTAATCATTGGATTTGCAGATAGCGGTCAATATGCTGCCGACATATTGTGGCGTTGCGAATCCTTCCCTTCTTAACATATTTTTGGTTACAGATGAAGATAAGGTTTTATTTTTCAAACAGCTTAGTCCTCCAAATTTTCTGGACCATGATTTATTATTTTTAACATTTAGATTCTGATTAATTACAACAAATGTTACTATACTAGAATCATTCCGCAATTATAGTCGTATAAATCATGATGTTTTGTTAAATGATTGCACAGAGCTCCCTTGGTCAACGGTTTATGAATGGACTGAGGTTAATGATCAGGTGGAAATTTTTGAGACTCTAATCCACTATCTTAGTAATAGGCATGTGCCTCTGCGAAGGGCGCGTAATCGCTTGCAGTCATTTCCATGGTTTTCTGAAGAAATTCAAAAGTTAATTGCGGAACGGGAATTCCTATTTTGGAGATATAAGAGGCTAAGAACTGCTGAGTCATACCGATTATATAAACCTTTACAAAATATTGTAACACTAAAAATACGAAAGGCTAAACGGATATATATCGGAAGACAACATAATCCTCACTTACGTCCTAAAATATTTTGGAGTAATTTAAGGCGTCTGGGCATACATGGTAAGGTAGATAGTGGCTGTGAGCTGGATTCTAGTGAACTCAATAATACTGCATCTCATGGTTTTGCCTTCCGCTTTGTTACTGACGATGAGACATTGATCGTCATTAATTCGATTAAGTCGAGTGCCATTGGTCCAGACGGCATTCCTCCTCACTTCTTAAAGCTACTCGTACCTGTGGTGATTCTTTTAATAACTCACATCTTTAACATCTGCTAATTTCCCTATTAATTAAAGGAAAGCTTTTGTTATTGCTATTGTTATAAATAACTCTCCGAGCAGTTTCACTGATTACCGTCGTATCAGTTTGCTGTATTATCTTGCTAAGGCTATTGAAAAACTTATGGCTTCTCAAATGCTTAACTATATTGAAGAATACTCATTACTATCACCTTTGCAATCTGGTTTTCGACGATATCAGGAGTTGTGAAACTGCTTTATTAAAATTGTAAAAGTGAGCTCAGATATACGTATGGCGCTTAATAAAGATGATATGAGTATTCTTGCTCTATTCGACTTCTCCAAAGCATTTGATAGCGTTAGTCATAATAATATAAAATCTAAGTTCGGCAATGAATTTGACTTTTCTACCTCTGTTATCAACACTTTAAATAGCTTCCTGGTGGGATGTTCACTGCAGATTAAACTTGGAAATTGGAGTTTTTGAACCGATACAGTTTAGATGCGGTGTATCGCAAGCATCAATCTTGGGTCCGTTATTGTTCAGTCTGTACATAAATGGCCTACCTAAAAAGTGTTTCTGTATTCCGATGATGTGCAGGTTTGACTGAGTTGCCCCACTGGTATGTTGGAGGATGGTTTTTGTCGATTAAATATGGACCTTGAATGTATACGTGAATGGTCTGTTGCTATCAATTTATTATTAAATACTGGTAAATCTAGTTATACAATCATATACAGGAGGGAGTTGGAGCCTACTGAATTTCCTCCGGTTGTTATGAATTCATCCGATATACCACATTCTGAATGTATTAGGAATCTTGGTGTGATGCTTAACTCACATATGTCATGCTGCGACCATGTTAAGAAAATAATAAATAATATTTATGGTGTCTTAAGAAGACTCTGGCTTTTGGGATATCTCCTCTCCTGCTAAACTTAGGATAGTAAAAACCCTGCTTATACCACTTTTCACTTTTGGAAGCCTTGAATGTAGCGTTTAACTGTTGTGTTCGTTTCATTTATGGGTTACGTCGACATGATAATGTAAGTCTTCACCGAAACATAATTCTGGGTTGATCCTTAAATACCTATCTTCAACTTAAAGCTTTAATATTTTTACATAAGTTCGTGTATACTTGTAACCCTGATTATTTATGGTAAGATATACAGATTGCTCAATCTCCAAGGCATTTTAATTTAATTATATCTCGTTTTGTAACGTTGACTGGTGCTCGTTCCTATTTTGTCCATGTACCTAGAATATGGAATTCTCTACCAGTTAAGAATTAGCGGACGTGGATGGTTGATACATTCCGGAAGATATTTTTTGATTTGTTGACTACTAGTGATAGATACTAGGGGGAGTGTGTCCTCGGCAATAGTAGTTTGATATATAGGTTAGGGTAGTTGAGTGAATTTGAATCTTTATTTTTTTTTTGTCTCATTTTCCTGTTCTGAAATAAATTTCATTCTGTATAAACTATATACAGTAATGTACAATTGAATATGTTCTATTTCGACGCCTCTTCCATATATTTTTAATTTGTCGTTATCCTCGGGACTGTTCCTCAATGAGTGGAAAATTTCATTCGCTCGTCCTATACATAAAGCGGGTACTAAAAACTGTGCCAGTAATTACCGTGCCATTTGTCAAATCTTTGCAATTACGAAGCTATATGAAAGTATTATCTCTGAAAAAATGTCTTTTCTAGTTAAGGAGTACATTTCTATTCACCAACATGGGTTTGTAAAAGGACGCTCTACAGCAACCAATTTAGTTTCCTATGTCAACTTTTGCTTAAATGGCCTAGAACAAGGTGGTCAGGTTGTAACACTATATACTGATTTCGCAAAAGCATTTGATAAGGTCAATATTCGCCTGCTTTTACACAAACTTGAGGCGTTTGGATTCCATACTGCTCTTCTTGCTTGGTCGCTTCCTATACTGGACTAATCGCATACAAATTATCAAAATTAATGAGTTGTACTCTCGGCCGATTTTGGTACATTCCGGTGTGCCTCAGGGGAGCCAACTAGGGCCCCTTCTTTTTATTATATTTATCAACGATGTCTTTAACATCTTTGAATTTTCCTCTGTTCTACGTTTTGCTGATGATCTAAAAATTTTCATGGAAATTGTTGATATGTCTCAAGTATCCAATTTCAAATCAGAAGTCGATAAATTTGCGAAATGGTGTCATCTTAATCATTTGTTGATAAATTCTTCTAAATGTAATGTAAGCACTTTATGGCTACTAAAAAAGTATCACCAATTAATTTTGAAGTGTTTATCGATGGAATTATTATTCCTAAATGTTGTATAGTTTCGGACCTTGGTGTTATTCTAGATAGTAAATTTACTTTCTCCTATCACATTGATTATGTAGTAAGTCAAGCTAATTCTCGGCTTGGTTTTGTTAAACGTCGGGCTATTGAATTCTCTGATCCATACACGCTTAAGGAATTATTTTCAGCTTTCGTTAGGCCTATTTTGGAATATTTCACGGGATCCGTTCTATGTGACGCATTCTAAGAGAATTGGAAATGTGCAAAGGAGATTTATCAGGTTTGCTCTTAGGAGACTTAACTGGACCGGTGATTTACCTCCTTATGATGCCAGATGCCAGTTGATTGGCCTACAGAAACTGTCTCTCAGACGAAAAATTTATAATACAATGTTTCTTAGAGATGTTATTGAAAACAGGATTATTTCCATTTATATGTGCCGTCTAAGCAGATAAGACTGCGCCTCATTCTTTTTGAAACTTTCCATAGAACAAATTATGGCCTCAGTAGTCCATTAAGTCGTTGTATTCGGCAGTTTAATTTGTGTAGCAGCATAATTGACTTTAGTCAAGATAGAGTTTCTTTTAAAGCCTCTGTTTCAGACTTTCTAGAAAGCTTGCTATGACTATAATATTAGATATGTTCATATTTTTATATTACATAGTAGGTTAGTTCAAGTTGATGTTTTTACCAAAACATAATTTTAGTTTTAGTACATGCATGGTCTGTTGAATTGATTTGTAATCTGTAGACTAAGAATAATAAATAAATAAATAAATAAATTAATATTGTACATATCTAAAAAATTGTAAATCTTGTTGTACAAATCAATTACGTAAATAATATTAATATTTAGCCTGAAGAAAAATTTACTACGTGGAGGTTGCTTTGGTTGCATCGATATTTCTCTTTCTATATAAACAAATCCATAATAATAATAAAATTAATTGTTGTACTCGAATGTCGAAGGAGTTTACTGCATCATCGTGTAATCTAATCCATAACCTACTATTTGTAGTCTTTTGTAAATAGGTAGGTATTTCGGTCTGATTCTAACAATTCGCTGTGGATATGAATGCCAAACGGAGAAATGTATAGATGGTTTGAGCCAGATTAGGACAAATAAAGAAATCAAAACAAAAAATAAGTAAACTGAAATTGGATTGGTTACACTCTATGAGATTAAAAGTCAAGCAGTACCTCGATTGGGAGATCCTCAATGATGCCATCACAACGGAAAATTAAGAACCATATCGAGAGAGGAGCTGTACAAATGGAAGCCATAACAATAACTTCCTGCCTCCGAGAGATCTTGTCATGCAAAACAGAGTCAGCTGAAGAGTAACCATTTCTGTTCTAATTCGACTTAAAGAAGAACGAAATGACAGCTCACTCTGACGAACAGTGATAGTAGCAAAACGTTTCACCACTAGTTCTGGAAATTCTTCGAGCACACTGAGCAAAAGAATAAATATAGGCAGTTCCACTCTAATGGCTACAACTACGGTATACTCAGTGTAACTTCAAGCGATGTTCTATAAATTGTCTAAATCCTGTACAAGTAAGAACAACTAAAACTAAACAACAGTATCGGCAGTCTAAGTCCTAGGATTCATTTTTTAAGAATTAGTCGCAAAAGTCTTTCTGTGATGGTAATCCATTATCCTTCACTTTTAGCCGCTTTAGGAAGTACAGAGCCAAGCTAAAATCGAAAAATTCGTAACCAAGTCCGCCACGAAAAAAATGTCGAATTTACTGAAGTTAGCAACAGTTTAATAGCCTCCTCTTTTCTCATGGTTCGCATTGAGGACCTCGGAATATGAACTTTGCGGAAGCTTCAGCTGAAAAACGGAAATGCTAAGAAAGGAAGGAATAGGTACACATAATAAAAGACTAAATTTCTTGGAATATTTTGACTTTTAGGGAAAATTTATTAACTCAAATTTTTAAAATATAGAGTAGTCAATTTTATTTCATTATTGTTCATTCAAGGGATTACCATCCAAGATCTGAAAAGAAAAAGGTAATTTTAGTAAGGTTACTGCACTACAATCTGCGAATATATAAATATGTAGGAAAATTTAAAGAGCTTAAATCTAGAATAAAATTGTGAAGGATATAAAATTCTTTATAAATATAAAAGTGTTAATAGAAAAATTTTTCTTTGCATTGCTGTTGTAGAACACTTGTCAACTACGTGTATTCTCAAGCAATAACAACTCAATTGTGTGTTAATAACCCAAGAATACGCGTGGCCAACCAAGTTTTCGATGAGGAAATCTTCAAGTGCAGACAAAACAGGCATACAATACGAATTTCAATTCACTCGCAATCAACTCAAAATACTTAAAATACTTCCATTCGAGATGAACTACGTTAGTCTTCAACTTAATTTATCACGTGTCGATTTTCATCCCTTTTGCATTTATTTGAACCTTAAGAAAATAGGGAGTTGTTTTTGTAATATGTAGGCTTACGAAGGGGATCCTGTAATTGCCAATTATTTTATAAGCGCATCAAGTTTCATCATAATATACTGAAGTGGAGGAGTTCAGCGCTGTGGAGAGCTTTAATGCAATTCTTCAGTCCAATTAGGTCTAGGATGGGCTGGATGCTGCAATCATATCTCATAATATTTCCATAGTTTCTCCTGCGTTCCATTAAGCTTGATCATGTTCAAAAGATTCTTCGGATTTAAGTGGTGTTTTAATTAGCATCATTCGCACTTGACTCCATTTCTAAATCTTTCCTTTCTACGTTGTGCTTTTTTTGCCATGAGTGTTGTAGTCGAAGCAGTCAAGTATGCTGTGGAGTATCTGAAATAAAAAATAAATTTTCATTATTCCACTTCATCCGAAGATAAATAGATAGAAAAAATTTCCACGACATATGTATGTAGGTAGGCCTTTGAGTGAATGATTTTATGATTTCATTGATTCTTGGATTAGTATTTATTACAAGCCAGGGACGGATATAGAGTTTTTGTGGGAGGAAGTGAGGGGGTTCTGGTCTCTAAAAAAGATTACGGCTTAAAATTTCGAGGAGACACTCGCAAATGACAAATGCACCAAATTTATCATTTAAAAGAGACGGATCGAACAGATATTTATTTCACAAGGCAGACACAATCTAAACTAATTACTGGTATACATGTCTAGGGCCGGTCTTACAGTCAAGGCTTAAACCACAGCGATGGCTTAAGCCAAAGCTTAATAAATATTTCGGTTTCACAGTAAAGGCTTAAGGGATATCACTGGCTTAAGGCAAGCTTAACTTAAGTCCGTCATCTCGAAAGCTTAAGCCCAAGATTTTCCTGTGAAACACATGGGAAATTTTTGCTAAATATATATTTTGCCTAAATATTATAATTTTTGTTATTAAACGAACGTACATATTGCAAAAGTTATACTTTAAAACTAAATTGAAATTTTCGAAGCGCAAAATAGCTATCTAGTTAGCAGTTTTGAGTACTGTCTGGCAGCGCTGATGTCAGTATTCCATTTGTCGTTTTAGGAAGAAACCAAACAGTTTAAGACAAAAATCAGCTATTTATCTGATGCAGAGGATTAAGCGACGAAGAAATGTATAATATAATATCGCAAGATGTGATCTGTGTAAATATTATAAGAAGGCGCGCAACATTTCGAGAAATTTGATGACGTTGATTTTTATTCTCGGTTGCAACTGTCGAAACTTTCGGCTATGATGGTTTACGTTGTCGAAACATTCTACAACAATGATTTTGGATTTGATATCCTTCTAGATAAAAACCGCAACAAACTGGTAAATAAAAAGTTCTTCTTTTTGCTTGGTTTTTAATCCACAATGGAAATTTTCCTTTAAAAAAATTCACAATTACAGCAGTGCTGACAACTTAAGAATTATCATCCGCGGCTTAACTAAACCTCAGCTAACTGAGTATTGTGAAACCGAGTAGGCTTAAGTACTGGGGTTAAGCTGCACCCGTGACTTAGCTAAGCTCTGGTTTAAGCCTGGACTGTGAAACCGGCCATTTGACACTTAGTCTTTCCGGCGATAGTGTATTACTTACCGATATAACCGAATACTAGGAGAGGAAGATGAGTGATGTGCCTGTGTGTTCAAGTCGCACGTGTGTGTGTGTGTGTGTGTGAGCTTCATAGTTCTATTCGCGACCTCCCCCTTCACCACGGATCTCACTCACCTAGTATTCGGTTCTATCAATGGTATTAGACTATCGGCCATGCGCGGATCTACATTGAAATTAGGGGGGGGGGTCATCTTATCTTACAAATTAAATTGATCAAAAAAAAAAAACAAAACATCCAGCGCCGTAAGTCACTTAGTTTAGCCATCCAGTACTGTAGTGAGGTACTAGGCAGGTTTCCGCATTAAGCGGTGTGGTTGATGTGTCATTTTTATACCCTAGATGAAATCTATACTAAATTTGTCATTCCTTTTTGGAACCTCTCGTTATAAGGATGGTAGAGCAAAATGGATTGGACACCCATGGATAATATTAAAAGTTATTTTGATTTTTCCGTCTGTCCGTCTGTGCTTACGATAACTCGAGAACGCGTATACTTAGAGAGCTGAAATTTTGTATACGAACTTTAAAAAAAAAGTAAAATTAAGTTCGAAAATGAAACAAAGCGGGGTTACCATACAAAAATTTTGTTTTCCACTATATATTTAGACACTGCCTGAGAACGCGACAACACTGAGAGCTGAAATTTGGTCATGGTGTTTTTATAGTATTAGCAAAAAAAATAAATAAATAAAAATGGAATGAATCGGGCAACCCGTTCTTGGTGTTGCCATGTCAAAATTTTGGTTTTTTACGTATGCTGTGATAACGATCAGTCCAAGACAATTTTATTGTACTAAAAACTTCTTCAGAATACGAAATCCTATAAAATTGGTTATAATCGTTTTTCTGTACGACGAACCGTTCTAGAAATAATATACGAAATACCCACTTCAGACATCAAAATTGCACAAATGGGTGACCATACGAAATTTCATATGCGCATTCATCTTAGACCAATTCTAGCTTTTTTACTTGTTTAATATAATTTTTTTAAAAAAGTCATTTTTTAAATAAAATAGTAGTTTAGGGTACAAACTGCAAGAGCCATTTAAACCAAACTTTTCTCAGTTTTATACACTGGCATATATGTATAATATAGACTGCTCGATATGCTATTTCATGTGGGTACAATTTTTTATATGGAAGTTGAAAATTGATTTTAATAAAACCTTTCGAATTTCTGTCTAGTATCTATGAATAGATTGCCTTTGATAAAACACTTTTTATCACTAATTAACGTAAATAATTAATTTAAAAGCATTTATTTCAACGAACTCACTTATTTTGTTGTTGTTTATAGCTCTTTCTCAGGTGATAATTGGTGCTTATACCGAAAAAGAATGCTATAAAGAAGTGAGCCCACTTTCTGCAGTATATTTCTCTAAACGTAGTCAGTTCATATCATACACGTCAGTGGTTTTACATAAGAACGCTGCAAATATTTTAGAATGTTAGGAGTTAGGACTATGTTAGTGATCTGGGAAGTGTTTCTCGAGGGTTTTGGATCACCCAAAGATAGGGTTCCAAAGTCAAATTTGGAGAAAAACCTATACATATATATCACATGCATACAATAATATTCATTGAAATAAATTTAGATTTTTTTTTAAAGTTTTGGAATAAAAAGTTTTTTTGGTGTTGAATTATATATATAAAAAAAACGTAAAATATTAAATATATTTTTTCAAATAACTCAGTTAATTAAATATTTTTTTCTTCAAATTTAGGGGGTCATGACCCCTCTTCCCGTAGATCCGCCACTGATATCAGCGAAAGGCTTCTAGCACTTCATACAGTGACTAAAAATTTCGGACAGTTAGTGTAAAAAAAAATCGTCAAGTGCAAACTGTTACACTATCTGCCTAGACTTTTCATGAAGTGCTAACTTACATCAAGTTTCTACGACATATATATGTATATATATAGCACTACCTGTTTTCCCTATAGGCTTCAACAGCCACGACCTAAAGGGGAGCGAACGCTACCATCATGGCTGCGTTTCTTGTCACACGTCTTGTAAACCTATCAAAATTCCTGCTGAACGCTGGAAGGCTTAGCCAGGTAATTTTGTACAAACAATTAAAAATAAAAATGTAAATAATCGTAAGTCAACTGTCAAAAAGAAAACTCAAAACTCAAGAAAAAGATAAGAAAAGGAAAACTTTTAATAAAAGCAACGAATATACCTATATATCCCTACATGAAACTGGATGGAGGTCTGCTACCTAACAATATAATGTTTGCTTTCTTATTCTTCAACTAATTCCCTGCTACCTAATCCGAGCAACTCGGGTTATTGAACACTAGTGGTGGCATGCAAGGATCCGCTCGAAGATTGGGAACAGTTGCTATATCCAGATAACATGACACCAAGACCGAATTTCAATCATCCTGTGTTCTTTTGTGTCCGCAGAACAGGGCAGAATAAAAGATACACAAAAGAACGCCTCATACATTTTCATAGAAGAATTATAAATGAAGCGAACCGTACAAATAGTTCGGTTGGGAGTTCTAGAACAAAGTACATAAAAGAACGCAGCTATTGTTACTGGCGTTCCCTTAGTTCGTTATTCAAAACACAATATTTCAGATATAACTCACAAATTCTTTTTATTCCACTAAACTATTTGCTTTTATGAAATTCACAAATAATTAATTATCAATCATATCTATTCTTTAATTATCACTAGTACTGTACTTCAAATTATCACAATCCTGTTTACTGCGTTCACTTCACTGTCTGAAACAAGACTCCCCCTGGCGCTGAAAAGTACTGTATTTATACTCTACTGCCGAATTCACAATGCACAGTAGAGTAGAGTTGCGTAGAGTGGCAACTGGCATCCTGTTTTTCGCACGCAGTGCAGCTATCCCTGTATGCCTCAGAGTAGAGCATAGTGGAGGTGCTTTAAAATAGGTTTAATCCTATTTTCACGCTGTCATTTCAAAAAGCTTATAAACTAGAATTTCGAACTACTACCATGTTGATGGTGTGGGAAAAGCTCCATACTTCTTTTTATCATAACTGACATGTTTTCATGTTAATTCCTGATTTAATATTTTTTATGAATTTGTTTATTGATTTGGCGTTGTTATGGCGTTTTGTTATGTTAATTTCAAAATTTGTAATTCACTCTGCGCTGCATTCTGAACAGCTTCGTTTTGGAATCGCAGCTCCCTCTGTTCCACTTTGCATTGTGAATTCCACATACAAATTGCCAGAACCGTCGAAGAATCCATTCCAGAAACATCGATTCTCCGAACCTAAAGCTGTTTACTGTCCGAACAAATAGATGTCGATGGTCCTTTTCTTTTACACGTTTCTATACTAAATTAGTTATTTCATGCAAAGTATCCATTTCCAATAGATGTCGCTTTTCCTTTTATATTGCAGGTAACAATATGATATGAGCATCTTAGGTTTGTTCGGAATTCCTGCAAGGCGAACTAATTAATCAGGTAATCATTGATACAGCCTGACCACTAAGAATTAACTGCCATAGAATCTGTAGACCGGTAGTCATTGGGGCGATCTGCCTCCAAAAATCCGTCCAGATGCTTGGCACTAGATTCCATCAGCATAGCCATTATTTTTTACGAATTGCTGTTAGTGACAGTGCTGCACCATTTAAGGCGACTACTCCCTCTCGGCTCAGAGTAAGCGGCCAGTAGAAGATATCACTAGCTGAAGTAGCTATGGTCAGTAACGCACCCAGGATTTGGTGTTGGGGGGGGGGGGCATAGGTGTTCGTAATTTGTAAATTATGTTCAGAAAACTTACATTCTGGAGGGTGAACGGTCCCGTTCGTCCCCCCTCTCGGTGCGCCCCTGGCTATGGTTATACATATATGAATTATTCCTCAACCGCATAGCAAACCGGCATACAGCCTCAGGTATACGACAAGCTGCACAACTATTAGCATTTGCTTAACGTTTTTCTTGAACGCATCAAGCTGAAGTTGGAAGTGTTTATGTTTTTTATTTACTGCGCTGCTGTGAGTGAATCATTTTGTTCAAAACAATGCCGAAGATTTACAGTAATTTTTACTTCAATGGTCTTCAGGAGGGGTCGCACGTCCCCGTGCCCCTAGCTGTATCCGACCCTGATTACATGATTACAGCATGCATATACATATATTCCAATTTAGGTTTTGTCAGGTAGGTCTTCAATATGCAAACTAACGAAAGAATAATTCCATTTCAAATTGAATTATTCCTTTATCTGTAAGAAGTGTCTGAGCTAATTGACCTTATACCTGTGATATACATAGGCTAAATTTAAATGGTTAGTTAAGTTAGGCGGCTTTTACTCCGTGTGTTTCTGGCAAATACCCCTTAAAACGAGCGAATAATTTCGGTGTATTCCATATCCGCGAAAATTGTTGAATAATTGCAATTACCCTGATAACAGCGCCAACTTGTCTCTAGAAATATAAAATTTTTGTAAGCACATATTCAGCGATAGGCAGTGACAAACCAAAACCAAAGTGGAAATGAAAAGTGACAATTCAACAAATTATCACCTGCTTCGCTTTAATTATAATGCAATTATAAATCAAATTACCCTGATTTATGTATATCAGGGGTCTCCAAATATTTTGGTAATTTAATTACCCTGAAGCAGTGTTGGGCGTAATCTGATTGCAATGTAATTTAATTTAATAATTCCATTACAGTTTAGTCAAATTACAAAGTAATCTAATTAAATTGTATTCGATTACATATCAATCAGATTACTTATGAGAGAATACGTAATCTATCAAATGTGTAATCTGTTACAATATAATTAGATTATTTTGTAATCTAATTACATTGTAACAGATTACTTTGTAGATTACTTAAAAGTAATTAATAATATAATGAAATGAATTGAAAGAAAATAGTATTGTTCTCGTACGAAATTAGTTTTAGGGAGTTTTATGAAGAATTAGAATACAAATATCTTAAATATCTTAAATGTCTTAAATGTAATCACATTAATTAGATTAACATGTAGTGGGATTAACTTGTAATCGATTAATGTGTAATCAGATTAACTTGTAATCACATTACACGTTAATCAATTACATTATGTAATTATGGAAATGGATTACATTAGTAATCTGTTACAAAGTAATCTGATTACAGATTACATGGTTAATTGTAATTGTTAATCACTAATCAGATTACATTTTGCCCAACACTGCCCTGAAGCAAATACATAGTTAAATTTACCCAATGTGTATCATAAGCATTAAGTGCTCAACAGGCTTTCTACTGGCGAACCGGACCTTAATAATCAACTCCCTAATTTGGGCTAATTTTCAAAAGTTTTGGCGTCCATTGTTTTGCTATCTCATTAATTTAGATGAGAGGGTATTAGTTCTGTTCTACTTATTTTTGTATAGGATCATTCATAGCGGTAAGGGAGCAGTATAAAACCAAAATCAGTTAAAAATGAAGGTTGATTTCCAATAAGGACTAGCATTATTTTTTCAGACAGCGGAACGAAAGATCATAACCTCGGGGGTTAAGGGTCTATTGTAGGTACTAACCTAGAAAAAAATAAGTAAAAAAGCTAGAATTTGTCTAAAACCAATTCTTATGATACACTACATGAGTTCCCGTATGAAATTTCGTAGGGTCACCCACCCATCTGAGCATTTTGATTTTTGAAGTGGTTTTTTGCGTGTATGTATTTGTCGGTTTGTTGGACAGAAAAAATGATTATAACCAATTTTATAGGATTTCGTACTCTGAAGAAGTTTTTAGTACAATAAAAATGTCTAGGATTGATCAATTTCACAGTATACATAAAAATTCTAAATTTTTATATGGCAACACCAAGAGGGTGTTGCCCGATTTATCCATTTTTACATGGTAACCCTACGAAGGAGTTGCCCGATTTGTTTTATTTTTGAATTAAGGACGTTAACATCGAGAGGCATGAAAAATGCATGAATTTTGGAATTTTTTTTTACATAAAATAAATACCTTTGGAAATTGGTTTTAACATATTTTATTCTTCTATCAATGGAGAGTAAATTCCATTTTTATTTAAAAAAAAAATATCCACAATGGCGGCTCCAGATCCAATCAAACAAAACCGTACATGGCGTGTTTTAGTCTGCGCGGGGCGCTGCACAGCTCTGCCAGTTCATCCGAAACAAATAGGATTGAAAATTATTAAACTAGATAAAATTTGGTGGGCCTTACTGGCTTTCGTTTAAAAAAAAAACTACGAATAACGAAATGCCAGCCGTTTAAAAAACAAACCCATTTTTTGCCCTGTTTTTTTTTTGTTGGTTCCACGGGCGAAAAAACTATTTCTAAAGCAATTTTTGACAAAAATCGCTTCCTGATGGCCCCGTAAATTGAATTAGCTTTCAATTGCACAGAGATTCATGTGAATCGGTTTAGCCGTTGAAGTTCTAGAACGCCCCGCGAGCTAAAAAATGTTGTTTCCAGAAAAACTCATATAAAGTTTAACGTTAAAAAAACTCTTTGACTGCTTACTTCAGCTATTCCAGCACCATACAGAGGCTGTTCTTCTTCCTCAAAGAACTGATTGTGCTGATTGTAAAGGTTAACAAATTCCCAAAATGTACGAGGGTACCCCAGGGGCCGGATTCACAAAATCGGAGAGTTGTGGAGTTGTGGAGATGAGAGTTCTTTTGCCACTTAACTCTCCACTCGGAATTCTGTAACTCGTGGAATTTGTACTGAGATTTTTTAAACTCTCTATTCCACTCGGCAAAACTCTCGGCTGTATTATGTTAGCTGTGGAGAACTAAGAGAAATATTTCTCAACTGACAGTATTGTCTGCTTTTATTGTCCCTTGTGAAGGTATTAATGTACCTACGAGTTTCAAATTGAGTTATGGATTCACTGCACATCCTGGCTATGTTTAAAAAAAAACAAATTATGGAAATAGTTAATTTGGTCGTCTTCCAGTACAGAAGAGATGCTATAATAATTTTAAATATGTACGTTAAAGCTTGTATGTAGGATCAAATCGCATCTACATTTTTTCCCCTAATTAGATATGTAATTAGTTTTTGAGTCTGGTAAATAGTTTTGGAGATAACCTCAAAAGAAGTGAATTTTGGTACAAAAATGGATATATTTTCAACTCATCATTATGAAGAACTGAGAAGTCGTGGAAATTCACTTTTCAGAAGAAAAAGGGTACTAATGGATGTGAAACAAAGAACGGAAGGAATATATGCAAAATATAGGAACTGGGGTGTATATGACCCAAGTGAAAACTCCGTCTTTCGGCGGTAAAAAGTCAGTTATGAAGTTAAGGTGATCACATAAAGAACTACACCACTGGATTACCTGCTTCTCCCTCTTTAATTTGATACCAAACTTGACGTATTTTGGACAACCCCCAATGAGGGGTGGTACGACCCCCCCATCACCACAGGCCCCTACACCAAATATTTTTCATCTATATCTTTGTACTCTAAACCCTAAATCTGAAGAACAAAACCCCAATGCTCTACGACCCTCCCACACAGAGTTAGCCGTCCTTCAATATTGCGATACTTCTCACGTTTTCCCTAACTCCCCAAGTATTTTTGAGAATCGCGAAAGGAGAGTTAAGGAGCTTTAATTGGGGAAAACGAAAATTCTCATCTCCCAAACTCTCCGAGTTACAGAATCCGGCCCCAGATAGCGAGAAAAGGTGTCCCCAGAAAGCACGCTCCGAGCGCCTCAGATTACCTGTTTTCCAGCCGGTGGACAGTTCTGCTCTCCACAGGCTGTGAATTCTAAAATATACTTTAGATATGAAAATATCTTTATTTACCCAAGTGTGCTAAACACTTTAAGGAATTTTTCATCTTCATGAACGGTAACCTCCCTTAATTTTACCTTGTTTTTTTAAGTCCGTGTATAAAATTTCAGCTCTCGAAAGGCCCGTTTCCACTGCGGTCTTCAGACAGTGTGGGTACGAAAAAATTGACAGAAACAAAGCAAAAAACGACAAATCTTAAACTGTGCGTAGTCAAAGTTTTCTTTGCGTATCCACTGAAATCTTTAAGAAAACAATTGAAAAGTATCAAACTGTGTTCTGAAAGACTGTGCGTTTGTGAGACAAGACCTTAGGTGGATACGACGCGACGTTTGAATTCTAAAATTCTTGTGTGCGCACAATGTTTTATGCTTTCCGATTTTAGTCTAAATACTTTGCATTACACGTCTCAATTGCTATTTTGTAGTTGAAGAAAATAGTAAAAACCGGCCAAGTGCAAGTCGGACTTGCGCACGAAGGGCTCCGTACCATCGTACAAAATTTAACACTATGTACTTTTTATTAATTTTTTTTAAATGAGAGTAGGCGTTACGTGAAAAAATAAAAAAATGCCTACTTATGATAATAACAATGAATGAGAATAAAACGAGGAAAAAAACGCCAAAAATTCACGTTTCTTGTATGGGGGCCACCTTTAATTTTATTTTATTTTTATTATTTGTTGTTATATCGCCAATAGAAAAACACAGTCAGTGAAAATTTCAACTGTCGACCTATTACGGTTCATGAGATACAACCTGGTGACGGACGGACAGCGAAGTCTTAGTAATAGGGTTCCCGCGTTGTTACCCTTTGGGTACGGCACCCTAAAAATGAATTATGACGACGAAAATATAGCAATTTACTCTGCAGTATTTATTAGTGTAGGGAGTGAAGAAAAGTGAAAGCCACCGCGGTGTTGGGTGTGACCATATTTAAAAACCAGGCGTGAACAAGGTGGAATAAATTATTTAATAAACACTTTAAAAATAGATCCGCTTAGTGGATTTCAGAATTTAACCTGTGCTATTGGACCTAAAGTGAAGAAATAAAATACGAAATTTCGCCAATGTGTTTCTGTTTTGAGGAGCAGTTAGCTATAATCCTGAGGTTCTGGAACCTGCAGATATTCATATATGAGCCTATCACATTTATTCACGGTAGTACTAAGAAAGTGATGTATGAGAAGAGCTCATAGCAAACTTCAATAACTCACTGAACTCGTCTAAATATATCATGGGCGCGAACCAAACAATTATATAGGCAAAAATTGATTTATTTCTTAGAATTTAAATCGACCATATTTCTTCAGAATTCGTGTGCATTATTGGTGGCTGTAGACGGTCTAAACAAATTCTGTCTGCAGCATTGCTGGATTGTTTGTTTCTGAATTGGGGAGGGGGAGATAAATAAATTAATGTTTTAAATATTTTGCACTATATTCCATACAACAAAATTTTTCTCTTATTTTGAATCCCACCGATATTTATTTTCATATTTCACGACAGGGAAACCGAAACTGCTTCTTGCAATTATTCGTTTTTCGGCTGTACATACTCAATGTCGTTCTTTGCATTCCACCAACTGAATTTATTGGAGTAAGTTGAAATTTCAATGTCTACTCAATAAATACTTTATCATATTTAAAACATTTCTAATGAGCGAAACAATATCTTTCGAGTCCATTTTTTGTTAAAATTTATTTATTTATTAATGCAAAATCTAATTTGGTTGTGCAGCGAAAATCGGCTAATTTGGCTGATTTTCAACTTGATTAGCCGAAAAAAAATTTACCTTAGCCGATTTGGATATTTCTTCAGCCGATTTTGGGATTGACGCTAGCTAGACTTGATTTGGTGTGGTGCTTTGGCGATCGGATGTATTTTGAGCCATTTTCATGGTTGAAAATTGGATTTTTTCCGCTCGTGATTGTGCGAAATTGATACGTCGGGAAAATGACTTCCTATGAGAAAAATGTTCACAAGATAGCACTTATGTTTCTTAAACCAAGATCGCAAAAATATATGCGAAATGTAGTAACTGGGGTGTATGTGACCCGAGTGCATGAAAATGGGTTTTCCGGCGACAAAAACGTCCCGAGAAAGTTTTCTGAACCAGGAAAAAAATAGTACTATCGGCGCGTCCTATTTGCTGGTTTTGCTGATTTTTAAAATCTGTTTAGCAGATTTTAGATTTTCTAGATATATTTAGCCGATTTTAGAAAGAAATTATTGGCAACACTGGTTGTGGCGATTAGTGATAGCCGCTTAGGCGTGCGATTTGTATCCATTGCCAATAGGTTTTGGCTAAATTTTGTAATTTTGTATTCGTATCCAACTATTAAAAGAAGTAAATCTTGCATTAATGTTTACCTCCACCAACCCACTTGCCGCGTCTTGCAACAAATTCATCCCGCAAGATGGCAGACAGATTTTGTACGGACCGTCTACAGCAACCAAATAATGCACTCGAAGTCTGAAGAAATATGGTCGTACCCATGATATATTTAGCCGAGATCAGTGAGTTATTGAGGTTTGCTATGAGGTCTTCTCATACATCACTTTCTTAGTACTACCGGCGATATCTGGGTATTTCTTGTCTGTGGTAATAGACTACTTATGTCATGACTACTTAATAGTAAAAGCAAAAGTTGAAAAAGTGCAGGGTGGAGCAGTTATAAAGAAACAGGAGAAATACTTAGAAAAATAAAAATAGTTATTTTGGATAAGAAATTTGAAACCTCGAAACTATTTATATACATTGAAGGGATTACCTTACAATACTGCATTAGCATAAATTTAAATATTTTTATTAATAATATAAATTAGATTCTAGTTTTCCTTTAAAAATCTAATAAAATCTTCAATTTGCAAAATTAGACGAGTTTTAATTGTTTCATCTAGCCCTAAACAATGGCGCCATTTTTAACGAAGGTAGGCGTTTTTGGTGGTCGGCATGTGTTATTCATAATTTCCGATTAAAAATTTGGTGACATTTTACAGATTTTGTTTAGCGACAAAAGGTGACATATTAGGCGCTTTCGGCAAGCACATTCTCAGTGAGACAAGTGAGATATTCTCAGTTGGCTCACTGAGACTGCACTTTCGGTGAACTGTCTTAGTTCCATATTGAGCTACAAAATTCGAACGCAACCACTGAGCAACTGAGACAAGTGGAACTGAATTTTCTTGTCTCAGTTGACTCAGTTTCGTTATTTTGTGATTTTAATTGCTAATTAAAGTTTAGTGAACTATTTGAATAAACTAACAACACTTTTCTCAATTTATTACTATCCATTTTCTGTGATCAAAATTATTTAAATGTCAAAATTGGCAAATCAGTTGATTGGTTTGAACTGAGACAACTGAGACTGTTGCTCAAAGTTTTGTCTCAGTTGTCTCACTGAGATAGTGCTTGCCGAAAGCCCCTTATGTTTGGGGACATTTTTTGGGTACATTTTTAGGGGCTCCCATTTTGTTCTACGATCATTATTTCTGTGCATTACAAACGGAATAACAAACTTAGTATACCTTATAGATTTTATCTAGGGTAAAAAAATAATTCGGTCCAGAGCTAGTTGGATTCGTGCAATCTGGCTTTCGTACCAAAACTTACAGTCAATGGACCAAATTTAAGTATACATATTTAAATCTAATGCATGTGATAACTGAAAAATGAATGAATTGTCCCACAATGTTCTGGAACATTAGTATAAATACGTTCTCGATTATTGTCTTTCGTCTATATTTCATATGATTTAAAGACTAACTCCATTGTAAAATTTCAATAATATTCAAACAGGCGGATGCAAGGGTATTCGTATAAAAGTTGGTTTTATTAGTAAGAGTTGTCTTAGAAAGAAAGAAAGTACCTCTCACCAAAACCTTTCGATTTTCTTAGTTAAGCGCATCAAATCCAGGAGTGGTGGGCTTTTAGGTTCATCCGCATATATTTAGGAGGGCAGATCCAAGCGTATTTAGCCTTTCAAGTAGTTAGTGTATATTTTGAAGGCAGCAACTCTTTTATCGCATGGTACCTATATGACAGGAATCTTAATTATTGGCTGACGAAACCTTAAAGATTGTCCCGAAATTCGATTTGATTTTCAACTTTTGGCTTTAAAAAGATGATATGAAAAGGGATGCCCGAACCCGACTGTCAATTGATACCGAAGAGCGCAAATTACATATGTGAAATGCAGAAATATATAAATTGCAAAGTACTGGGACTGTTCGAAATACAACGGACAGAAGTGAGAAAGTCTAAAAGCGAGGATCGTGAAAGTGGATTTCAAATACTTTTCACCTCGATAGTTTAAGGCAACATCATCATTTCTGTACCGAAATTTGTGTGAATAATTTAGTAATTTAACACATTCATGCTATAAGTACTAAACAACATCAACTAGAATGGCAATAGGATGATGATCGTTCATTACTGGATGTAAATTTTACTGACTAAAAACGCTTTGCGTTCGATCAACTGACTAGACAGTTCATTATAAAAATATTGTCAAGCGGTGCTGATTTATGATATTCTGTGTGCATTTCTAATGATTTCTTCCTTATTCCACAATTTTTCTCTAAAAAATAAAGATTACAATGTATATTAAACTCTTTGCAGTAATTTCCCAGTTTAAGTACCGAACTAGTGGTTTATAATTTTCTTTATAGTACACTGTAAAAAAAGTAAAACAATTCCCTAAATTTAAGAGACGTTTTTTTCCTAAAGATAAATTTAATTTTCTCTGATAGAGAGAAAAATCAGTTAAATTTCCCAAAATCAATTCAATTCAATGAATTTAAGTATTTAGCACCAGAAAACCTATATGGTACGTAAAATTCCGGAAATATTAAGCATTCTCGGATATGAGGAAGAGAACATTCAATAAATTAGGTACATATTATTCTACTTTTTTTTTTATGGAACACTTACAAATATATTTTCGTTAAAATAATTCACACATTGTTTTTGAAAACAAGTCATGTATTATTTTTAACTATGCTATTGGATTATGCGCAGCGCCCCAGCAAACATATATGGTAGTATGGCACATAAGAAACTCAGGTCACTCATTCTTATATTTTTTAAAAGTGTAGTAACTATACCAGTAACTACAGTTTATAAAAGCTATTATCTATTCCCTACATTTTAGGGGGGGGGGGGCAAGCAAATTTCAAAATTCATTGCATTTCAGAGAGTATTCCCTACATTTGAGAAAAAGAAAATTTAAACTTCCTTATATTTTAGGAGGGAATATTCCCGACATTTTATGGAACAATTCTACCTGCATTTTAGGATTAAAAACCTAATCTGCGTTTTCCAAGGTGCAGCTTTCCGTAATCTTATCGAAAAATATGTAATCTTTGTGGCAGAAATTGTTATCACTTACTTTAGGGAACTATTTTTTACTGTGTAATCATTTATGGGAATCATGACTGAAAAAATGTTGATTTTACTCAATCACAATTTTTTTTTAAATTCGAGACAGGGTTACGACATATTCCCAACATAGATCACATGGTCGTCCATTGTACTAACCTGTTAAAGTGAAACAGAAACCCGATCACTGAAATTTTCTTCTTTTCTTAATGTAGCGAGTAGCTGTCTCCTGGGAGTTGTGGGCCGGCTTAGAACTCTCTTATGTTTTAGACAGGGGGCGGGAGCTTTTTTTGAAAAGGAGGACGAGAAGATTTTTAGGTTTGTGTCGTAGTTCTAAGTGCGTTATCTGAAGGTGAGCTTTCGTGTCTGACCCTGACTTTGACTCCATTTAGGCGACTACGTCACAGGGGATTCTATACAGGTTTTAAAACAGGTCTCATAAGATCTTATCAGTTTTTAGAATAGGTCTCTTATCAGCTAAACAACTTTAAAATACGTCTGATAACAGCTAAACAGATTTTCAAACAGGTCTGATAGACAAATTGAATCCTGCTATTAACCAGACATAGATCTCTGTGACATATTCGATTAAACGGAATCAAGGTAAAACTGTAGCCTCTAAGACCAAATACTTCCGGTTTCAAGGGCTATCCGAGAGCAGATATTTCCGGTTTTAAATATCAATGTGAGATACGAAAGCTCACACTCAGGTGGCGTACTTAGAGCTAGAACGCGAACTTAAAAAGCTTCTCCTCCTCCCCCTGAAAATCACTCCGCCCTTAAAACCTATGAGAGTTCTAGGACGGCTTAGAACAATTGTACAAACGCAATATTATGATGGGTTTCGACAACTCTCGGGAACAACTCAGTGATACCATGAAGTTTATGTGGACGATAAAATTCAATCCTTGGTGACATTTAACACTCAAGTCACAGACAGAACCCAAACGGCGATTCTTCGAATCCGAGAACCCATAATTATAAGCGATTGGTTTCTGATTCCTATGGAAAGTCATAACCTCACATTTTTCGATATTGAGTACCAAATTATTGCTCTTACACCAATCGTTCAATCAATTGTAAAGGCCACCCTGTAAATCAAGACTTTGCAGTACCTCACAATAGACACGATTTCGTAAATGTAAATATTTAGATAGAATAAAGAATAACGGGCCCAAGTGACTGTCTTGAGGTACGCCAGACCAAGCCATCAAGACAACAAAATTATAATCTTATAAACAATTTGTATTATAGAACAAATCATCGAACTATAAACTATAGACGAAAATGTCAAATTTCGATAAGCAATTTAATTTATGATACCGAGCTATAGGTTAAAGATGCATTAATGTTTCGACACATTACCGACACAAAAACGTAACATAATTCATATTCTCATATTGTAAACGACGTATTCATACAAAAAGTGATTTATTACTTCTATTTCATCTGGTTTGGATGAATTTTTCTGTGTGTCAAAATGGTGTGTCCTCGTTTCAAACTGTATAAATAACCCTCTTATTAAATGACAGTGAGATCTCATTACAATATTCTCAAATAAGCAGTAATTATATAGATTGTCACGCTGATTTATTCCATACTGTGTTTTCTATCGAAGTAGTTTTAGTTGTCAATCAATTCTAATTGCTGTAACAATATTGCCGCAGTTTTCCGGTTTTATGCTTTTTATGCTGTTGGGTGGAAATATGACCCCGATATACAAATGAGGAATAAATCGTAAATAATTCCATAGTCGGAACCAATGGCACGAAGTATTTGCTCTTCGTGACAAACAATTTGTCTAGCCGATGCATTGCACCGAAAACCTTCCAGCTCTAGGGTAAGTAAAACACGGGGGTAGGTAATATACATAGAGCTAACAGAAACAAAACTCCCTGGTGAAATGGAGATTGAAAAAGTTGAGGAAATACAAAATAAAAAATAAAAATAAATAAATAAATTCCTTTTGTGGAGCTTTTACAGTTCAATTTAATTGTCTGCCAGTTTGATACTTCTGTTGTTGCTATAGAAGTGCATTGTGATGGTGCAATGCAATGATACTCTTTCGCCAGATGACACCCCGGGCTCTTTGTTTAACTAGCGAAATGAAATTGATCTGGTTTCGCGCAACCTACGTGCATATACATAGCTGTACTTTTGTCAACAAAGCGTAAACCCATAAGAATAATATTTTCCGATTGAATTTCCACAATTTCGCGGGGGTGTTGAGAACATTTCCAAAAGGAAGAGAGTTCTACTACCAGCTAAAGGTTATGGAGTGGGATGGGGGTGTCTTTTAGATTATGCTATATCATCGACCGACCAATACGATGCGATGGAAAGAGATTTCCTGAGGAAGACGCAGAATAATGGATATAGCCAACAATGAAAAATTTAATCCCTAATTAAAAATTAATCACTAATTTACTTTATCAGGAAATTGGCCATGCCGCAGAGGGCTACTATAACTTGAAAAGTTTCCAAGCAGAAGGTTCAGTGTCGATAGTAGGGGGATTTTTTTTTCTATTTGGCTTGAAAAGTTAAATCGCGCTATTTTCCAGATTTGTCTCATCCGACATTGTTTTTTTTTTTGTCGTCAAAAAAATTCTTGGCTACACCCGTTCTCTACTTTTTTTTTTGGTTAATAGAAGAGGTTTAAGCGAGCGATTGCTCTCATCTCACATCTAAAGACAAAAGAGTGTTTTTTTGCCTCTCGCTCCTCTTGGTTCCGTGCAAAAAAACGCCATATCAATGAGTACGTGTTTCAACAAAACACTGCCACACGTGTGTACATTAATCCCGATCACGAATATGCACACACACACACACACACACACAGATACAAATGGTACAAACGAGGGATGAAAAATAATCTGTGAAAATGTGAACTGTTCGCGGAATGTTGCTTCCTCGAAAAGTTTGCTATAATCGCTCTTTTGTAGCTTTTTGATAATTTGCAACTGAAAAACACTCTATGAAGTTGCAGATTTTATTTTTTACCTTAAATTGGTGCTCTGTGACAGATGGAAATGTTTAGACTTCCCTAAAGGCAGAAAAGATCAACTTTATCTGCTGGAATTACTACATGCCCATACTTGACTTTATTTGCAATCGAAGCAATGTGTAACAGAGAAATATCCAGGTAAAAATAATTGTATTCAGAAGATGTTATGAGGAATTTAATTCTTTTTTTGCGTACCAAAAGCAGGCTTAAATTTTATCTACGGCTTTTGTGTAGATTTTTGATTCAATCATATTGTCAGTTTCTATAGGAAAAATGTTTTTGTGGAATTAAGCAAATACTTGACATGTTTAGGTTTTAGATACATATGGTTTGTAAAGCGGCCCATATACGCTTCAATTAGTTGATCAACTTCAAATTGAGGTTTTACATACATATGGTTTGTAAAGCGGCCCATATACGCTTCAATTAGTTGATCAACTTCAAATTGATCAATTAGTTGATCAACTTATCAACTAGCACGTACACGTCTCAGCTTGGCATCAGCATTTAAGTTCTTTCAGTTGTTTCTAAAGAGTGAAATAAGAGTTTATGGAAAGGATAAAACTGAATGCAACTTCGATCCAGACGAGCTGAATGCATCGTTTACTCTTGCAAATCTTTCCGCTCCAACTGCCACCAACATTCGTCAAGTTAACCCGCTGCGCAGTCCTGAGATTACTCCAAGTAGCTCGATTCATAGTTTTTCGTTTCGTGGTGTAGACATTACTGAGCTTCTATTGTCTTGTAATTCAATTCGATCAGAGGCAACTGGACCTGACAACTTACCATCTCGATTTATCAAACTAATACTACTTATTATTAGTCCGTATATCCTTCATATAATCAATTCATGTTCCACTTTTTCTTCATTTCCCTCCAACTGGAAGGTAGCTAACATTCGTCCAATAGCAAAGAAGAAAACGCCAGATTCTCCGGCTGATTTTCGTCCAATCAGTATACTTTGTTTTCTCTCGAAAGTGCTAGAAAAATTAATGTACCAGCAAATACTTGAGCATGTGGACAAAAATAATCTTTTAACTCGATGGCAATCAGGCTTTCGAGCATTTCATAGTTGTGAAACAGCCTTATTAAAGATAACGTCCGATATTAGAAGCGCGATGGATAGTGAAAAATTCACTACGCTGGTCCTTTTAGATTTTTCAAAGGCTTTTGATAGTGTAGATCATGGCACTCTTATACAGAAGCTCTGTTCATCTTTTAAATTTGGCAGTTCAGCAGCGCACATGCTGGATAGCTTTCTGAGTGATCGTCGCCAGCGGGTCAGGGTCGGCAATGTCTATTCTGCATTTTTGCCTGTACAGTATGGAGTTCCCCAAGGATCGATATTGGGTCCGCTGTTATTCAGCTTATTCATTAATGACTTGCCCAAAGTTGTTCGTGATGTAGAATTACACCTCTATGCGGATGATGTTCAGGTTTATCTAAGTCGGCCCATAGGTCTTCTCGAGGATTGCTTATCACGCATTAATAGTGATCTGGATCGAATATATGCCTGGTCTATGGATAATGGTCTGCAACTTAATCCAGTAAAATCACTTTCTATAAGTTTTTACAATAATGCTTTCGATGTGTCTGACGTCCCACCAGTGATCCTGAACCATTCTCCACTACCCATGCTAAATAAAGTGCTGTCATTATATTAAGGCGAGATTGGGTAAAATTTATCCTGGGCTGCGTAGACTTTGGCTCTCCGCCGATATATTGCCTCGTAACACTCGTCTGGTCCTAGTAAAGACGTTGATTCTGCCTCATTTCTCGTTTGGTAGCGTTGTGTTTCCCAAACTTGATAGTATATGTGCTCGTAAAATGGAGGTCGCATTAAACGACTGTATCCGATTTATTTTTAGATTGCGACGATTTGATCATGTTTCCCCATATAGGCTTCAATTACTTGGGTGTTCTCTGGAATCCTTTTTAAAACACCGAGTGCTCTTTCTACTGTTCGGCATACTACGGTCCAATAAACCGGAATATCTCAGGGAACTTTTCCAGTTTACTTCGTCTCAGCGGAACAGAAACCTGATAATGCCACGATTCCATAGATCAGTTATGGAGAGTTCTTATCTCGTCCAGTCTATCAGACTATGGAATAATTTACCCGTTACTGTACAAACCGCAAACACCGTCAATGCGTTTAGAATGCAAGTTCGAACTCACTTAAAATAACCCCCTTATAGGATAATAGTTCCTATTCTCTTCTAGGCTAAGAGGCAGTATTTAAACTATTTAAACTATTTAGAATATTCTTATATTATATTTAAACTAAATTTGAACTAATTATAAAATCAGTAGATACTTAATTTATATGCTTTTTTGCTTTGAAACGACTTTTTTATGTATTTTTTTTTCTGAACTATGAACCCAATGCAGATTAATTTTATTTATAGCTCAGTTCTTATTTTTAACACTAATTTATCTAGCACCGACTTATTATTTTGTACTAAGAAAAAGATTGTAAATCTTGTGAACAAATACTAGCAATAAATTATTATTATTATAAATTATTATTATTAAGATTAAATAACACTCGCAGCTACGTCCTTACCTCTTTCAATTTCGTAACAAAACGAAATTGCGTTAACTATTGTTCAATCGTCGCACATAAGTTGACGTCAACTACAAGTTTTTGTGCGAGCCCATCAACTTATCAATTTACAGTTCAACTTCCTCAACTGCCACATACACGTTTCAGTTTATCGCATCAACTTTAAATTCAATAAAAGTTGGTCAACTGTATGGGCCGCTTAAAAGTCTCCATTCCTGGTTGTATGGCGTGATTAGCAACGATCGGGGGAGTGGGTTGGCGGGGGTGTAGCCATCTACATTAAGGATTACCTTAAACCCAAACTTATTTCTTTTTCTGAGAATCTACCTTGTAAATTTGTGTGCATTGAAGTTAATTTCAGTAACGATAAATGTATGCTAGCGGCCCATACATACTTCAATTAGTTGATCAACTTTCTTATAATTTAAAATTGATGCGATAAATTGAGATGTGTTTGTAGCGGTTGAGTAAGTTATAGAGACAGCAAGCTGATAAGTTGATGATCTTACCACAAAAACTTGTGGTTGACGTCAATTTATGTGCGACGATTGAATAACTGTTAATTACAATTCCTCCCAGAATAATACGCAAAATTTGTTCCATTCATCTTTACAAAAAACCGATATGAATTTTTAAGTTCAATTTTCAATTCATTTATTGCTGGACAGGTAAGTTGATACCAATTTGAGACGCGTATGTGCTGGTCTGGTGGATAGATTCATCGACAAATTTTTCAATCTGTTATTGGTCAACTATAATTGAAGCGTGTATGGGCCGCTTTAACCTTGGTATATTTTCCACTCAGAAAGTTTGGTGAGGATATAGTCCTTGATTTGGAGAATATGTTATCACACGTTACTCAAAATTATGAAAATATAGTGATTGTTGGCGACTTCAACAATAATATACTTCACAGACCAATTTACTAATCTTATACAATCTATGCATCTCAATATTGTAAATACTTCGCCCGCTTTTCTTAATACAGCAACCTCTCTACTTTTGATTTTATAATTATTTCTGAAAGAGATGAAATCAGTCTTTAAAATCAGCTTTTCTTATTTAGCACAATGGACCATCATATTCTATTGCTTTCAGGTTCAATTCGATACTGCGTTATAAACATGTCTCATACCGAGTATATGGGAGTATTGATGTAGAGTCCCATTTTAGCGAATTCACTCTTTTGCCATGGGATGATATTTTCCACTGCATTGAGGTGGATGGTCAAATTGCAATTCTTGCTACATCGATCTCATACCTTTTGGACAAATATTTCCCATTAAAGACAAAAATAGTAACCCATACAATTATGTCTATAGTTCTCCGCCACAGTGCCACCCTTTATTGTAGAAAGCGAAAATTTATATAATCTCGGACCGATTATCGAATTTTGTTTGTGGAAAAAAAAATTAATATCACCAATTTTCACATACACCAAGATGGTCCCTTAATACTGCTACTGACATAGTATATTGTTGATGCCGGGTTTCTATAACACCGTTTTGTATGGTACAAAGATGTTACTTTTCATAATATTTCTGACCAATATGCTCATTACAAAAAATACATTTCAGAGCTAGTTTAATAGTCTTTTTTGATTATCACGATAATAGTTAGTTCTAACAAGTAAAAAACTTAGAATTGCTCTAAGACCAATTCCGTGATACCCTCGATAAATCGCATCATCGCACATCAAAGTATCAGACATATGTGAAAGGTTATGGTGTAATCTATGTTCGTATGTGGCCATCTGATAGGCATTTTAAAATGTCCCCCTTTGCCGTACACAGAAGCAGCCCGCACTCCAGCTCTGGGCCAATCAGAGGTACTGTCTAGCAAGTTCATCGTCGTTGCCAGCAAAGCCTTGATGTTGCGGTAGATCTAATAGGGTTACCCTGATCTGGATAGGCTAATCCGATTGCATCTACTCAGTTTGTCAAGGACGCCTTGGTAATCCCACACGAGCTTTGATTTCACTACGGAAGATGAAATTTCTCTAATTGCTGCCTTATATGTCGGAGAATATAAATATATATATTGGGCATTATTACGTAAGGCTTAGAAAAGCCATTTATGTATAGGTACTGCTCAATTGGCATCTATTGCTCAATTGGGCCTACTCTATAAGATAACATGGGTTGTATGACGGCCGCATAGATTCAGTGTATGGTCCTTGGTTTTGGTCCCATGTCGCACCACATGCTTTCCGACAGGATGAAAATGATCTTCACGCCTTCTCTGCGACGTAGATTTTAATATAGTTTAGGATCAAGCATTAACCCTTGATATGTCGCTTGGTTAATGAAAGTCAAGGTTGTTCACGAGACATTAAGTTTTATTAGTCTTTTCCTAGTGAAAGGTACCAGGATTGTCTTGCCTTATGACGGTGCTCTCGATCACTCCCAAGGATGTTTGCAACCACTCTGGAATAGAGTACATCCAGTGACAGATTGTTCTACCCGGGTTCATAGAGAGTTTTGCTATGAAATAAATTCATAACGAATTTAATCAATACGAAACTGACCGAGTTTGTGGGCAAATCTGCAGCTTAATTGGAAAAACTCTTTTACAAACGAAAAATGTTTAAAAAGAAATTTCTATGCAAAGGGAAACGTTTCGTATCAGCTGGAACTGTATGCTCACCAGTACGGCTTGGTTCCTGCCGGCCGTACACGCCAAAATTTAGGGTTCCTGCTGATACGAAACAACTGCTTTTGCATAGAAATTTCTTATTTTAAGAGTTTTTTCTACTCGTTTCTGAGTGCACGTGTGATCACATCGAAGGATGTGTTATCAAACTCCAGCTAAATATCAATAAAGGTAGCTACTGCAAATCTTCGTTCGAAGACAGCTCCTCCTCAACCCCCTGAACAAGGCTATGGATTGCTGTGACTATAGATTTTCCCGATTTATAAGCAAGCGACCTTTAAGCTAGGGCTGAATCTGATTCTCCGTTCCTCGGACTGGAACCCACCGTAGGCGTTGCCACCTCGAGTATCGGTTCTCCCATCAAAAGCAGATGTTCATAGGAAGTATCAGCAGAGATGGGAGAATCTAAGTAGGTACTTGTAGGTGCAAAAAACTATTTCTTGATAGGCCCAATAGGAATATCTCCGATTTTTTCATGGGGCTCAGAAGGACACAACGTAGAACAGTGGTTGGCATTATCAGCGGCTACAGCTCACTTTACGCTCATCTAACAAGAATGGGAGTTGTCGACAGCCCTGAGTATCTCTCCTCCCAGGAAGGAGAGCCTGAGACAACCGAACACTTTTTATGTGCATGTCCGGCCTTCGCCGGGAGCAGATTGGTGGATACTCTAGGCTCTGCCTTTCTATCTGTACATAAGCTGAAAAACCTTCCTCACCAAGACCTGATGTGCTTCATTAAGAGGACAGGAAGGTTTTAGTGAAAGGGATTCTAGCAGGATAGTACAATGGGCCCATCAGACCTCCATGCTTGGGATGGGATCTCCTGTCGCATTGCCTTAAAAAAAGAAAGAAGCATGCTGATAGGTATATGAAGAGGAAGAGGGAAGATACTTCATCCTGACAGCCCAATCAACAACGTTGTCCACCGTCTTGAAGATAAACTTACTGGTATATATGACTTAGCCAGGGCATAGTCAGATCGCCTTTGCTTTGATATAAAGGCAATTTTAACACTCCTCCAAAACAGAGGGCGCATCATCTCCGAATGCAAATTAGGCCTTGAATAACTTGTACATAAGTGGTACCAGTATATCACTGCCCTCCTGTAACAGTGCGGGTTAAACCCCATCAGTACCCGGGAGGTTGAAGGGTTGAAAGGAGTGAATAGAATCCTTGATTGCCATATGTGTGAAAAGAGGAGCGGCCATGCGCCAGTCCTCCCTGACCTCCTTTCAAAGATCTAGAATTCACCTTATCACACCCCTAAAAAATAATACAACTCAAATTAAGGAAGCTTTTCTGAATATGCTAAAGTGAAAATAGAGATTTCCACAAAAAACCAACTTGGTATAAAAGTTGTGTAAAATAATAATATGATTTTATTGTAACTAGTTTTCAGGTATATTCCAGATTGATCGGAACGTTTTTTTTTCATATGCATTAACGCTCCATCTTATTAGATAATTATAAGCTGGTCACTAACTGTCCATAGTAGTTCGAAAGTTACTATTTTGATCTACAATAACAGTTATCGGATAATCAGACATATTGGCCCTCTGTAACTGTATTTAAAAGCCCTTTAGTTACTAATCTTTAATCGAATACGAGGGGATTTCGTTAAAAGCTTCCCAACTTCCAAATACTAAAATATCTGAAATCCTATTGAATTCGGAGTTTACTTGTTTAAGGTACAATTTCAACACCGAAAATTTTCAGCTACCTTCATATACCTTTTCTATAACAAATTGTTAATGTGTGCATGTTGCACCATTTATTTGGCCCCTGAAACCTATAACGTAAGCCCATATATGCCATAAGGGGTGAATAAAGCTTAAATGCCGGGATAACAATGGACCATTTTCTAGAATTCGATTTCAATTTCACCAAAAAGGTTTTATTACCTACGTTACCTAGCAGAGAGTTGCCGCCGATAAATTGAAGCTTTTATGCTGCACGGTGCAGAGAAGTGTATTTTCCTTAGTAACCCATTAAAAGCCTAAGGGCATGCAAAACTTTGATGGTGGCATTTCATAAAATAGAAATCGGATTGCGTTGCACAAAATGGAAAATAACATACAGAGAAATATATCTACCTAAATATACGTACTTACATATTTATGGGCATATCAGAGTTGAGTGGTAGTTCGAATAATTTGCCTACGCCCTACAACAGCCTACGATAGTATCTCAGGGTGAATAATTATAATCGGATTATTTCAAGAAGTCGCCCACATGAAAAGGATTCGCCAAGTCGATGGTAAATAATTGATAGGAGCAAGGACTTTTTAATTTCGACGAAATTGTATTTGATTCCAATAAACTTCATAAAATGTTTAATCACCACAGTTTTTGAACCCAATGTCTTTTGAAATGTTATAAAAGGTGCCAATTATGGAGCCTGTTCGTAAGAACATTGAAGTAACAAATGAGAAGTTTGGCAATTTTCAAAAAGATACGCTTTAAAATCTTAAAGAGACCAATCTGTATCTACTTTTGGAAGACACGGGTAAAGTTCTTCTTGATCAAGCAATTTTTTTTTTTATATATAAGATTGCCAAAGCACCAGGGAACTCCGTTTGGAATTATTGTATGTCATATGAAGAAATGAGAAATAAAGAACGGCCTATTCAAAATTGATGAAAGTCAGAGTCGCCAAATTTAATTAGCACGTGGGAAAATAGTACTAAGTCTAACGCTTAATGGCTGCCAATCAAGTTTCGTCAAGTGCATTCTAAGGAAAAATATTTCTACTACAGTTTGATAGAAATTTTCGCGTTTGGACGTTTATCAACTAAGATAACATGGACTTGTTGTTATTAGAGAAATATAGGAAACTTTATCAATGGATGCGTTAACCTGCAGGATAATCAGGGCAGTTCTCGAAGGAATTGTGATAGTCCCAAATAGCATGAAAATTCTTAAAGGAGGAGGACGTTATTAGATGATGTCGAAATGAATTTTGAAATGTTAAATAATGATGGTTAGCTGAGACATGCTTGACCCGAACATAACGGGAGGCTAGCAATTCGGCGCTAATAATTTCAGTGCAAAAGCAGTGCTTGTGGAAATCGAAATCATTTGCCGCCACCGCCAGTCTTCATTTACTCATGAAGCATAGGTAGGAATGGTACAGAGCCTGTGGGCTCTTTTTGAGTTGATTTCACGGCTTCGATCTTATCAGAATATATTTTATAGCATGCTAAATGTATTTAAAGATTCGAAAAAGTGCTGGTTTTCATCGTTCTTTCTGATTATATTGACTTCACGCTTTGCTTAACTTGAAGGACGTCTCCTTCATCCCAAGCGCATTTATGCACATGAAACAAGCACCCATTTTTACATCATTTTATAAGCGGAAAATATGCAAAAAATAATTATTTTAAACTAGAGAGCGATTTTATCAGGGATAGTTTTTACTACGAAATATCAAAAAAGACTGAGAGAATGCAGTTAAGTCTTTGTATAGAGAACTCACAATAAGGATACAGGGTACTTCGGAATGTTGAGTGTTCCGGGCGAGCATTCATTTTACACAAAAAAAAAGCAAGGAAGCAAAAGAACTAGAATTGGGCAAGACCAATTCTTATGATACCCCAGCTAGATGAATACCCGTATGTAGCTTCGTATGGTCACCTCTTTGTTCAAATTTGAATGTTGAAGTGGTTTTTGGCATATATTTTTAGAACGTTTCGTCGGACAATAAAAATGATTATAACAAATTTCACCGGACGAACTTTGCAGTACTATAAAAAGTCTAGTACGAATTGATTTCACAATATACGCAAAAACCATAAATTTTTATATGGCAACACAAAGAAGACGTTGCCAGATTTAGGCCATTTTTGAAGTTCTATTTTGGCGTTTTCTACTATGGGCCAAGATCGCAGCAATCTAAGTGGAATTAATTAAAAAAGTGATTGTAGAAAATAGACCCTACGCCAGTCTATTGTTTCCGCTTGTGTCGATCGGCCTTCTTTATTACCTACAAGTTGATATTAATAATGGTGTCATTTGAAAAAATTATGCCTACTTATGAAAATTATAATGAATGAGAATAAAACGAGGGAAAAACGCCGAAAAAATCACGTTTCTTGTAGGCGAGCCTTCTTTAATTTATAATTTTATGTTATAGCGGCAATAGAAATACACACTCTGTGAAAATTTCAATTATCTACCTTTTACGGTTCATGCAATACAGGCCGGTAACAGACAGATGGACGGACATCGGAGGCTTAGTAATAGGGTTCCCGTATTTACCCTTTGGGTACGGAACCCCAAAAAGTATATCAGCCAAATCCAACTAAGTACATCATACTCAGCTTAAGAAGCATTGGCCATGATAACATCAGAAAAAATCATGAAAAGTAGTGCAGAAAGGAGCTATTGGAAATGGTGTCAATCTATATCACCCTAGATGAAGACATTTTTATTACAGATGGAATAGCTGAAATAACAGTCCAGGCTATTGTTGACATTACCGTAAAGCATCTTTGTGTCCAACAGTTCGAAGTTATTGAACATTTTCTTTAATGAAGATAAATTTGTGTTAGATAGTTTAACTGTAGTATTTAAATGGGACTGTGATGGTAGTTTGGGTCAAAGTCGATATAAGCAGAAGTCCAATGAACTAACTTTTGAAGAATTATATGTTTTGGCGACCTCATTGGTCCCTTTACAGTTTTATGGATTAGACGAACAAAAGACTAAACAGATATTATTGAAGAATCCTCGAACATCATACACTTCATTTTGCAGACCGATGAGATTTAGATTTGTAAATTGTCAATTAATTTCAACGTGCCAGGCAACAAATAGAAAATATTCGAAAAACTAAAGTGCAAATAAAAAACCAAGTTTTAGAATTTGGGCTTACTATTGACGAAACCATGGTGGACGGTAAAACCTGTAATGCATTACATATGTCAGGTTACTCCTAAATCTATGAATAATTTGGAAAAAAATTAATATTTTTTTCAGCAATCTAGACACATTCGAATGGGGCTTATGAACGCATCATGCAAAAATCATATTTATGGAGTGTATATTGCACATCGCATACAGACTTAACATACAGAAATAGAAAGGTCCTGCAGTCGTAGAAAAGCAAAATACACGGAGAGCAAGAAATCTTTGAAATTACCAAAAAAGGCTTTCAGTTCGACAATTTCTGGCTTTGAGTTTGAGCTAGAAACATAAACTGCTAATTTTACAATTTTATTGAAATGTTAAATCAACGGAATTAGTTGTTGAAACTACTTTTCTGATTCAACCGTAATGGAAGTTGCTTTAACACAGAAATTTGTAAAAAATACCTTTCACCATTATGGATGTTGAATTTACACATACAATGTGTTGATTTTACAAATTAAACAAAATTTTCGCTGTAAAAAAATAAAAAAAAAAAAAAAATAAAATAAACAATGTATATTGCTGCTTTTGCAATTATTGTTGCTGATTTCAAAAGCCTTAAGAAGCAATCTTAGTTTTAGGAGATCACACATTTTGGTAATATTTGTTTTCTTTGGCTACCATAAATGATGTCGAACCCGCGTAGGTGCATTTCCATCCGGCATAAACATCTTGTTCTGTTATGCGGTGACCGCATAAATGCACCAAAGAGTGCACATATCCGGTCACCGCATAAGGGCACATAAAAGTGCACATATCCGATGTTTTGACTTATACTTTTCGATGAAAAAAATCTTTTCCAATTGTATGAATATTTCTATTTAGGTACAAATAAACATTTGAATGTAGGTAAAGAAAAATAAATAGACAATTCTCTAGTAAAAAAAAAAAAAAAAAAAAATAGCTTACTCGAATGGCACAACAAATTATATAAAATAGTCTGATATCTTCTTCTGGACAAAATTATCTGCACCTTGTTCCGTGAGTTGTTCTTTTAACAATTCAATATTGTCAAAGGGCAAGTCCTTAGTTTCGAGGTAAGTTCGTAGTACGTTTAAAGGTACAAGAGCATTCGAGTAACTTGGTGGTGTCGCATTGGCATTTGTAATTTGGAGGGTTTCGTTTTCGATATCTACTTCCTCGCAATCGTTCTCAATGGAAACTTCTTATAAAATTTCCTCCTCATTTGGTTCCCCATAACATTGTATAACAGCATCACAAGCAATCTGCATCTGCAATTGGTATGCTCAAAATTTCTTCAATATCTTCTTCAATAAATTGAGAAATACCAGCTTTTCTAAAACAGTTTTTAATGGTGCTTGATCTTACAAGCCACCAAGAACGCTTAGCAATCTTTAAGGCCTCCAAGATATTTAGAGACTTCGAAAACTCCTTCAAAGTAGAACCTCTTTCTAATGCCAACAACTGTCTTTGTACAATATTTTGCCTGGAATAGGCTTTAAAGCAACGAATGAGTCCTTGATCTAATGGCTGAATAATTGAAATTATTGAAGGATAATAATATCCAGTTTAAGGTATTCGTCCAATTTATGGCATACTGAATTATCAACCAGCAGAAGGACTTTTCTTTTTTGTTTTAATATTTTATTGTCAAAATCCCGTAATATACGCAACCAAATTTTATTAGTCATCCAGGACTTATTTTGGGAGTAATAAGGGATAGGAATTTGCTTACCACGAAAACAATTTTTTTCTTTTCCTACAGAAAATACGTGTTTTTCCGTACCATCCATGTTACACAAAATAAAAGACGTTCCTTCTGAGGTTTGCCCCCTAGAACCTTCTCCCTTCTTTTAGCAAATGTTCCAGTTGGCAATGCCTTATAGAAGAGACCACTCTCGTCGGCATTGAACATATTGGCTGACTCGTAGTTCCTCATCAATTCAGGCAATTGGATTTTTAACCATTCCGGTCAGCGGAATTTTTTTCGTCATGAATTTTGTGCAAAATCACGTTCCCCTTCTTCATCCACCGATGTAACTGGCCATTACTAGGCTCAAAATTATTCACTTTAAGGATCTGATCGAACTTTTTAGCTTATTTTAGGAACATCGGACCACGCAGTACAGCATTCTTAGCACGCATCTGGAAAAATCAACTCATTATTGCTCGATAAATTTTTTCATGGAGTCCTTTTTGAGGCCATTCCCTTTAACTCGTACACGAATTTGTCTGTCTATTTATTTATATATTTCTTTTTTACTATTTTCGACACTCTCGTAGAACCACTTTTCGTCATCAGAGCGAGCTGAAATTTGGCACACAGGTTCATGTCGCGTGACAATTGAATCTATAAAAATTTGAACCGGAAATTTCCATGGAAAATCCGTAAAATCGGGAAAAATCATTTAAAAATTTGGTACAAATTTGATTAGTGATAAATCCGTTTCAGGAAAAATGCAGAGTTTTCCGATTTTTCCGAAAAAAATTTCCGGAATTTTGCGACTTTTCCCGAAAATTTTCCGGTAAAAAAGTTTTCTAAATTATGCAGGATCAAGTTCCCTATCAACTTGCATCATTACTTTCTATCCGACAATGGTGAAAACTTGCAGAAAACATCGAGGAAAATTCATGTAAAACGCTTTTCCGGAGTTTTTCAAAACAAGGAAGCGTTTGAGAGTTTTGCAGCCTAAGACAAAGTTGTAGAGCGAAATGAGTTGCATAAAGTTGCTTTTGTGGAAAACTCCGTGGAAAACCCGGAAAAGCGGGAAAATCATCGGACATATTTTCATCGATATGATTAGTGATAAATCTTTTTCAGGAAAAATGCAGAATTTTCCAATTATCCTGAACAATTTTCCGAAAATTTCCTGAATTTTCCGACTTTTCCGGAAAATTTTCCGACAAAAAAGTTTTATAAGCTATGCGGAATCATTTTTTTCCGTCCTACTGGCATCAATACTTTCTCTTCAACAATAATGAAAACTTGCATGAAAAATCGGGGAAAATTCATGTAAATTTTTAAAAAAATTTCATAGTAATAGGAAGAGTCTGTGGAAAACATGGAAAATTGGGAAAATTCATGTTATATGAGATCAAGTTGGAATACAGCTAAAAAGTGCTATTTAAAACATAATTTGAATTTCAGAAACCCGTTGCAGTACTTCAACGATTTGATACTCGAACAATTTTTGTTTTCGGATCGGCACCAATCACGACTTGAAAATTGTTTCAAAATATCTCCATGCAGCACGTAATATCAATTTAGTTAACGTGAAAAAGGCAGAAAATAAAAAGAGTAAAAAACGAGTCTTCAAACAAAACTGAGGCCAAGCCGTATGAAAAAGTAGAAAATAAACTTTTCTTCACACACAGAGGTGGACTCAGATTTTATTCGCTGACAATCACCGATATATTTCAGTATGATCAATCAGAGGTAATAAGTGATTTGATTCATGAAGAGAAAGAATATTCAAAGGAAAGGCCCAATCAAAAAATCTGAGTCCACCTCTATGTGTGAAGAAAAGTTTATCTTCTACTTTTTCATGCGGCTTGGCCTCAGATTTGTTTGAAAACTCGTTTTTTACTTATTTTATTTGAAACGCTTTCGGTTAACGTTTCCATTTTCTAAGGTTAATTTCCTATATTTTTGCTTCTGTTGAGAAATACGCATTATTGTGGTGATATTACATTTGAAACGCTGTACTAATATTTTCCTAATGCATCTAAAATTTCTAGTTTTTGGTTGGTTGCATTTTATCTACATAAAAAAACACTAATCAAAACTACGCAAAAATATACCTTAAAATAATCAAAGCTAAAAAATGAATCCACATCAAAATGTTAATAATTTGTCAAAAAAATTCTCTTCCCTCTTGAACCGAGCAATTTCCAGCAACTCTGATGACACTTGAATTCAAAATGCACCGGCGAAAAGCAGAAAGTGAAATTACAATATGGTGTGGAGGCGATAGCATGTAATTTTTAAGAGATGCTGAGCGAGATAGCTTTTTCAATTTTAAATGGAGTTGAAGCTATACATATAATGTATGTACATATATGTATCACTTAGAACCCAAACTTAACGATTAGGGTCAATTAGCAACTTCAAAAAAACTTTTTTTTTATTTCAAATTTCGAAAGTACAATATCTTGACAATATTCTGTGTAAATTTCATAAAGATCCGAGCAGTCTAGCGGCGCACATCGAGTAAAGATATTGTTGTTTATGTTTATATTGAGTTTTGTTTTTGAGTTTAACATATATTTTGTATAAAATGGAAGATCGTAAAATCTCAAGAAAAAGAAGAAGTGACAAAAAAGTATTCAAGAGTAGAACAAGAAAAAGAAAGCAGTTTTTCAATCCAAAAACTGCAGAGCACGATAGTTCCGCTGTTAGTACTTCAGCAAAGAAAACTGAAGGAACAAGACGAATTACTCGTACCACAGGATAGCTCTGTTATTTACAGAATTTTAAATTTCTTTGCAGTTTTTTCTGTAATTTCAAACTTAATAAAGTGTGTAAAGTGCGATGGAAAAATTCGAATTTAAGTGGCTGCTGAGCGCGGTCTCGGATTTAAAATTGCCGTAATGTGTGAAAATTGTGCTCCTCAGTATGTACCTTTTTACCCGCATAGTGGAGATTTATATTAGCGATGCCTGATTTAGGCATTGGCTTGAAAGGCGCAACAAAGTTTTGTAGATTGATGGACTTACCGCCATTTTTGAAAAAGTCTACATATCAAATTATACTAAAAAGTGTATATGACGCATCTAAGAACGTGGCCGAATTTTTTATGAGAAAGGCTTGCAAAGTAGAAATTACAAAAAATAGTCCAGCAAACAACGTTGAAAACGACACTGATTTAACTGTAAGCGGCGATGGAACCTGGCACAAACGTGGATTTACATTTTGTATGGAGTAGATTCAGTGATTAGTAATTATACGGGAAAAGTCTTAGATGTAATCGTAAAAAGTTAATATTATAAAGCCTATGAATATTGGGAACCTAAAAAGGATACAACTGAATACAAAGAATTCTACGATGAACACGACAAGAATTGCAAAGCAAATCACGAAGGATCGGCAGGAAAAATGGATGTAGATTCTGTCCTTGAAATATTTCTTCGTTCAGTGCAAAGACTTGGCGTACGATATTTAAAATATGTCGGCGATTCGAAAACTTATGGTGGTATTTTGAAAGCTGCTCCATATGATGCAGCTGTTGTAGATAAAAAGGAGTGCATTGGCCATGTTCAGAAGCGAATCGGTTCTCGCCTACGTGCATTAAGAAAAATACTACGGGACTCGGCGGCAAAGGTAAACTTACTGCAATAGTGATTGACAAATTGGCAGTTTATTACGGTTTAGCCATTCGTTGGAACTGTGACTTTGTGAAAAATATGAAAAGTGCTATTTGGGCCACATTTTACCACTATAGTTCAACTGACAAGAAGCCATGGCACCAAAAATGCGATAAAGGTGAAAACTCATGGCGCTCATATCAGCGTGCAAAAGCAGTTAAAGACCGCTCTTATAAGCAAGACTATAATCCCTTGCCAAGTGACGTATTGGAGGCCATTAAACCAATTTATGAAGATCTTTTCAAGGACGAGCTGCTGGAAAGGTGTCTTGGAGGTTTCACCCAAAACAATAATGAGAGCCTCAATCATAACGTATGGTAGGTTATGCCGAAAAATTTACCTGCCAGCTTCACTACTGTTAGTATTGCCGCATATCTTGCTACTGTTGTTTTTAACGAAGGTACATATGGCTTGTTAGCAGTTTTTAATGCATTAGGAATTAGCTGTGGACCCAATGCACATGACTAGGCCGCTAACGAAGACAATGAGAGGATAAAAATCAGTAATAGCCGGGTACAACAAAATACTCGAGAGGGTAGAATGGCTCGACGCCAGAAGAAAATAGCATCTTCAGAAGCTACAAATAAGGCAGAAGGTTTATTATATGGTCTTGGAATCGATGACACTATGTAAGTACAAGAGAACATTTTTTATCTGCATGTAAAATCCACGGGGTCACCCTGTGTGACCGCCTGTTTTTTTTACCTTTTTTTTGGGATTATGTTTTGACGAACAATAAAAATGTAGAAGTTTGAACTTTTTGCAGTAAGCCAGAATATTTTCAGACCAAAATATTTATCGCAATGTGTGTTGCACCACTACAATGCTACCCATGTCGAAAACAAAATTGTCAACGATCTCCATGATTCCGGCTAATTGGCTTATCTGAAATCAAAAACCAAACGGCGGAGTTTCAATCTATGAAGCTGTGGCTATAAAATGAACTAGAATTATTCGAAAATATTGAAAATTGAATAATTGAGATATTTTTGAAAATTAATTTTGAAATTTCGTGATTTTTTCGATTATTTTGTTACGAAAAAAAAACAAAAAAACGGTTCGGAGTTTTTGCATTATTTTAGTTCACTCGATGACTATAAATGTGCCGAATCTACCGTTAAAATTTCAAAGCAATCGGTCGAACCGTTTTTGAGATATCGTAGAGACCAGTTAGAAAAAAGTAGTCTTGGGAAAAACGCGTTTAAAAGTTCAAATACGCTTATCACCAATAAAATTCGAATACTTTGGGTGCTCAATTAAAATTAAGCTAACCGTCATATTGGAAACAGAAAATGAGTTTAGAGATATAACGGCTTCTCTATTGTACATTTAAATCTATGTTTGTATTAAAAGGATTCAGGTAAGAAACCAAAGCGCAAGAGAAGGGGTGCCTCCAAATACCTGCCCTGATTACCGCTCTAACCTTCGAACGGCTCAGAATATTGGAAAATTATTTTACCCACATATTCTTCACTATATTTGGATGCAATTTATGTAAAAAAACAAAAAAAATTCTTTTAAATCAATCACACGGGGTGACCCCCTTAAAAATTTGAACGCATTTTCCTCAAAACAACATTTTTGAGGCGGTGTTCACGATATCTAGAGAACCGCTTATCCGGTTACTTACAAATTTTTATCACTTAATTAGGATACAATAATCTCATGGGTGGACGAAGGATCTTTTAATTCGATGAATTTTTTTTTATAATCAAAAAATTAGTCCCCAAATGTTTGCACTTCCCCCCTATTTAAAAAAATCAAAATTATACTAAACGCTTCGTTCACCCGCAATCTAGTGCTGTTAACTAATGATTGCATAAAAAATTTTGATTACAGATGAACCAGTCTTGAGCAGCAGCGAACACCGGAAAACACCTTCCTTTTCGACATCTCCAATATCTCTTATTATAACTAGGCTACAAACAAATGTTTTGTCTCTAAAAACTTACTGGAGCTTTTTCAAATATGTACTATTTTATTGAAAAAATACTGGTATGAAAATAAATAAACCAGCCGTAAAAAAAAAAATTATAAAAAAGGCGAATTTTTTTGCCTCCTAATTGATCCTAACCCCTTAAAGACAAGCTAAGAATCAAAATTTCCGACTATTTTCCATTTAAATGTTAACAGCTAGAAAAGGAAAGAAAGATGAAAAAAAAACAGAAAAATCGAAGCCTTTTTAAAATTTTTATAAATAAAGACAAAAAATGTGAAAGCGCAGATTACATGCAACGAAACAGACAGACAAATAATTTATTTTCGTAAATAAATGAAAAGGGGCAAAGTTTTCAGTTTGTATACTCTCATAAAATGTTGCTATGGTTTTGTAAAAGTACCTACGTTTTTCTGAAATATATGTTGAGATGATGCAAAACATGCCATTACATTTCAGATTGATCAGAAAGATGTATTTAGATTGTGTAAATGTTTTGATAGCATTTGTCATGCATTTTTGTGTAGACATTGTGAGGGAGAAAGTTTGAAATTTTAATGCTCCTGAAGCAACCACTACGTAAGATTATCATTTTATGAACTTTTAAAGGAGCGGTTGTAGATGCGAACTCATTCTAATAAGCATGAGCTGTAAAATTGTCCGGCATAATATTTCCTCAAGCAATAGTATTTCCCTCAAAATTACTAAAAAATTTGTATGTAGGTAAGTTCTTCAAAAACTTCATTAGTGGTGTTATCCTTAGTGTATGCGACTCTTTGAGGCTATATACAAGCCACACGTATATGATGCATATGTGCTGCAGAAAAACTGAACAACTGAACTGTTGGTGTTGATTCGAACATTTTATTTATACATTTTTTATAAAATGAAAATGCGTCTTTTATTCAGATTTGTATTGTGCACGAAAACGGGTAAAAATCCATGAAAACCCAGGCAAGAGACAAACTTGTGGGTGCAAGAAACGGATTATCCTGGCCAGGCGCGTATCCATACCTGCAGCCTGTGTGGGTTGGGTGGAAAGCAGGGGGGGCACAACTAAAATGTTCCACGGAGAGGAAAAAGTCGGAAGTAGCCGCTTTTAAATTTTTTTTTTATCATATTTAAGTTAGATATCACAAGACCCAATTTTCGGTTTGATTTGGAAAATCTGTCGATAATATTATCCATATCAATGTCGATCTCAAAGTGGACACACATTAAGGACTCATATTTACATAGGTACTTTTTCTCTTGCAAAGATTGTAGAAATAGATGTGACGCAACTGATTCTGTCACGGGTGAAGTAAATGACTCACTCTCAGTCATTTACTTCACCCGTGACAGAATCAGTGCACCTTGCACCTTGATTCACACTTAAAGGAATGGAAGTAAGAGTGCATGCTTTGTTACTAACTAAAGATGCCAGATTATGCCATGGACTAACCGCTAAAATGAAGAAAAAAGATCGCCCAAAAGGCGCCGAAATGTATTTTTTAATAAGGGTGAATTTCTGATAAAGGGGTTGCCATTTGATTAGTTTTTAATGATTTAATCAATTGTAGATTGCATAATACTAGAAAAAGTATACCCGCGCGATACTTTTCTTAAAAAAAAAAAAAAATGCCGCCAAATTACAAAATTGACGGCCATGTCCGAATTTTCGTTTTAAAAAAAATTTATAAAAAGTAGAAATATTCAATTTTTTTTTTTTCCCTTAAAATGAAAAAGAAAAAATATTGTCAATGTAAAAAGTTATGAAAGAAATATTGAAACGGTTTTAGTGACAGTCCAACCAACACCGCACCAACAGTCAAAAAATCACTATTTTCGATTTGAGCGGCTGTAAACATTACTGAATGTCACTAAAATTTTTCATAGAAGTTTGAAATTACATTATCTAACAAATTCTAAATGAAATCCATACATTTTCGGCCACCCTTACCTAATGTATATATACGCTTTTGTTTTTGCTGTGAACTGAACATTTTGTGAACAAATATAAAATATTACCTTAATTAAATTCCAAACTTTTCTTTTTTTTAGTTAGAATGACATGTCCAAGAATCATTTAATGTGAATAAAATCCATTTTCCATATTTTTCATATTTAGATTTTTATATAAATCTTTATATATCCACCACCAGCTTTTGGACATCTGAGTTCACTATAGTATAGACAGCAGGCAATTCAGAGTTTCATTGCTGTTCTGATGAGATCGTCCTGCACTGCTAATCGAAACATGCGGTATGCTCTCAAAATTTCTTTACGAAATTTTCGGCTACAAAGCCAGTAACTGAGAAGTACCTCGGTACTTGTCTTTTAAACATTTCACGCAGTAGACGGAAAATTGCCTGTATACTTGTATATTAGCTCCACCCTCTTCTATTTAGTTAGAATGAGATATCCAAGAATCATTTAATGTGAATAAAACCCATAGTCCATTCTATTTTGTATCTTTAAATAGAGCCCAAAAAGCGCAGAAAAAACAGTATCACGCTCAATTGGGCGTTGGGCGATTTTCCTGAAAATCGACGCGCAGATTTTGTAGAAAGATAGCCCAATTTGCGCCCAATCTGGCAACACTACTAACTATTTCTTCTGATGGGAACTTAACTGATTTTGCTTTCTTCTGAAAAAAATTGTCAATGGTCTTATCAGTCTATCGTTTTACACTTTCACTACTATTTCTACCTCCATCGCTAACTAATATAAGAAGTTTGTCCTACTGTTGCAAATTAAAAGTAATCGAGAAGTTAAATTAAACAACACTACTTGAATTAATACGAAAGTACAAGCAAAGCAACGGCAAGTACCGCAGGTAGAGGAAAGCGAATGGCTTTTATTTTTATAGTCTTGTCATAAAAATTGTGAAGAAAAATTGTAGAATCAATTTTAGTGGCATCAAACCAACTGATCATTTTCAGCAATCAATAGTGTATAGAAATTCCACGAAAAAATATTTAAGTAAATTTCTAAGAACAAAATTTATTCTTGCCAATGCTCATAAATATAAAGATCTGCCAAGGCACCTGAATCAACATAACTCTTTGGAATCATTGTCCGCCACCAATACTGAATGAAAAATCTAATGAATAATTTTTGGATCTTTCTAAGAAAACTCAATGCTTGTGCCCCTGTCCGAAAGAGTGAACCACCAGAATCAATGCACCAATTAGTTTGGACCACTGACTTATAACAATTGACTAAGCGATTTGCTATTTCATGTGGCACAAAAAATATTCTGTTTCTGTATATCAGAGTTGGAGCACCCTTCAAAATTTTTTCTACATAAAAAACATGTAAAACTCAACCAATAAGATGAAATTTTACACGCCGAAAATCGAATTAAATTAAAAAAAAAATATTTTCTTGTGTTCAAGTGTAATTTTAAACGCTTATAAGGAATTAAATTCATTCCGACTATAATTTTCAAAAGTTATTTTTACCTGAATACTGCGTATAGGCAAGAGAGACGGAGCATGGTAAACATTATCTTTACCTTATTCTTTCTGCGGTAATTGCATCTGCAGCCAACATAAAAATATTAAATGGCGTAAGAAAACGTTCAGTAAGCAATATTTTGGGTTGATAGCTCCAACTCTATCATAGGGCGAATGAGAAAACTGTAAAGCTTATACCATTCTTTCCTATTGGAAAATGACAATACGCTCAGTCCGTTGCTTTAAGTTAGTGGTTTGGACCGTTGTCGGTGAATAGTTATTCATTCAAATTCTTAAGAACAATTTGCAAGTGTATTTCTAAGAAAAATTTAATGCTTCCCTACGAACGTGAAAATTATGAACAACTCAGGCTTGAATCAGTGTGTGAAAAATTAACAGGTGGCTAGAAGTTGATTGGATGGAACCAGGGTTTTACAAGAAGAACCGTAAAACAAAATTTGTTAAGTCAACGCTTAAATACAATTGTGACGGGCAACGCCAAACGACAGAAAAATGCTGCTGTCAAACTTCTAAAAGAACAGCGACTTATGCGAATGCGCAAATTACGACGGGTGACGGTCAGTGGTCGACGAAGTTGCCGTCGGGATTGATCAATTTCTAATTCTGCCGGTCGTCGCTGCAGTACTACCAACCAACAAAATCAAATGAATGAAATTGTTGTGGTATTTATTTTTGTCAAGGTTGTAAGACATCGCGTCAATTTCAAAACAATAAATTTTGTTGAAACATTGATTGAGGAAGTGCGAAATCATAAAATAATACAAGACAACCAGTATATAGACGAGCTGACAAAAATGACATGGTTTGGATGGATATTTCGAGGCGCTTAAATACAAATAGTAAAGTTGTGATATTTTTGGAATTTAGTTAATTTCTGTATTTTAAATTCTTCCTTTCCACACTTTGGGGTCCATTGCAATTCTTTCAAAATAATACAAAATATTCTCGATAAAAATCTGTTTCAAAACGAAATACAAAACGCTCAAAACTAATAACAAATGAAATCTCAGTATCTTCTTGTTTAAAATTCGCCGCTCACCGCCTGTCGTTGCAATTGAACTCCCAATTTTTCGACTACCTGTTTTGACAGCGAATTTCCCGCTGCTGTCTACCATCAGAAAATCAGATAAGTAAAACAAATTATAATCGCTGACAAATTTCTTAGAAACAATAACACTTTTTAAGCTCGAAATTGTGTTCTTTTTCATATATATGAGTAATGGGCGCAACAAAAATATAAAAAAGCATCTTCATAACGGGGCTGCTAAACATTACGGCCATTTTCTAAGCAATCAAATACTAAAATAAATATGAATTCCAAAATTACTTACTATCCTGTGATAGGTATGATAGATGACTCTTCGATACTATATAAAAGCGGAAAAAAATTCTAAAAAACATAACAAGATGCAGCTGGTGATAGGGCCAATTTACTAGATTTGTTTCTGTCATCTCACCCTGACAAATATTCTATCTCAGTCGGCTCCCCTCTTGGTAATTCAGACCACTGTCTAATCACGGCTCAATTTATCACCTCATCTCTGCGCCGCCCCACTTCTCCACCTACAAGTAGGCTTCTCTGGCACTATAAGAACGCTGATTGGGAAAGTCTCAATCAGTATCTAAGAGATATAGATTGGTCGGTTTGTTTTGCTTCGAGGGATGCTGATGAATGCACATTAGAACTTAGTAACTTACTAAGTCTAGGCATGCGTGAATATATTCCGTATTCTTACAGCAGATCTCAACAACAGCAAAATCGCTCTTGGTTTAACGATAAGTGCAACCAAGCTATAAAAGCGAAAGAGTCTGCTTTTCGCGCCTATCAAGTGCATCCTTGTCCAGAACTGAAAGAAATCTACAAGACTGCACGGAACACCTGCAAGTCCATTATCCAGAGAGAAAAATTTCTTTTTGACCAGAATGTTAGACAAAGAATCTTGGCAAGCCGCAAAGGTAGTAAAGGTTTCTGGTCCCTGGTCAAAACCATCAGGAACAACTTCAGCAGTTCCTCTATACCTTCACTACTTAATAATGGTGAAGTGGTTGTTGACTCCCAGGATAAAGCCAATATTTTGGCTGCTGGATTCGCATCAAATTCTTTTCTTCCACCTACTTCACAGGCACCTGTCGTGCATCCCCCGTGCGGATGTGTACAAGAGCCAATACACATCCGTACGAGAGATGTGTTCAAGGTCCTTAATGGTATCAACGTCTCTAAAGCCGCAGGTCCTGATGGTTTCTCGCCCCTATTAATTAAAAGCTGTGCCTCATCCTTGGCTAAACCTCTGCGCAAACTATTCTACCTGTCCTATTCGACAGGAAAATTTCCAACTGCTTGGAAACTAGCTCACGTTCAGCCTATTCCCAAGAAAGGAGAGGGTAGCGATCCCTCAAATTATCGACCAATTGCAATCACTTCGATTCTTTCAAAGGTTTTTGAATCTATCATTAACTCCAAATTAATGAAGTATCTGGAAACCAATCAGCTCATCAACGATCGCCAATACGGCTTCCGGCACGGTCGCTCATCTGGAGACTTGCTGACTTTTCTTACGGAACGTTGGAATCGTAGCCTTCACAATTTTGGTGAGTCCAAAATCGTTGCTCTAGATATTTCAAAAGCCTTTGATAGAGTCTGGCATCCAGCCCTTTTAGCCAAACTCAAAGCACTTGGTCTTTCCCCTCCTCTTCTATTATGGATTGAAAGTTTTTTATCTAGTCGCCAAATACGTGTTGTATTAGATGGCGTTATATCTGAACCTCATCCTATTAATGCCGGTGTCCCCCAGGGCTCTGTTATTTCTCCGACTCTATTTCTAATCTTCATTAATGATCTGCTTTCCCTTACTTTTAATCCTATCCATAGCTTTGCTGATGACAGTACCCTTGATTTCGCATACTCCTTTGACACCATTGCGGATTCCAGAGGGAACGCCACATGTGTTAAACGAGACTGCATGATTAGATCATTGAATAACGATCTTGACAATATTCTCGCTTGGGGCAAAGTGAATCGCGTCGAATTCAATGCATCTAAGACCCAAAGCTGTCTCATCTCATTAAAACAAGACCATCACTTAACCACTCCCGTTTCGTTTGATGGAGCATTAATTTCTGATTCACCGTCACTAAGAATTCTTGGCATTAATATTTCCAGTAAGTTAAGCTGGACAGATCACATCTTCTCGGTTGCCAAAGAAGCATCAAAATGTCTTGGTTTTTTGAAAAGGTGTAAGAAATATTTCAGCCCATCAAATATAGCGCTCCTCTACAAGTCCTACATCAGACCTAGAATGGAATACAATTCCCATATCTGGGCCGGGGCTGGTCGCACAGCCTTAGCTTCATTGGATATTGTCCAAAAGAGAGCCTGCAAGCTCATTGGCGATGTGGCAATTACTCGTCATATCGACTCGCTCGAGCACCGTCGCAATGTTGGATGCCTTTCGCTCCTTTATCGCTATATGCATGGTCAATGTTCTGATGAAATATCTAGTCTGATCCCTTGTAGAATAGCTCCTGCACGCAATACTCGCGCTGCATCCCGCGCTCATCCTTTTACCCTTCAAATTACCTTCGGCCGTACACTAAAATTCCGTGATGCTTTCTTATCCCGAACTGTGCGAATGTGGAACAGTCTACCATCTTCTGTCTTTCCTCCGGCATACAACCTGCGAAAGTTTAAGGGCGACATACATCGGTACCTCCGCCGCTCTCCACATTTCCCTTAATACTTTTCCTATCTCCATCCTGCCACGCTGTGCTTTGCATCATAGGGTATCCCCTGAGCTTGGCTTAATAATATAAAAAAAAAGACAAACAAACCATACAAACCAAATCGTACTATACTAAAGTCATCCTGTTAAACTTTTATAACATTTAATTCACCGCGAAGGAGAGGTGGCGATTTGGGGGATCTATGACCCCCGTGACCTTTCTCTGTATACGGTCGTGATACTGGTAAGAGGGGTGCACCAAAGCGAGTGCGATATCATACAAATTTTGGGCAGAAAGCATGTTGCATGAAATTTCTGTACTTTTATACGGTTTGTGCAGGTAAAAAGTGGACTGTTATCCGCGTTTGACTGTATTTTGTTTTCACAAGTAAAATGTACATCTGGGATTGGCATAAATATGTAGGTACATATAGCAATAATTTTTCGGAAAATCTCCTTAAAATACTGAAATATTTGCTTTTCGCCCAAAATTAAGGGACATATAGCATTTTGTGAAAAATTATTTCAATTTATTTCTTAGTAATCATCTAAAAATGTATTCTTGCATCTTATTAAAAAATATATAATTTTGTGATATATAATAATTTTAGTTTTAATTTCTGGTAGAGTTTTAATTTTTTCCATACATTTGTCTTCGTGCTACTATTGAACATGAACTCCGCCACTTTAAAACAAGGGTGTTGATGACTGGTGTATTTGAGATAGGACTAGGTTTTTTTCTTGTATGGTTTTGTCGTGGAGTAATATTTCTGCTTAAACAATGGTAAAAACTAAGCATATTTTTCTACCGCACAATTAAAATAACAATGAAATATTGAATAACAACAAAATTACGGCTCGTATAAGAAAAAGTGCTCCAATCGTCAAGCAGGTTCCCCGGACTTTAGAACTGTTGATAAATATGACGGTAAAGACATTTTTACTATTTAAATTTTTTCGCTTTTATAGAGAAAATATTTGTTTTTCGGATTAATATTTCCGAAGTTTTATCTCGAAAGTTTTTTTAAAAAAAGATTTTGGTATAGTTTCGTTAATAAAAGAATTTGAAAACGGGAGTTTTTTGGAAAAAAAGGGGAATGACCGACATGAACAGGCATGAGAAATATCTTAAACGATACATTATTATACTCTAAGCATATTTTATTAACAATGTTTATTTCAATTTCTTTCATTTAAGCGGGGGAAAGCTTTGTCGGTCGGTTGTATTTTGAACGACTTTTTTGGGTGAAAAAGTGGACTTTTCTGTCACTCGTGATTGTGCGGAATTGGTGCATCATTGAAAATGACTTCCTATGAGAGAAATGTTCACAACAGAGCACTTATGGTCATGGCAGAAAGAACTGCAAAATTATATCCGAAATGTAGTAATTTGGTTGTATGTGATCCAAGTGCATGAAAATGTGGTATTCAGCAGCTAAAATGTTCCGAGAAGGTTTTCTGAATCGGTAAAATAGTACACCACCCTGTAGTACTCGGTGAGACCTTTAATTCGATATGCAACATGGTGTATTGGAAACTATCGCCTGCAGCCCCCCCCCCCCCCCCCAAATAAAGTATCCAGGGCGGGAATTTCTTCTACGAATTGTACCTGAAAATTATGTGAGGCGAACAGTGAAATCCGTTTCCCGATCAAATATAACCCTAACGAGTTAGAGCCGATCTATGAAAAATATAGTATCTCAGTTGGAATAAAAAAAGTATGGGGATGAATATTTAAGTCTCTGAGTATAGGAGTGTGGGTACTCAAACTTCTTCTAAGTATATAAAAAACTCGATTCTGTACTAGATTTTTCAGAATGTAATAGATCAGACTTTGACCCACAACCACAGTCTTCCCCGGCTTCAGACATCTCGTTTCAAACATCTCTCGTGAATGTTGGTGTAGGACCTAAAATTCCCCGGATATATTGTACCTAACTCGTTTTTTTTTTATGAAAATATACAAAATCCCCTATAAAAGATCCACGTGTTTTTTTAAAAACAATTCTTTATATGGTGCGTCTTCAAAACAGTATGTTTTTACGACATTGGCAAAATGTTTGTATCTTTTCCAAAAAATACCCTAAAATAAACTCGAAATAAAAAGAGGGGAAAATGCTATCCAACCTATTTTTCAGAAGTTTAAAAAAATATAAAACATGGAAGCTTTAAAGCACATCTTTTCGAAAAAAAAGGAATTATCAAAATGCAATTTCTAAAAAATTATAAGATGCTGGAGAAAGGGATTTTTTCATACAGAATTTTGTATGGATCTTTCGAGTTAATAACATAGTCCATTATTCCTGATAAACAAAGTCACTAATCAACGTTTCATTATCCAACCCTTAAAATAACATCGATAGACCTTAATTTCATAAACGCATAACCTTACCCTGTAAAACGCCCTAATTTCTATTGCATATAGAAAATAACCATAAACACACTCATTCTGGGGGAAGGAAACAAAGCCATTAATTATTGCCTTTCAGCAACTCCCAACTAACTACGTACCTAAACTATGTATGTATGTATATAAGAGTGCGGATATAAATTAATCAATGTCATCCTATTCTGACGTGCAGACACACAGTATAGACCACCAAGTTGTGAGTACACAAAAGATTATATCTGGAAAAAGTGAAAAGAGAATTGCACAGCCTTCATCTGGGGAAATTCATTTGCAAATTACTTAATGACTTTCTAATTTTCCCCTGTAGTACCTTACTATGCTACTACATATGCTTCTTCTTCTTCTTCTTCTTTCTTAAGTACCACAACGAGCAACCATTCTAGCATTAAACGTGTCAGTGTTAATTAAAAACTCTTTACGTTTCCGGCTTAAATGTTCTCGCCCACTTGGATGAAGTTGAAGACTATATTATAATGATAATGGTCTGTGAACACTGTTCAAGTTTCTGAGTGCGAGGACTTTTTTTGTTTTGGTACTGCCACTATCTATCCACTAAAATTATTAGTATTCCACTCATATGACGTCCGAAGATTTTAAAGGAAAAATCCAGGTGAAAAGGCTTGTACCGCTAACATTCTTTCTTCTTTGAATCTGTGGAAAACTGCCTGAGAAGAGGGTGAATTGGTTCAGAAACACCAACAACCATGGTTTCACCCTTTTTCCATAACAAGATTGCATATAAACAAGGCAATCCTGTTGGGAAGGTGGTTGGGTGGAGGTGGTGGGGGGGGGGGGGGTTGATAGGGTTGGGGAAGGAAAATTCACGGGTGCACCCAGGTGGAGAGAGACTAAGTGTATGTAGATAGGTATATATATATGTATATGCAGGACTATAGTATAAGAGGTTGAAGAGAAGTAGCTTCTCGAACAGATGGAGCGAAAAAACACTTCTATGGGTCTAGAGGGAAAAAAGGAAATTGACAATTTCGGGTAACATCTGGTGTTGAGTGTGCGGTTTACGAAGTTAAATTGTAAATTTGTGAATTGGAAATAACCTTTATTGGGTGCTAGAAGCTCTACAATTTCCTTGGTTAAGTTGGATTCTTTAGTGTTACTTACTGATTGTATATAGTATAGAGTAGGTACCTATCGGACGTTCTTTTTATAGTCTTCAGAATATAGTCCAGATACTGAGGAAAAGATAAATGGTTGGTTACTATACTCTATACTGTATGCCAGACTTACGAGTGCCAATGATCCTTTTCCATTGCCTCAACAAACTGAGCCAGCCCTTTATATATAATATTATATATACATATATACAATAATTGCGGTGAACATGATTTTTATTTTAACGAACTAGCAACTTTCCCTACCCCACTGATTTTAAGTCTAGACTTAACGAAACTTTTTGTTCTTTCGCCACCACTTGACTTGTCTCCTGCTATGGCTAATGTAGAAACATTTTTCTTATCGTGTTTTCTGCAAGAATGAATTTCATTTTTTCTTGGCTAAAAGTATTTTGTGTATCAACAACAATTTTTATCCCAGCATCCCGAAGACTCTTCCCAATCCCCCGGAGAAAAGGAATAATATTTTAAAGTTCCTGAGGAACCGTCCCCTGTACCGCCTGCTTGTATCAATTTATCATAAAAATGACTTGTTAATAATTCAGGGGTGATTTTTGTTTTGTTTGAAACTTTTGTTGCTTCGTTTTTTTTTGTTGTTTTTTATTCTAACTTGAGGTGCGCTCCACAAAATACTGCTATGAATATTATAGGACTACTTTCATGTAGCTGAAGTCTTCTGTCATGTATTTTGTCGGGTTTGGTTCGAAACTTTGTAATATCTATTAGAGAAGAAGTGATAAGTCTGAAAGTAGCTCAAATGTTGACATATATATACATATGCATACATAGATGACATGAAAGTGCTTAAATGTGGGATTTAAATTTGTAATAGTAGTTACCTATATTCCATTAGAGTATGCTGGGACAAAGATCTTAAGGTAAGTCCTCTTCTATTATTTGAAACACTTAATTGTTTTCGAAGGAAGAATACGTAGAGTAAACATTTAGAAGCTATTTTCAGTACACAGAAAATGCGAATCTTTCATAGGTATAGCGACCAACCGAGGGTCAAAGTCCATACAATGTAGCAGATGAAAATCAAGCTATGTGTAAGTTAGTTGGTTGGTTTAAGAAGGAGATGAAAGGTTACAAGGAGCTGCGGCCATTGAGAGTATCTAGCAAGACTAGTCCTCTTGAGTAATCTTTAAGAATCTGCAGAGTCGTCTGTTCACTAACTCACTAGGGTCTATATAGCTGTGGTTTACCAAAGCCAAATGTTGTTACTCTATCTTTAACTATTGCTGGACATTAACACAAAACATGTAAAGTAGTTTCATCATTCTCCAGGTACAGTTTACAGATAGTCGGAAATTTCCAGGCTTCTAGGTCTTTTACCACTCTCCGGCATATGGTCTGATGCCGTAGCCAGTTCAGGAATTGCATCGGGAACCTCTACAGTCATTTTACCAAAAAGTCCTCCTACATGAATTTTGTGCACAGCAGTGTCTGCCACACCCCACCCTCCCTCCTTTTGGTTATCACACATGAAGAGTCTTTCTGAGAAAAATACGAAATATCAGAGCAGTTAGCCAAATTTTTTTAATTAAGCTCGGCAAGCTTTGTTCTGATAGTGTACGGAGATGCGAATATCTTTTTACAACTATGAATTTCTCTCTGTTTTTATTTTTGCCAGTCGTTCAATTTCAAAATTAATTAAGAAAACAGTTACCCATCCTTTTTTAGGGGCACTGTTGATGGGAAACAGATTTTGTAATGGAATTACTCAAAAGCAGCAATATTTGCTCACTTTGTGAATTAAATGAATTAATATTATTGGAAAGGGTATTTCAGAATGTTTTTCATTTTTGAAACTTAAAAATAAAATGCCAGAATTAGTTGGAGCATCACTCTAGGAATAGCGTTGATTTCGTCTTTGATTTCTTTTTTTAAAACATTCAAGTTGGGTGGTACAGGATTGAAAACTTTACTTTTTAAGTAGCCTCATGGGAAGAAATCAGTAGGCGTCAAATCTGGACTCCTCGTTGGCCAGTTGATGCCTCCTCGGCGACTAATTACTCTTTCATGGGAAGTGACTCACTCCATCTTGCTGGAAAAATGTATTTCGGTTGTAGCCAATCTGATCTTGCATTTATGGAACCAAAAAAGTCCGGATCATATTGCAATATCCATATGAATTAACGGTTTAAACGCGACCACGGTTATCATCGAAAAACTATGGCCCAAACGACAACCTTAGGCGAGTGTAGCGGTTTCTGATGAAGTTCCAGTGGATTATCGGAAGCCTAATATCTACAATTTTGATTATTCACGTGGCGAGTGATACGAAAATTGGATTCATTAAAGAACCATATGTCATTGAAGCGCATATAACAATTTTTCATTGTTCTGCAGAATTCGACGCGTTTAACAGGATCATCGGGCTTTATCTCTTGCACAACAACAATTTTGTAGGGGTGAAAATGTAAATCTTTCCGTATAATGCGATGAACCGCGGATTTGTTTAAATTTAAAGAAGTTGCGCGTAATCGTAATAACTGTCCTTGATTCTCCATAGTAGACTGACGAACGAGCTCGATGTTTGTGTCGGTTCTTGATGTCCTTTTACACCCAGTTGATTTATCTGGTAAGGACGTCGAGCAATAGTACAAGGATTGTCGTTTTTATAAAAATTTCGCATATAAAATGCGCGCTACGTGAAAGTGAGTGGGTAGCATTGGACGTGGAGTTCAGGCTGTCAGTATGAACTGACAGTTCACTCCGTGCAGGGCGGCACGCTAGCACCTCGGCTATTGCGGGAGAGTTTTGGAGTGGGTAAACTAAATACTTGCTACTATCACGCATCATATACACAAATAGATGCCTTAATAAAACGAGACATCACATCCAGTCTTTGAGGGACTTTTACGTCACTTACCTTAACTTACTGTAAGGGGACAAATCGACTGCTGTTCCCCGCCCTTCCTTGACATTGCCGGCACAGGTGTGGAATGTCCCTTCTGATGACCTGAAAGTAGCGGAGAAGCGGACCAGTTCGACCTTTATTGCTAGGGGAGGGCGCCAGGAGAGTGACAGGAGAAAAACTCTGAAAGCCGCATTACTTTATAAAATATTGCTTTAATGTCAGAAGCAGCCGCAATTCATATCATCAATAGTATTGGACTACATTTTAGCATTAGCAAGTGAAATTCTCATTTACTGGGAGAAGTCCTTGACACAAATTTATCATTATTAGGTATAATTCAAATATCACATTTCAGGGTGAGACATTTACCAACTTAAGTAATAGTTTGAATGTGCACAAGTAAGTACATACTTACCGATTTTAATGCTTGATTACGTTGATCTTGAGGAGGCGTCCTAGAGTCTTCCCTGCAAATTCTTCATAATAAAAATATGGTTGGACACAAATCCCTAAACATCCAATGTCTGGCCTAAATATAGTTCTCCTGGTCTCCTGGAGGCCGTGGCCTTATACGTACCTGCTTCCCATGACTCCGCTTTAGCCTTGCTCGGAGTATATCTTGACTTTTCGCTGAAATTGCGGACAGAGGGCCATATCACGGCACTGACTTGATCAAAATTTAAAGACATTATTGAAAATTGCATATGTGCGAAGCATAAACCCTGTCACCTGTTTTTCCAGTGTACTTTTTTTATTTTGGGTCACATCTTCACCATTAATTTACGAGCAATGACCTATAGCACGGGATTCTTATTAGAATTGTTGTGACTCAGGTACCTATGCCCCGAATCACAACCATTAGGTCAATACATCAATATATTGCCCTATACAATATATTGATGTATCACATAAATGACCCTGAAAATGAAAAGTTATTTAATTTAAAATTTCATTTGAAATTTAAAATGCATTTAAAAATGCATTTCCATATCATAACAAAATGCAATTTAGCATAAATTGCATTTTGTTATCAGGCATGCATTTCATTCCCACGATATGCACTGCACACTTACCTACGTACAGTGTCTTCTTCTTTTCTCTTTTTGTACGTACACTGTACACTGCACATACGTATATTATTCAATTTGTAATCTAATTGTATGTACATACATACATACAATTATTACAATTATTCTCGCCCGCTTAAAATTAATATTTCAAGACGGGCGCACAAGTGCATATCAGATTACAGTTTTGCTGTCATGCATATGCATTGCTACCAAAGTTTTTTGCATTTTCTCACGTACGTTTTTTCAACGTCGTGAGAAAGCAATAAAACAATAAGATAAAAAAGCTTTTAAAAAAGTGATCGTGGGTACCTGGGGCCATCAAGCCCAAACCACGGGGAGTCGTTTTTTGAAATCCGCCGAGAGTTGTACTGGAATAAAGATATTTGCTTCTAAATTGAAATTTGTAACCAAAAAGATTTTTGTGTCTAAAAAAATTTTGTCAAGTGACTCGAATCGAATAATAAGATTCAAAATTTGTTAATAAAAAGATTTTGTGTCTAAAATAATTTTATCAGGTGACTCGAATCGAATAATAAGATTCAAAATTTGTTAATAAAAAGATTTTGTGTCGAAAATAAATAATCAAGTGAAAGGAAAGGAGTTTGTTTAACTATAAAAGCTGTGTGCTCTCTCCAGGAGCACGGCACGCACGCACGACGTAACATACTGGTGGCAGCGGTGTACCTACCCGAAAAATCAGTGCCTATAAATAATAAAATAAAAAGAAAAAATTTAATAATAATAATAATAAAAAAAAAAAAAAAATAAACCCGGGTACCCAACAAGGGTACTTAGAGGAAATTTAAAGTTTAAGCGCCAGAGCGCTCCCTGCCTCACAAAGACGTGCCAAAGAAGGAAGACATCTGGATATCGTCATCACCATACCATTGTCATCCAACACCTACGCACAACATACAACAGCAACATCTTTAGCCCAACTCTAAATCTCCTAGAAATCGTCGCCCCGGACGCGCGACGTACTGACATCAACATCAACAAAACAAATATACTAGCAACTATAACAATATTGGATAAAGTTAAAGGTAGCGTGAAAAGCTGTTTATTTTATCCGTATTTTTACCCATATTATAAATATATATATATTATTGTTATTATCCAGTCATTTATACCCCATAAGAACAATTTAGTGCAAACAATATTTTCCACATATATAAGTGATTTCCTTTTTTTTTTCGTAAGAAACAGTGCAAAATTTCCCCGGCTTAACTCGATTTAATATAGATAATTGTATCATTTTATCCAATTATCACCTTCCACCCTTCCATGAAGCGACCTCTGCGGTAAGACCTCGTGAGCTTGCTGGTCAGAGGACTTCGAAAAATCAACAATCTGTCCCCTGCGATAGAATTTTGTAAGGCTATCGTTCAGCGGAGAGATTTTGATTGGAAAGAGTGTTCCAGAAATAGTTCCTATTCCCGAATTTATTTTAAAATTTATGTAAATACAAATTCAATTTCCAGTTTTCTTTTTAACAAAAATATTCACATATAAATAGCTTACTGCCTGTTTCAAATTGTTGAGAGTATTAGTCAATTTTTGCATGTGTTTCTCCTATCCTCTCTGTTCCATAAAATTTTCCCACGTCTTCTAAATTTTTTTTTTTTTTACAAAATTTAACAAACTTGATCCCAATATTCTCCGATCCCATCAATTGATCTGCTGCTTGGCAGCTGCTACATATATATATACAAAGTCAATTATAATTAACAAGCAAGTGTTTTTATTTATTTTCGCGCACAACTCTCAGATTTTCCTTAAAATTTTGTTTCTTTACAAAAAAAAATACGTAAACATATACCTAATTTCTCCCAATTTGAATAAATTTCATACTAAATTTCAACCTAATTCTCGGATTTTTACTGCTCAACAAAACATGACAAACGAAAACAAAACATTCGACGAGCTTTGCTTGTCTCAGGTCCAAAGAACCGCAGAAGTTAGACAAATCTTGGCCGAATATCACAAAGCTAATAAAGGAAAAAGGACTTCGGATTTTACTTCCGAAAAACTTCAAAGATTGGAAGACTTGTGGGCTTCATTCGAAAAAAACGGAAACCCTTATTCAAGATCATGAAGATTTCGATGAATCTCATGATTATTATAAACAGTCATGTTATGACAAAACAGAGGACTGGTACAACCTTACCAAGGCAACTCTGTCTGATAGGTTAAAATCCATTTCACTCCATACAGAGCGCACAAATAACCCGTTTTACATTCCACTTCCAAAAACTTCACAAAAAACAACTGCAGCTGATAATCAAGACAACACAGACAATAATCAATCTAATTCAGTAAGGTTTAGGTTGCAGGATCATAGGCAAAAGTCAATATCGCGAATTATACAATCGATCAATTTTAATTCATTATCGACTACAACACAGACATATCTGACACAAAAGATAAATTCATTGAACAAATACTGGGATGATTTCGAGGCAACGCACAATGAATTAATTTCATATACCAGCCCCAACGACCTCGAAAATGACTATTTTAAAAATGATGTTTACGCCGATATAGAAACATCATACACAGACACTATAATTGCGCTCCAAGAACACTTGGACTCAAGATCCCAAAACTTAACAAATAATACAACTAATTTCAGGGAAAATCATAGTAATGTCTCCTTTAGAGACCAATCTACCTCCTTCCTATCAGAAGCTAGATCGCTCATCCCCAATTTCAGTGGAAATCCGAAAGATCTCCACAAATTTATCTCCAGTTGTGATGACATATACGCGACGGCATCGACGGTGAACGAAAAACACTCCCTCCTTAGCTTAATAAGGAGTAAATTATCTGCAGAGGCATATGATGTATATAGATACAATGAGATATCAGAGTGGCCTGATCTAAAATTGATATTGACTCAAACTTTTGAAGTTAAAACTCCTAGATCCACCTTACAGTCTCAATTAAGTAATTCGAGACAAAGTAGAGAGGAAAGTGTAAAAGACTTCCTTCAAAGACTAAATGCAACACTATCCAAATTAAATGAGGCAACGCACTCTTACACAACGGATAAAGTACTACTAAAATCATTATTAAAAGATAATGAGAGTCAGGCTGTAAGGGCAATTGAAGACGGATTATCCAATCCACAATTACAGACTTTAGCTAAAGTTCATCCTGATAAATCCTTCGCTTCACTAAGGTCAAATATTCTAGATCACTCATCACGTATAGAGCAAAGGCAACCTAATTTTCAAGCAAATAACAAGGTAAATCAATATCCCTTTCAACAGAATGGCAATTCAAATCTACTTTGTTTTAAATGTGGTAGACTGGGGCATGCTGTTTCAAAATGCCCAGTCATACAACGCTCAACGCAAAATTTTAACACAATTCCAAGAATTAATTCGCAATTACAACAACGTCCTACAGATTACAATAAGGTTACATCTCCGTCACAGGTTCCATCTTGTCGATATTGTCATCGGATGGGACATACACTCGAGGAATGCAGGACTAGAGCTGCAAATAATAATCGTCTTAATAGCAGCCAAGGAAATCGAAATAATTTTCAAAAGGTAAGCGATACTCCGCGAACGAACACGGCTGAGAGACAGCCACAAAACAGGGACTGGCAACAGCCGGTAATCCGAGAAAATCGAGCTCCACCGCCGAGATACAACAACGCAAACGTCTCGGCAAAAAGATCACCATCTCCAATGAGGAAAAATAATAGAAGTTCATCGGCATCCAGGCAGGGAAACTGGAAGCAGCGGGAGGTAAATTTCGGCAACCTCTCGCAGATACAAACAAAGGCACAAGTTCACAGGAGTCCCGAAACAATATCGACAGGAAATTAGACAAAAACAAATTAATTCAAATCCCTGTCCAAATAAATAAAAATTCGCTAACTCTTTCCTTGTCCATCGATATCTGCTCTGCTCCAAAACTCACATTTTTAATTGATACGGGAGCAGAGATCAGTTTAATTAAACCCCATCCATTAAAGCCAGACAGTATCTGCTACAGAGATGCTGTCTGTAATATAAATACATTGTTTACTGAGTCCACTTGTACAGAAGGACTAATATTCGCAAAATTATCTCTGGAATCTGAGCAAAATATCTCCATCTTAGAACACCCATTTCAAATAGTGGGAAATAACTCCATCCTCTCATACGATGGCCTGCTTGGTCACGACTTTCTATCTCGATACAATGCTAGTATCAATTACAAAAATAAATACATTTCTCTAGAAACTAACGATTCAAATGAATTTTATCCGTATGAGGAATACTATTCAAATTACCCATATGTTTATTTGAAAAGCGAAGACCCAGAAAAGAGGTCTCATACTAAAAGTTTACTGTATACGGAGATAACATTCTCCAACAAACAAAATTATAAAAATTTATCTCCATCAATTGTTTCGCAAAGCAATGTAAATCAATCTCCATCAAATGCTTCACAAGAAGTGAAGCGAAAAAATAATAACAATCTATCTCCATCCAATGCTTCACAGGAAGTGAAGCCCAAAGGTAATTCCAAAATAAAAATATCACCATCAGTAGTTCCAACCCAAATGGAACTAAATAATAACGACAATCTATCCCCATCTACAGCCGCACAAAAGGCTGCATCAAACAAAAATCTATCTCCATCATCTAGCACTTCACAAAATGTGAAGTCTAGTAATAAATCAAAAAGAAGTCAAGGAATCTCAATAAATGTTTAACTTCTTCAAATTCTATCGAGTCGGAATCATCGAATAACTCCTTCATAATTCCACAAAAGTTGGAATCATATCTCCTTCCTAACAAACATCAGAAAGAATCGGATAAATTAAACAAAATTAAAATTCCGGCTCGATCAGAATTCATCATTGAAATTCCAACTCCTTCTCTTCAAGATGAATCGGTCTGTTTCAAGAAGGAAATAAGGCCAGGCTTATTTCTTGGAAACTCGATCGTCGAACCAGTCAATGGTATGGCAAAAGTCCTAATCCTCAATACAAATGAGGAGGACGCCGATCTGGGCCCTTACGAGGTGAACCCAGTATACCAAGACTTGGACGACTTTGTAGTCATCTCTACAGACTCAAACAGAGATCCAATTAAGGGCAGAATAAGAAAACTGCAAAACCTTATAAAATTGGATCACTGTAATTCAGAAGAGTCCGAGAGTATTCGCGATATCTGTAGGGAATTCAACGATCTCTTCTTCATAGAAGGGGATTTCCTTTCATATACAGATGCGATTACCCACAAAATCGAGACCCTCCAAGATAAACCGCCCATTTACACCAAGCCTTATAGACTTCCTGAGGCAAGCCGAACTGAAATAAACCGGCAGATACAAGAAATGCTGCAGTCTGATATTATAAAACCTTCCCATAGTCCCTGGAATTCTCCACTTCTCCTGGTTCCTAAAAAACCAGATGAGAATGGAAATAAAAAGTGGCGAGTTGTGGTAGATTTTCGTCGTATTAACGACATTACTATTGGCGATGCATACCCACTGCCTAATATCACTGATATATTAGACCAGTTGGGGAAGTCGAAATATTTCACCACACTCGACCTAGCCAGTGGATTTCACCAGATAAAGATGGACTCGAAGGACAGGGAGAAAACCGCCTTTAGCACACCCTATGGCCACTACGAATACAATCGCATGCCATTTGGTTTAAAAGGCGCCCCTGCAACCTTTCAACGAGCCATGAATAATGTTTTATCTGGCCTTCAAGGCATATATTGCTTCGTATACATGGACGATATTGTAGTTCATGGATACAATCTAAAAGATCACAACACAAGACTCACAGCAGTATTTAGCCGTCTCCGAAATTTTAATCTGAAACTCCAACCAGACAAGTGCCATTTCCTAAGAAAGGAAATTATGTATTTAGGGCACATAATTACAGAAAATGGAGTCAAACCTGACCCAGCGAAAATTAAGTCAGTTCAGTCATACCCCAGACCCAGGAAGGAAAAAGATATTAAAGCCTTCCTTGGTTTTGTCGGCTATTATCGCCGCTTTATACCAAATTTTTCAAAGATTGCGAAACCTCTTACAAGTCTTTTGAAAAAAGATACTCCTTTCAAGTTTGACGCAATCTGCGACGAAGCATTTTGCGAATTACGCAACAAATTAATTTCAGCACCAATTTTATCATATCCCGACTTCGACAAGCAATTTTTTGTCACCTCTGATGCCAGTGACTACGCCATCGGAGCAGTACTTTCACAAGTTGATGATCAAGAAGATCATCCAATCGCCTATGTGAGTCGAGTTCTCAATGGTGCAGAGACTCGTTACTCAACAATAGAGAAAGAGCTCTTGGCAATAGTTTTCGCAGTTGAGCAATTCAGACCATACGTTTATGGCAGACAGTTTACAATTATAACTGACCATAAACCATTAGTATGGCTCATGAATCTGAAGGATCACTCCTCAAGACTGATGAGATGGAGAATACGTCTTGAGGAATATGACTACAAAATAGTCCATAAATCAGGCAAGCTCAACACAAATGCAGATGCTCTCAGTAGAGCCATTCCAGAAAGCAACGAAAAGTTCGCAGAACCTACCACTAGCGTAAATGTGGTAACAAGGAATCAAGCCAGAGCTCAGGCGAATTTGAATACTCCCAACACGAGTGTAATTAATCAAAATCCAGCTCCATCACAAGTGAGCAATTCCGCAGTTACAATAACTGAGACTAATTTTCCCCTCCTACTGACTAAAAATGCGAATCCTAAATTTTTCATCTTGCCAATGCAAGATACAGAACTTGAAAGAGTGTTGGATTCGAAACTTAAATTTTCAGATAAATCTCCACTTTTAGAAAATGAACTGAACTTCTTCAAGAGAAAAGAGTCAACAGTAATTATTTCAAAAATTAATTTACCTTTTCGATCACAAAGAGATAGATTGGACCTTGAGAAAATTTTAACTGAGATTTGCTCATACACAGAAGCAAATCAGTTAAAACAAATAAATATCTCCTTCCCTATATTAGATCCACAGAATCTAATAATTATTAAAAACGCTTTTACCCAGATCTTCGCTAATCAGCAAATAAACATCAAACTCCATCAGGATTCAATTAAATATTTATCCGACAGCAATGAGATCGAGCAGATCTTAAAGGATTTTCATTCACTACCGACGGGAGGCCATCAAGGCGTTTCCCGTACTATCAAAAGAAATTAAAAAACAGTTCTACTGGCCTGGCATGTCAGACGATATAATAAAGTACGTAAGGAAATGTAAACTTTGTCAAATAAACAAAGTATCCAGAAATCCAAAAATTCCAATGAAAATCTCGAGCATAAGCTCCAAACCGTTCGAAAGAGTGTACCTAGATGTTGTAGGACCTCTCCCAATTTCTCATTCTGGAAACAAATATCTCCTTATATTCCAAGATGACCTTTCAAAATTTTCTGAGGCTATTCCCATAGTCGACACCGAGTCTAAGACATTAGCGGAAGCCTTCACGACAACAATAGTTTGTCGACATGGTATTCCAGAAAGTATCCTAACAGATCAAGGTTCCAACCTCATAAGTGGCATGTTCGCCGAGGTGTCAAAACTGCTGAAGATTAAAAGGCTCAAAACTACTCCATATCACCCTCAGACTAACGGTGCATTGGAGAGGAGCCACAGAACTTTAGCTGAATATCTCCGATCTTATGTGGCAAAAGATCCACAAGACTGGGATACATGGATCCCATATGCCATGTTTGTATACAATACCACCCCTCATTCGAGTACTAATTATACTCCACGCGAACTCCTATACGGATTCCCAGCCGAAATCCCAAACAATTTGAAATCATCACCAGCAGTTTGCTATAATTACGATAATTATGCAAACGAGCTGAAAGCGCGTCTACAACACAGCTTCAAAATAGCTAAAGACATAGCCATGGCCAATAAAGAAAAGTCCAAATTGCAATACGACAAAAGCTCCGCCCAGAAATCCTTCATAGTAGGAGATAAAGTCTTACTCAAGAGCAGAGTTCGAGATAACAAGTTCTCCCCACTATGGTCAGGCCCGTATGAGATAATGGAAATCAATTCCCCTGAAAATTCCACTATAAAAGTCAATAATAAAATTAGAAGAGTCCATAATAATGACTTAAAACTTTTTTCGGACTAATACAAAAAGCTTCATCCTCTTCAAAAAGACTTATTCCAATTGAATAACGCAATATCATCTTCCAGGTTTTCAAGATGATACAAATGGCAGTCTTCTTAATCTTCATCCCTTTAGCCTATGGCTCAGGAGTAGAAGTAAAGCAACTAAATGCTAGTGCAGGCATTTATTTTGAAGAAATTGGCAGAGCCAATTTCTATACCAACGAATGGAAAGTCGTCACCTATTACGACCTGGCGAATTTTAAATCGGAACTCAATAATATCCAGTTCATCGCACAGCAAATAACGATGACCTGCCAGAGACTTAATGGGAATTCAGCAATGGCCCACACCTGTAACGGTACGTTGCTACAAATAAATCTTATTATAGCAAACATAGAATATAGGAATATGTTACTTGTAACACAAAATAGGAAACAAAGAGCGCTATTTAATGCAATAGGCTCAATCTCTAAAGCTCTTTTTGGCACATTGGACGAAGACGATGCCAGGCTATATGATGAGCAAATCCATAACCTTACCTTAAACCAAAACTCCCTCCTTTCCCTTATGAAAAGCCAAACTGCAATAGTCGAAGCAACTGCAAATATTTTCAACAAAACTAAAACCGCAATTGAAAAGGAATTCCTGGTTATGCATAAAAAGTTGATATCGATTCAGATAGCCTCTTCTTTAATGGAAAACAGAACATTAGATAACAAAATATCCATTGAACTCGAATCCTTAATCTCACTAATCTCATTAATGGCATTTAGATACCAAAATACCCAAACAGAGCTAATAGATCTTCTAACAGATTCAAGGCATGGAAAATTCCACCCTACGCTCATATCCCCGAAAAAAAATTGAAGAAGTTTTATTGAATATCAGGCAGGAATTGCCCAGTTCAATGATGCTTCCCATAAATTCCAGACAAAATATAATTACACAGATATACAAATTAAGTACAATAGCCGCAAATATCTTCAATAATAAAATAATTATAGAGCTCAGAATTCCCCTTCCTTTCAAGGAACCATATCAAATTTTTAAAGCAATGCCATTACCTACACTCCTCAACGGATCTTTCGTGTACATTAACCCATTAAAGGAATATATCCTTATAGACTACAATCGTGAACACTATATTGAATTAACACTTCAGGATATCCATAATTGCGCAACGTTGGACCAAACGCATTTTTACTGTAAGATCTTATCGCCTATCCTAAACACAAATACAAAAGCAAACCAATGTGAAGTAAATTTGATTAAAAAGGAACCAATTACATCGAAATGCAAAATCCAAAAATTAGAACAAAATCATTATTGGACGCAATTATCGCAGCAAAACGCTTGGCTTTTCTCCCTAAAAGAATCCCTACATATAGATATAATTTGTGAAAATACCATTAATTCACAAACCCTGCATGGAACAGGAACAATGTATATCCATCCCGGTTGTTATGTACGAAGCAAAGAATTCATCTTGCACGGACATAATGCAAAAATATCCAAATTTAATTCAAACTTCGTCCCATCAATTAACATTTCCAGTATACTGTGGAATATGACGTTTTCCGCGGTGGAAACACCCACAGAAAGAAATCCCTTAAATATTACAAACAGCATGGATCTAGATAAACTTCTAAAATCCATTCGTTTCCAAAATGATCAGGAAAAAATTCCTCTTAATCCCATAAATAGCCATCATATCCACCATTATGCACTGTCATATTTAACAGTGGCTTTAACCATCACTTTTATTGGCGCCTATCTGTATATTAAATACAAACGAAAAACCCGTGAATCTCAAAATACACTCCCAGAACAAGAACTGGAAGGTATTCCTACGCCTGCACCTAGAGAGATAAGATTTAAGATATCTCCTGCTCCCAACAGGAAAACTGGAGAAATTTTCTCCAATTAATGTTATAATATAACTATTTTAAATATATACACTATATTTGTACGTATCCAATGGACTCATGTTTTCAGAATCGAGATAAATCCAATGAATTCAAGCACAGGGATCTACTTCCAAGAAAAACAGGCATTAGAAAACTTTGACAGAAACAAGAAACGAACAACAGTAACCTCCTTTTCCCATTTTTTTATAGTCCTCAATAATACCCACCCTCATTCCAACAATAGATTAATAATATCTCACATGTATATACATCTAGTTTTGTATAAAAAAAAAAAAAACATAACTAATAATAGTAAAAAAAAGATTTATATAAATAAAATAAATAAATAAATAAGGTAAATGCAAGTAGCTGTAAAACTACCAAACATTTATGTATAATTACAAATTTAATATTATTCACCTCATTTTTAATAGCTTAAAAGCTTTAAACATATCAAATAATAAGGTATTATAAATAATAACAAAAAAAAAGAACTTACTATACATTAGCACCAACATTTTCTTTTTAAATAAATAAGTAAATAACAACCGTACATATTAGTGTACCTACTAAATATTAAAAAGTAATAAGTAAATAAGATAAACATAATAGTTATAAAAAAAAAAAAAAAAAATTGTAATTATTTTATTAGCATTATTCATACCTTTTTATCCCAGCTCAGCTATAAATTTTAGTTTAGCTACAAATACCCATATGATAGGTAACTCCTATCGAATTATAGATACTAAAACCAAAGAATAAAAGAAAAACAAAAAAAAATAATAATAAATATAAACAATACAAAGGCAACTAGCTATGAGGAAAAAGGGCAAAAACAATAAAAACAACATCAATTTTATATCTCCAAAAATCCACTTCCTTTTTTTCTATTGATTCTTTTTATTTATAAAAATATTTTATTTTTTTTTTGAGTGTTCAATCCGTAGAAGGACAAGTATTAGCAATACAAAAATAGGGAGGAAAAAAAATAGTTAAAAACACTAACTCATGATAAGTATATATATGTATATATAATAAAAAAGAAAAGAAAAATTGCGGTTACTCAGCGTCCGGGCCTATCAATGGAGTATGGCTATCCACGGCACTCGGGGCGGGGAAGTAGATAGACCTCCCAACCAGCACGATATTAGCTCCTGCAAAATAAAAAAAAAAGGAAAGATTATTATACTAACAAGGCAAATGATGGGCCACAAAAACTCACCTAAAGCTGCAAACGACATATTATAGTCGGGCCACAGCGAAAAGTCCACGGAATAATACTGGCCCGCGCGGGGTTCTGCCCCCAAATCGGAATAGTATCCCTTCCCGGGCAGACAAAATTCAACCGAATGGGCCCCCTCCAGCGAGCCCAAATTGAGTCAATGTATATCCCGGAGATCACCACAACGTAATCCTGTGGGGCTTCGTAGGGCCGACGCGAAACGTACACGGCGAAAAACATCTTGCGAGTGACCGCACTCCAAACTTTGATAATTAGATTATATCGCGAAATTTGCACCGTAAACAATTCTTATATATATATAAACAAAAAAAAAACAAAAAAGAAATCATCAAACGAATCCCCACAGCACAGTAAAATGAATACATTTCTCTTAAACCTACTCACACGAACAACGGTGAACGAATCTTTCTTATCAGAACAATTAAACGATTTTTTTTTCCTTTCTCTCTCCCCATATACAATCCTAATCAAATCAACATAGAACCGTCAGCAAGTTGATGCCCGATACATTCCCTTCAAGTTTTATTGTTTTTTTTTCCTTTCTCAAATCTTCCTCCGATACTCGTAATATATATATATATAGATAAAAAAAAAAAGGGGAATAATAAAAATTACCATATAAGACATAAATTTACAAAGAATTATATGTAAAATATGCAACATATATTATTGTTAGCACAACTCCTTCTATAACGAGGTATTCCCTCTTCTCTTCTTTTCCTATACGTAGTAATTAACTAGTATAACTAACAATATACAAACAATATATGTACATATTTTGATCAATTTTTGCTATAAGATTATGATATATTAAAATTTCCTGTAAGTATTGAAATTCTGCATATGTTAGAAAGAAAGTTTTCTTCTCAAAAGAATAAAACTTTCTTTTCCCCAGGGGGGAGGGATGTTGTGACTCAAGTACCTATGCCCCGAATCACAACCATTAAGTCAATACATCAATATATTGCCCTATACAATATATTGATGTATCACATAAATGACCCTGAAAATGAAAAGTTATTTAATTTAAAATTTCATTTGAAATTTAAAATGCATTTAAAAATGCATTTCCATATCATAACAAAATGCAATTTAGCATAAATTGCATTTTGTTATCAGGCATGCATTTCATTCCCACGATATGCACTGCACACTTACCTACGTACAGTGTCTTCTTCTTTTCTCTTTTTGTACGTACACTGTACACTGCACATACGTATATTATTCAATTTGTAATCTAATTGTATGTACATACATACATACAATTATTACAATTATTCTCGCCCGCTTAAAATTAATATTTCAAGACGGGCGCACAAGTGCATATCAGATTACAGTTTTGCTGTCATGCATATGCATTGCTACCAAAGTTTTTTGCATTTTCTCACGTACGTTTTTTCAACGTCGTGAGAAAGCAATAAAACAATAAGATAAAAAAGCTTTTAAAAAAGTGATCGTGGGTACCTGGGGCCATCAAGCCCAAACCACGGGGAGTCGTTTTTTGAAATCCGCCGAGAGTTGTACTGGAATAAAGATATTTGCTTCTAAATTGAAATTTGTAACCAAAAAGATTTTTGTGTCTAAAAAAATTTTGTCAAGTGACTCGAATCGAATAATAAGATTCAAAATTTGTTAATAAAAAGATTTTGTGTCTAAAATAATTTTATCAGGTGACTCGAATCGAATAATAAGATTCAAAATTTGTTAATAAAAAGATTTTGTGTCGAAAATAAATAATCAAGTGAAAGGAAAGGAGTTTGTTTAACTATAAAAGCTGTGTGCTCTCTCCAGGAGCACGGCACGCACGCACGACGTAACAGAATTACTTCCCGACTAAGACTGGTGTTCGCTTCTCTGTGAGATTTCCTGTAAGGGAATCGTGGATTGAGGGAAGTACATTATCGAGCCTTCCCGCTCCGCTCTAAAAATGTTCACCGACGCCTTTCTCACTAATAGGGGAGCTGGGGCGGGTGTTTACTGAATCTGACATTGGGATGGAGTATCCACTTAGAAGGCACACAACTGTCTTCCAGGCTGAAGTCTTTGCCATCTCAAAAGCAGCGAAGATAGTCTTTGGTATGCAAACCAAGAGGAGGGACATTGCTATCCTTTCGGATAGTCAGGCAGCCTTGATCGCTGTGTGTGGTCCTCAGATAACATCTACATTACTGGAGGATTATAGGTCATTTGTGGATAAGGTGTGTACCCACAACAAGTTTCCCGTTCTGTGGGTTTATGTCACATGGGGATCATGGGGAATGAAAGTGCTGACTTTTTAGCTAGGGATAGCTCTGATTATCCGTTCCTCGGACCGGAACCCGCCGCGTAGACGTTGCACCTGGAGTATCGGGTTTCTTATTCACAGGAAGCATCAGCAGAGATGGGCTAACCTGCGTACTTGCAGGTGCACAGAACTGTTTCTTGATGGGCCCAATAAGAATATCTCTGATTTTCTCATGTGGATCTGTAGGAAACAATGTAGAACTGTGGTTAACATTCTGGCATCATCACCGGCTACAGTTCGTTTCACGCACACCTAACAAGGATGGGAGTTGTTGATAGCCCTGAATGTTTGTCCTGCCTGGAAGGAGAGTCTAAGACAACCAAACAGTTTTTGTGTGCTTGTCTGGCCTTCGCCCGGAGCAGGCTGGATACTGTAGGGTCTGCCATTCTATCTGTAGATAAGCTGAAAACCCTTCCTCACCATGACCTGATGCACTTTAGTAATAGAACAGGAAGGTTTTGGCGAATGGGCTTCTAGCCGGACAGCACAATGGGCTTTCATGTCCTCTGTGCGTGAGAAGGGATCTCCTCTCCCCCTGCGCAAAGAAAAAAAAACTGGTGTTCAATATACCGTGCTTGACCTCGTGCTTGCTGAATTTGTCTGTGCGCGGCTAAAGCGCAATACTCCCCGAACAATAGAGATTTTAAATTCCTAGTCCGCTATCGACGCCGAACTCTATATAGTGGTATTTCTCTTTCAACAAATTGAAAATTTTACCTCTAAAGTTTCTGAATTTATTGCAGCAATCTGTGCCTTTGCGGGGTGGTTTTCCGTTTAGGATGCATTAAATATGCAGCTTCTTTTAGCACCCACCTTAGTTTTACTTTGCAGAGATCCGATTTTTTTTTTAAAAACAATACCACACTTTCTAGCAGCCTTCTTCACTAAAATGAACAAAAAGTAACAAGAGAAATTCTTCCTTCCACTATTTATCGTACTCTCTCTCAGGCCAAACAGGGCAGCAAAGTGCGGCGTGTAAGCTACGACCGTGTCACCATCAGACAGCTGTCAGTGGCACAGTCGGAGGAAGCACGATACATGCTGCTCCATGTGCCTGTTACCATAACAAACAATCCATAACTACTAAACTAGAGAGAGCCAACCAACCATTTAGTACCATGTCATATCTCTCCGTTAGCTGTGTTTGGCGCGTAAGGGAAAAAACAAAAACGATAAACATTTTTAGACACCCTTTGTATTAAATTCAATTCAAATGAATGTGAATATGACGTTACATATTTACAGAGTAAATTTAACTTATTTAAGAGTTTTATTGGGTAATATCTTTTTTTTACAACTTAAACATTTCTTCCGATTTCTTTCAATCTTTTAATTTGTAGTTATTACTAGAATAGAATGATTTTCTTTAGAAAAATTATACAAAAACTCCAGAACTATTTTAACATTAATAATAACTTAACCTACTCTCTGTACCGTACCCTAAAGCTTCCTACACTATGTGACTAGACGCAGGCCCAGATAGAGCGGGCCATTAGGGTCAAGGTATATAGAAGACAAGGTATTCCCATTAAAATGTTGACACGTATCAGCTGATAGATTGTGACGTAATTCTGTGACTAATGTGTATACATTTTTATAGGAAAGACAGAGAGAGGAGAGAGACTATTGTGTTCTCTCTACCGTGCTTTCCTATACACTTTCGTCACTAATGACGGAGCGCGGTGTGTAATGGGAATACCGTGTATTCTATATACCTTAAGGAGGGCCATATGGGACGGGACCCAAGCCCACCGAGGGGCCCCTAAATCCATACTAACTGTAACTGAAATAAAAATATTTTTTTGTCGTAAATTTTAATATAACTAAATTTCTGCAGAGCAAAGTTTCATAAAACTTTTGCATAACATTGTACCATTCTTCTTTATATTGTTTGCATTTCAAATGATTCCTTCCTCGATGTTAGACGTATAGTGACTAATATTATTTTAAGAGAAAGAAAAATTATATCGAATAAGTTTAAGCGAGTTGGTGTAGTTTTGGGTCGTGATTGTATATATGTACATATGATCGTTTCTTTTGAAAAAACTTTCTTGGGTAACTATTGACTTTTACAGATACAATTAACTTTCCTGTTTCCATTCAATATGGTTTATTTGATAAATATTTTCGGGTTTTTTTTGTTACAATTAAGGATTTCAGAAATATTCTAGAAATGAAATCTAATAAATGGCCACCTGCAACCACGCTTTTTATAACGTTTTTAATTAAAATTTATTTATCGTGAAATAATTTCACTAAAAAAATATGAGTAAAAAGCCTATTAGTTTCCTCCCAGCGGGAAAAATGAGAATGCCTGACTTAGAAAAAATTTATTACCTGGAAAGCATTAGTAATGAATACATGAACATACCTTACGTTGACCTGGTTTAGGAAGGCAGGGCGTAATGTATTGATGCGTCGTATTTTTGAGCATGCCATATACCTTTCGGGGAATACTTAGAGAAGGCAGAGGCTATGTATTCTATGTTTGCAATATTTTCAGAGGCTAATCCGAGGGAGTGCGTGCAGGTCGAAATGAGTCATATATATATATACCATGCATGTAAACAGAGTTGAAAGATTGAGTCGAGATTGATTTGAGTTTTCGTCTCGTGTTTCTGAGCACGCAGGGTTGAAAGATTGAGTTGGAAACGGGTCCAAATACAGTTGAAGTGACAGTTCAACATAACATTTTATGTATGGTATTTTTTGTGATGGAGCTATATTAGTTAGAAATTTTGTTTAAATAAACAAAATAACCATACAATAAATATATAACCTAACAAAACTTTCGAGTAACGAGCAATCAAAATATGTAAGTCCCAATTGTTAGCTGCCAATTCGACTAATCAATCCGCACTTATAGGACACCATTTCGACTCGACTACGCTAGCCAAGCGTGGTCGAGTTGACCCAATTTCAACTCGAGTCGCGTTTATATGGAGTTGAACCCGAGTTGAACCATGGTTCAACCCTGCATGTAAACATGGTAATAGTTTCATTGTTCTTAGAAAAACAAGTGCGTGCAGATGGAAAAAATTCTGATTTGTGTATTATTTTCATTTAAGTACGAGATTCGAATAAGTGAAGACGTGTTTATTTTCTACACCTTTCTAAGATAGCAGGAAAAGTTCTTCCCTTTATTTGCTCTGTTCACCTTTAAAAAATTTAAAAGTAATGGTTCTTTTCACCTTCCAAATAATTAATAAAGAAGGCTTCCTTTTACCTCACAGGTCACGCAGTGGTAAGGTGAGCAAGTGACCACCTTATATACCTTCCCTTCGTAGGACTTCACTGCTTTAAAAGAAATGAACTAGGTGTATGGGAGCTATTGATTCCATACCTTTCACGGAATGTTTTCGGAATGCATCCGAAATGCTTCCATTTCCACTGGGCTAGACTGTGGAATATCATTATTCTGTTGCTACATACAAAATTTTCTGCCTTTGATTCTTTAAAAAAATAAAAATAAAAAAAAAAATAGAGACATTATAAAATTAACTAAAAGTTACTGATGTGTCAAATAGACAAAACTAATTACAGACCCTTCTACATGCAGCTGAATTTCATACATTTTTTCATTCAATTTCTTTCAATCTCCACGGTACACAGTGAAATTATGTAGTGTAGCTTCTCCAATGTTTGTGTTGAACTCAAATTTTCTAGTGTGAGTGGAAGGCGTTTTGAATCCTTACGTGAAATATGTAATTGATATAAAATCCTATGGACTTTCGATAATTTAAGTGCGTAGGAAATAAAAACCTCAACGCATATATTATCTACAATAGAAATATTCAAAGGAAATTTCATATAAAATATGCGACGAATTGATTTTTATGAAGAAGATTTACGCAAAAAACTTTAATTCAGAATTAAGACTTCAATAAATTTGCTACAAAACATACTAGAAACAAATTGAATTGAATTGTTTCCAAATTTTTTTGTAGCACTAAAAATATTTTTGAGCGGTTTCGTTGCTTCCGCAGAATGGAGCTTTAGCGTTTTAATAAGAGTGAAGAGTTTTAAAAGATCGCCTATGTCTCAAGAAAGGTTAAACAGATTATCAATGAGCCCATTTAGACCGTGTAATTTAGAACTAGTTTTACGTAAGTAGACTTACGTAGAACTAATATGAATTGGTGCAAACATGCCGCATTACCAAAAACTAGTCCTACCTTAATCCGGTATTTGATGCAGTATTGACCTACAAAATTAGTATTAAGGGTAGACATAAACCTCAGATAAGGAATTGTTTACAAACTTGAATGCGTTATATTTATTCATAGAGAGAATTGTTATTTTGTTTTAATGAAAATGAGTGGATTTAAGAAGGAAAAAAGTACGACTGGTCAGACGAAGGCACAAATTCTTTTATAGACTTTTGACTTACTGGAGAAAGTATTCCGTCCGTAATAGATGGAAAAAAAAAATTATAAATTTGGAAAATTTAATTGTTTTCTTATGCTCTATGGTCTTGTGCACACCGCATGTACAAACTTAAAATATTATTTCTCATTTTCTCGTGCAGAAGTAGGCAGATCTGACAAATTTGACAACTGTCAAAGCTTTAATACTACCCTGTTAGACATATCATGAAGAGCTCATCAATGAGCTTCTCATGAGCAATCAGATGAACATACTAATGAAATTTATTCGCGTTTGAATCAAAACCGGGAAAAACTCATTTAGTTACTTATTCACAGATAGTGTGCATGAGAATTGCATCTCTTTCATTTATTTAGAAATGTATGCTGTGCTTCTCTTTTGTGCATTTTACAATTTTAGATGAGTACTTCTCGATGAGTACATAATGAGTGTCACGACGAGCTTATTAATGAGCATGTTAATGAGGGTCTCGATGAGCTTATTAATGAACATGTCAATGAGTGTCGCGATGAGTTTATTAATGAGCATAGCAATGACTGTCACGATGAGCTTATTAATGAGCATGTCAATGAGTGTCATGTTGAGTTCATAAATGACAATCTGATTTTACGATTGATTTCATATATTTTTCCGAATTCAAACTCCGGTTGCAAATCATTCTCTGAGACGCTGAAGCGTAAGGATTTTGGCATAACGTCTTGTTCAGCATATGGGCGATAGTCTTTTTGGGGAAAACAAATCAGAAGATTTATTTAAAATAAATAATTTAAAAACTTAAATAAATAAATCACAAAAATCAATTCAAATTTTCCTAGAAATGTCATCTGACACGGTGATGACAAGAATAAATATTTATTTATTGCTGGTTTAGTAGCAGTTTCATGATATCCAATGAGCCCTTTGATGAGATTTAATGAATGCTCGTAAGACGGCTCATCGGGACTTAATTTTCTATATGTTACTTCATGAATTGCAAACACCTTGAAACTTTTCAGTCACATTAGTATTGGTTTACATAACAACCCAGTGCGCCAAATTCGGAACTTCGGAATGGTAAAAACAAAATCGGAAAGTGTGCGAAAGAGCCAGACTGAAAAATAAATCCCCACTTTTTGAGCTTTTTCAAGTTTTCTTAAAAGAAGTGTGAATTCGGATTTTTCACTCATTTATTTCTAAATTTTGAAGGCATTTCCGAATCATTTCTTAAGCTTGAGCTGCACTGTAATTTTAAGTTAGTTGAAAGTGGATGAAGATTTTCTAAAGATTGGGAAAGGTGAGTAATGTATAGTCAATTGTTATTACAAAATATTTCAATACTTTTGTTAATTGCGTCAATATTGGCGGGTAAAACAAGCTGTTCAAGATCTATAAGATCCTCCGGATAAACGCTGCCATACTTCACCAGTCCCATATGAACCCAGTGCTTCGAGCTCAATATCTTTCTGTCCTGTTCGATATTCAAAAGTTAGAATGAGAATTCTTTTATTTGAAGGAGGAAATCAAGGCTTTGAACAAAGCGCAAAAGATACCCCTCAACTTACGTAAGTGATATATTTCCTTCATTGCCTACGATTTCAAGAGAAGACTTAAGAAATCTCGAAAATAATTGGAATAGACGTAGAGGCTGCCGAAACATTAGTACGTATGAACCTTTTCTTAACAATGAAAAATGTTTTATTATTATAATTTTACAGAAAGCATTTTTTTCAATTCATGGAGGGTTGGCTCTGACTAAATCCATCAGCAAACATGGACGACACAGAAAAGCGCCTGAAAGCAGTATTTTATAATGTAAAATGCTGATTTAATTGATCTTTGCAATCTATTGATTTGCCGAACTGGCAAAACTCAAATCTTAAAAATGTCTTAACGTCTTTACTATCTCCTTTGTTTCTAATGTGAATATAATATTGCTTATATAAAACATTTTCAAAACATTTTTGAGTTTTTTCCAGTTCGAAACGCATTGATATATATTTTTGAGAATTTGGTATGAATACCTTAGGATTTCAATCGGAATTCAGATAAAAACTTGACAATTTCATTAGGAATTCATAAGAATAGACAAACTCTTTTTGCGTCGGTTTGAGGGAAAATATTCGGCACTTTCGGCGTTTTTGTAAAAATGTACATATTCTGCTCGCAACGAATTTGTTCAGAAAAGGTTTAAGAATCCGAAATTTTTTTGGAATTTTTTAAATTTTTCTTTAAAAATACTTAGAAAAAATCCGAATTTGGCACACTGGGAACTGCCCTTGCGGGACAAGGTAAAACTGTGAGCAATTTCTACTAGGGTAGTGCATGATGCAAAGATAATAAGGTATTGCCGATTTGAGAGGAAGCTTTTGTGTTGCAACATCACAGGGAGACTAAAGTCATTTGGCAAAGCATGCCAATTATTTTGTAAAACATCAAAATGTTTTTATCTGTCAGTTAACTGAAAAAAGGGGCGAATACTGTGGTTTGGTTTTTCATTAGCTTATATAAGTATATTACTCTTAATTGAATTTCGTATAAGATTTGCGAACTTATTATCTTTCATTTAGTTGCAGAAACAACGATAAATGATTGTGCAAAAGAGCAAATCTAATTATAATTATCACCGGAAAAGTGCTGCTGGAAAAGGTATTTCAGCTTTGAAGAAGGAAAACAAAAACCATCACTCGCCCGTGGCAAAAATTGTTGTATTGTTTCATGAAAGGAATCCTGATAAAATTCAATGCCGCGAAAATTCTAAATTTTCCAGTTTTTCTCATTTGTTATAGGCTTGCCATTGCACAATACTCACAAAATAATTCAGAAAATATTTAAGTTCCTGAAAAAATCCACAACTTGAGACAATGGATAAACAAAAACCGAACTAGTCTTATTTGGTCTTGATTTTGGTACGGACCAAACGCTACAAAATCAGTCTGGTACTAGCACGTAATTAGTTTTACTCCAAAATCGATTTCATAACCTCAAAAAGAGTCGGTGTTTTATAAAAATAGAAAACAAGCCCCCCGATAAAAATATTTAATTTGTAATGACCGAGCGTTGGGGATATATTGAGATATGCACTTTAATTGATTTATGCATTGAGCACAAAGTTCAACAACTTATGGATGGAAAAAAGTGTAGAAATCGGGAATTTTTTAAAAAAATTTCGAATGAATTAGTTTCCCGAAATATAAATAAAAGTGTGGACCAAGTTGCTCTTAAATACAAAAAATTAAAGGAAAAGTGGTTCTGGAAGAATTGATTTTCCTCACATGGATAAGATGAATGAAATATTTGACTGTCGGCTAAGGATCTCTTTTAGCTCTGCTTTCGCTTTGGAATCCAGCAATAACCAAGTAAAGTAAAATATATATAAGCATACTTCTATAATTACAATTTTTTTTTCTATATACAGATGAGCCGCAATTAGAGAGTACTCCTGAACAGTCTTCTTCGACGACTTCATCGACTTCAGGGTGCATAAGGAATCGTGGTGGTATTAAAATTTAAACAAAGTGCGCGTTTCTTCTATTGACAATTATATTTCCTTTAGGTCGGAACGCATATGGAAAAGCTCTACATCAGGCTGCAGAAAAATGTGAAGAAAGACAAGCTCGTCTGCAGGAAGATTTTATGAAAGAGTAAGAGCGCCTTCAAATACGCCAGCAGGAGTTTGAGGAAAGAATGGCGAAGGAAGATCGAGATTTCCTCCGAAATTTATTCGCAATTGATAATGCACGAAACCTCTATTATGTAGAGGAATGAATTATTCAGTATTTTTTTTGTTTTAGATCTCACATATTGTGCCTTATATACTGAATTATCTAAATTTTCTGCACATGATGTGATATGTGATAATTTATTACCATAAGAAAAAAAAATGAAAATAGATGTTTTATTTGTTTTTGTTTTAAATAAATTCTTGCAATATAAAAAATATAAGATAAACTGTGAATTCTAGTTTTTATTGGAAAATTATCTTTTAAATAGAAAGCTAAATGATTTCGAATTTCTTTTGCCAATTGAGAGGGAGGTTCCATGGCATCTTAAAAGATTTCCTCATCCTGTAAAGTTGGTAGGCCGAGTGAATCATTTGCTGAACTATCCGCTGTAGAATTAAAATTTTGAGCTTCTATATTGAAATCTGCATTTGATTTTTCTATTAAATTATGCAGAATACAGCAAACTCCAACAATTTTCGGCATAAACGTACAGTCTATATCTGATCGCTTGGACAATATTCTCCACCTAAAAAACTTTTTATTAATTCTTTACCTTAGTTGATTATTATAAAACCTTTTTTGTTTTTTTAATCTTTGTGCGCGCTTCACAAGATAAATTTTAAAATATTTGGGAAGTTGAATATCCATAATTCAAAATTGATTATAAAGATGACAGATTCAAAATTTGTATATTGAGGTTGTGTGAAAAGGCACATAAATTCATGACCGAAAAGTACCGAACCGGTCTTAATGGACCAGTCTGGTCAACACATAAACGCGACCAATGACAGATCTCAGTCAAAGACTGTTGTCCCTATATGAAGTAACCACCCAATAGACAGAAATCTCAGCCATACCTTGTTATTCTTGTATCATAAACGACATTCGGAGTCGACTTACGTAGAACTAGTCCTAAATAGCTGCGGTCTAAACGTACTCAATGTTTCATATAAATTCTGATATTGCGCGGGCAATGGACTTTTCAACGATTATAAAGGAATTATCAGAAAACAAGGCTCGAAAGGCATTTTTAAAATAATTTAATTCCTTTCATTCCTCACTGGGTCCAAGAGGTACATAATTAAGGTTATACCTACAACAGCAATTTATTTTGAAAATTTTTACTGCAAATAAGGTTTAGGATTTTATTTAATCAATATTCAGGGCCCCATTTTTCTGATTGGCCTGGGCCCCATGTAAGCTCTCTCAGACTCTGATAGACATTGAGCCACTAGTTGCACATGAGTTACTATATTAGTGGATTTGTAGAATATGTACAAATATCGAAGAATTTGTTAGTAACATTTAACATTTCTTGCTTTTATTTTAACAGGGCAAATGTTTGCATTATTAGGCAGTCGGGCTGTAGAATAGAACTTGATAAATTATAAATCATTTTTAGCGGTTTATTTTGTGTTATCTGTAGCCGTTCCTTGGATTATTTCAGGCAATTGTTCCACACTGGTACATAAGCTAGACTTCCTGTTTATAAAAGGATACAAGATTTTGATTGAGAGGTTTATGCATGGTAGATTCTCTTGTTTTCTTTTATGCGTAAAAAACATTGCTTGCGTTTTATTATAGTTCAGTTTAATTTTCTATTTGTGGTAATAGTCATGTATCTATCACATGGAGATTGTTTTGTAAGGAATTAATAATATAAGTCGTATTTTCATCTGACGCATAGATAGCAGTGCCCATCCACGAACATAGAAATATGACCATTTTCTAGAGTTGAAAAATCAGTTGTAAGTATACTGTAAAGTGTAGGTCTTAGGGCAGATTTCTGGGGGACACCCGTAATTCATGGGGTTGCCAAACAAAAATTTCGTTTTTCACTATTATATTGGAAACTGCCTGAGAATGTAGAGAGCGTTTTCATAAAAATAGTAAACATAATTTATAAAATGGGCTAAGTCTGGCAATCCCGTATAAGAAATTTAGGTTTTTTACGTACACTGCAAAAACGATCAGTCAGATATTTTTATTGTACCGAAAAGTTCTTTAGAATATGAAATCTTGCAAAAATTGGTTATAATTATAATCATTTTTACTGTCTGATAAATCGTTCTAGAAATATATGCGAAAAATTACTTCAAACATCAAAATGCCACAGATGGGTGACCATACGAAATCACATTTATATAAGTATTTACATATGCATTTAAAATAAAAATGAAAAATATTGTTAATTGTACTTTGGCTCTCTTCCATTTTTGTAAAGCTCTCCACAATCTTGGATTTCGGCCAGTGCAGATATAACTAAGGAAAATTGCAAAGCTTTTAGAATAACTTAAAAATCTTACCTTATACGAGTACAATAGTTGCTAGTGGTTGTGAGTTGGAAATTGGAATCGATCTTCTTTGACTTTGTAATATGCTCCTTTGACAGTTAATGGGTAAGTTTTACTTATGGCTCCCGTATTTGAGACTTCTTCGTCTGTTCTGTAAGCAACAAAAAAACGTAATACTGAATTTCAGGTAAAAAATATATTCCAAAAACATTTATTAATAAGAATTTAAAAATTTTCTTGAAAGCAGGAATTTTTTAAAATGGCGATGTTGAACATTTTACCACCATTTTATAGAAGAAAATTCAAAGAATATAATTTTCGCTTATTTAATGACAGTTTTGCAAAATAACCTTTTATTTAGTTATAGAGAAAAGTTCTCTTTGAAAAATTAATTGACAAACCGTATTCCGTTGATAGGAAAAATTAAAAAAAAAAAACACTTAAAGTTCGATTTTTAGGTAGTGATTATATGAAATTTCACCGAAATCCAATATTTTTCAGAGCTCCAATTAATTTTGAAATCTCACAGGGTGTTCGAAAAATAACTAGGACTTACTTCAGTTAATTCGATGAGATGTTCTCATCAAAATTGTTTTCTGACATCCTCCACACCTCTGTTAAAATATTGAATTTATGAAATAGTATGGTTTAAAGAGTTTTCCTTCATATTCTATGAAATTTATAAATAGTAAACGATATATGCATCTGTGAAAATTATTTAACATTTGTTAAATTAATAATCATTGAAGTAAATATGTCGAGATTTTAACTATTTGTTTTTAATTTTTTAATTATTGTAATCAACATTAGTTTTTCATATAAGAATTAAAAAACGGAAAATAAAAAAAAAATTGCCACCATATTTTTGGAGACTTCTCGCTTATAGTTTTACCACAGACAACTAATAACAGATATCCAGCGCCCATAGGGCGAAAGTGATGCGTTGCAGTATTCACGAAGAAGAAAGCGCTCTATGATCTCGTTTGCCCTTAAAAGTTGCTACGAACTGAAAACAAAAAAAAATATTTTGCTCCACTATAAAATCAACGATACCTCGGACCTAATGGAAGTTCTCAATTTTTTCTTAAAAATATTTCCTATAATTTTTATTTTCTTTAGAAATATTATGCTTTTGGAGTCCAACAACAGCTGCTTGGGCCGCTAACAATTTTTTTTCTATGATCAGTAGACGCGCAGAAACAAAATAACTGCCGAAACATTTTCTATAAATTTCTACAAACAGAAATTAATGCTTATTGCTTATCTACACGTATGACTCGCCAAAATTGTGGAGGCAGCCATATTGACGATCGTTGATGAGTTGATTGGATTCTAGATACTTCATTAATTTGCAGTTAATCATAGATAACTGAAAATGGTAAAACTGATTTCATATTTACATAGAAGACAAAACGTGGATACGGTTTCATCTCACTTATCAGGCGCAATCTCGGTTGGAAGATGACCAATCCAATGTACAGAAATCTGTCGGGGGTTTAACGTGAGCTCCTATCTTAATGGATGGATTAGTATTTAGGCGACAATCAGCGTTCTCATTAGGCCGAATATATTATATTCTGTCTAGGTGAGTATCAGTTTATGTCAGTGCATGCTTGACATTGGACTTACTGGTCGAAGCGAGACCCATCTAAAAGCTCTGCAGATTTCTGGGGCATGGCACCCGGTTGATTTAGCGCAACACCACGCCAAAAGCCAATTATCTAAGTACCTATACATTAATAAGCGACCATCCTTCAAATCCTCGGACGCAAAGGATAAACTCTCTGTTCAAAGAAGAATGTCCACCCAGGTCATGCAGATTCAGAAAATCTCTCTCTGCCAGCATATGGGCCACCACAAGCACCACGATGCTCCTATAAAGGGACCTACTCCATGTTGAGGTGAATAATCCTACTGGAATAACTATCTATTATAGTAGAACCATCCAGGGCTCCTCAACACCAAGTTAGTAATGTCGGCTACCCAATTGGTATGGCATCGTAGTCCATGACCATAAGGTCATGGGGTACTCCCAGTGGTATCTTTACATGTAGATATCGTTTATAAATAGAGCTGTTTACTCCATTCGGAGATCTTATTTCTTAATAGGCGCCGTCAGCGCGGACCACGTGTCGGTTAAGATATGCCCGGATTCAAGTCTGGTGAGGCTAGATATTACGAAAATTATACAGTAATTTTATAGCTGACCATGCATACTAAACCTATAAGAACTACTAACATGCATACTTGACTTCCATTATTCATCAACTACAACGTCCTACGCCCATTGGTCTAATGTTTGAGATTTCAATATTCTAACTTGCATGAGTTCCTAATTACTTTTTACATGACCGCGGGCAACGGCCATCACCATATATTACTACAGTACCCACATAGTCAAAAATCTCATATTTTATTTCACAGAGGCATGAGGCTATATATGATATATAGCTATCCCACCGTGTGAGCACTTGATTTCGCGTAAATGATATCTTTTAATCATACTACGTTACTACAGTACCACGCATGCATTTTTTTCCAGGAGGATATATCAATGCGATCAATCCAATGTACAATCATTGACCTGCGAGTACGAGAATAATCGTCAACATCATACTAGACAAGCAATTTCCATGGCCAGATTTAGCATAAGCTATACGTCTCGGTTAGGCTTTGTAAGCTAAGGTCAAAAGGCAACGGCTACTTTCAGTATATTCTTCAATTAGCATCTTTAATGGGAATGGGATTGGTCTGGTCATACCATTATGCTTAATTATATCAATAAACAGCCTTCCGGCAGGGACCACAAGAAGGTGGGATTTGCCCTATTAAGGCCGGAAAGACTAGAGATTACAAATGCAATCTTTTAGTTTACCATGACTTCTTAATTGATTTTCGTCAACACACATCGTGCACTTACACGACCTCTTGTCATATACCGTACTACAGTACACACTAAATCAAAGATTTCATTTAATCCTTTTCTCGCAGTAGATCGCGTGTTGGTAATTGCGTGCACTTAACTTCCGTGTATGTCGACTTGATTAGCACATGTACTACAATGTCCACCTTAGGGGATCTAAAGCATTCTCTCTCATTACAATCATTGTTCCAACGAATTCTTCAACCATTTTATCGTTATGCATGTATGCATAGGTTTCCCCATATACATTATTCACCAACTCAATATTCTGCGTCACAGACTCCTTTTCCGCCACCATATTAAACCATACCTTGATCCGGCTATAATTGGTCCATCTATGATGCTCTTCCTTAAACTTAAACGAAAACATAAAAATATTTAAGTTCATCTTCTGCACCCCTCATCGCCCCGTCATAATTCTTTACGTCTCTCTTCAATTTTCATATAATCGGCTAAGATAATATTTTTTCACTTATTTTAATACAATACAGCTCCACAAATGACTGACAACAAATTGCTTTGATTGCTAAATTGGGAAGATTTTGTATACACCTAAATTTGCCTATCTCATTTCGGTATGAATTGTACAAATCTAGTAGCACTTAGGGTACGTTTATCGCTGTGAGCGAACAATAATACACAAACAGAATCTCTTGTTGACCTTGCAGCGTTTTTGCTTTTAGTGATTAGGAGCGATTTCAGGTGAAAACAGCGACGAGCGAATCACATCAAAAATATTGTTTTAAGATTAGGGGCGACTAGGCCTCCAGGATTTTGCGGACACCGTGACCATAGTTTATCTATTGTTCCTAAATATTGTTTTACTTAACGGAATTGCTTGTAAAAGGAGGTAATTATTAAAACAAAAGTTCATTAGATAAAATGGAAAATTTTATTGAGTGCATTAGGACAAAGACATAATTATGGGATTTAAGAAACCGCAATTATCATAATAGGGAGCAAGTAAGGAAATTCATTATGAAAATGGTGAAACTTTCCGGATTCTGACCTTCCTGCACTGATTGAGTGCATTAAAATAAATAAAAGCCTCCTTTTTTTAATTAATTAATTATACTAGAAGTAACTACTTTCAAGAAAGAACATTCGACTTATCTTAGATCGCATATTTCAATTGAAATGACAAGAGAAACCATGTTTTTAGGTGAGCACCAAAATACTCCGATTAGTTTAGTGAAATATAATTGGCGGATTTAGCGATTTCGCTCCACTCCGCTCGAAGCGAATCCGCTCTACAATAAACATGACATTTGAATCTTCTCCTGATAAGCAAATTGTGTATAGTAGAAATACGTCTAGTTTCGTCTAATAAGAGCACTATAAACTCTCCTGAATTACATGCTCCTTTGAGCATTTCAATTCCAATCGGTCCCGTTAAGTATTATGAGTTTTTTTTTCGAAATTTCAAAACTTGGAGCGAATCGTGGTATGCATGTGTTGATAACCTCAATCGTTTCTCGAAGTAATCTCGAATTTGAGGAAGAAATGAGAGTTTCGATCTTCTCCCGAAATTCCTTCGTTTCTCTGATTCTGTTACGAATGAGAGCAAAATAGACAGCTCAGCACGACAATTCCGGTTTTTGCCATTTATTTGATTTCGGAATTGCAACGAAATGAGACTACGTTTATCTATGCTTCGAATTTACTGCGATATTCCTTTATTTCTCTAAGTAAGATCCAAATGACTCATCACTGACTGATAATGTTCAAAACAAAAATAGTTTATCTGTTTAGTGGCATGTGCTTAAATGTCTAGTGGTCATACGATAAGTGATATAAGTAAAGGTGCGATGAAGTGACCAAGTCAATAATGTTCACGAACCTTATTTAGCACTTAAAATAAATATAAATGTTCATTTCCACAGCTCTAATTAAATGTCCATTAAAACTCGCTCACCGCGAATCGCTTACGACACGATAATAGCTCGTTTCTCTTAATATATAAGAAATAAGTATATAACACCACTAACACAAGCACATTTTGCGCATAACTTCGTTTTAACATCAATTTTGGTTCGGGTTTGATAAGTCGAAAATCATGTTCCTTTTACTACGCTGGTAGTCTGTTTTCCGTTCGATATCGAGTTCGATTTCGAAGTTTAAGCCAGAGATTACTATTTGCTAGTAAATTGTTTTCGAATCATGTTGTTTGCAGGGATATTGCACCTATTGAATTAGGACTATTTAGATTGCATCGACCTCAATTTGTCTAAGATTCAATTTAAAACTTAGCGTAAGAGTTAATTTCTTAATTTTTTGTATTTATAAATTATTTTGTCAAAACAGTTGCATATAACTAATTAAACAAAAAACTATCAGCTCCGAAATTTCCCAATTTTCAGTGTTACAGAATCTGACACCTGGAGGGTGATTCTGATCTTTTGTCGTACTTGAATGTCAAAATATACGACTAAATGAAATGAACTTTTCTACTGATCCTTTCGTGTTTTTATTCAGGTCAGGAACCCTTGCATGACATAGAATGAACTGAAAATGACACTTCACATTACAAATTCAAAATAATATTTTGAATTTAATGTAATGCTCTAATTAGGTGTAGAATTTCCATTTGCCAGTGTAGAATTTTTGTCACAACCTCTTTTTTTCAACACAGTTTATTTTGTGTCTTCACTATTATCTACCACAAAATGAACTATAATGAATTTTCGATGAACAAACGTCAAAAAACACGACTAAATATACGACAAATTAGTCAACTGCTCCCAGAGGTTATGACAAAAATTTTACACTGGTAAATGGAAATTCTACACATAAATTATAGCATTACAAGTGCTTAAATTCGAAACATTATTTTGAATTTGTAATGTGAAGTGTCATTTTCAGTTCATTCGACGTCATGCAAGGCTTGCTGAATTGAATAAAAACACGAAAAAATCAGTAGAAAAGTTCATTTTATTTAGTCGATTATTTTGACATTCAAGTACGACAACAGATCAGAATCACCATCCGTATAAAAAGAAAAAACAATTTAGTCAGAGTAGGTACTTTGCAACGAAAAATTATTTTTCCATTTTGCTTTTATTGAACAAATTGATTCCAAAATATGCAGAAATACAATATACTCCAGTAAAATAAGCATCAAACCTCGGAATGGAAGCGAACAAGCTATAAAACCTTTGTATAAACCTTTGTTTGGGTATTCTAAAGTCTGGGAAAAAGTCTCATATAACTTTGTGTCTGTGTCACCAGATATTCAAGGCAAAGCTCGCAAAAATCGGTTTTTATCAATTATCTGAATGCTTGAAATGAAAATTGTAGGTAATTTTATAATCTACAAGTTTCACAATGACCTTGAATAACGTATTTTCCATAGAAAATTTGATAATTGAAAATAACCAATTTTCGCGACCTATGATCTTAAATATCTTGTGACGCAGACACAGGATTATATGGGACTTTTTTCCCAGTCTTTAGAATGCTCAAACAAATATTTGTACCAATTTACAGCTTGTTCGCTTCCATTCCGAGGTTTGTCACTTTTTTGGCCTTATTTGACTGGGCTAAATAACAGCTACAAGAAATGGCATAAACTGAGCTCTTGAATAAAAATTGTTCGACACTTATATTGGTTATTTATTTTTTAGTTTTCGGCGTAGTATTTTGCACAATTTAAAAAAAAAAATTTCACGTACGGACTTAACATATGTAGTTACTTCCTCGTAGGTAAATGTTAATTTTAATAGTGAAAAAAATATCGTTTTCAACAAAAATGTTTTCTATTTACCTAAACAGGGTAAATAATATTGAGTTACTGTCACAGACTTTTTTTTTAATTTTAGCAATACCGAAAAGTGTAGAAAAAAAGCATCATTCAAGGAAGCCAAGTAAAGTTGTCTTCCCTTTCCATATTTTCCAAGTTCTGGTCAAACAATGCAACCATAAATTGATAAATCTTTTCGAGAGTCCATCCCTCTGCAATGTTTGCATTAGACATGATGAATTAGTTTGTTTTACAACAGGTTCAGATTTCGAATGAAATTGAACTTTTCACGCAGTCTGTATTTTCCCGGTAAAAAATTTAACACAGGGGAAAATATTTAAATTGCGAATATGGAAAGATGCCCACAGACATTATTATGACTGGTGTCGATTTTCGGAGCATCAAAATAATTTCCAGTAACATAGTCAATAACTTTTAGTTTGGTAAATTACCTGAGATCGAATTACATTTTACCGGGCTGACAGAGTGGTGTTTATTTTATGGAAGAATGACAATATGTGATTGATTAGGGGCATGTTGGGATATTCAATATAGGTTTACGATGCCAGCAAGTTCGTTAGTTGATAAAATAAACTTGAAACCCTGTGTTCTCAAATTGATACATCACCATCAGTAATTTATTAATGTTGTAGCGTTATTGTAAAGTTTTGAGTAATAATTTTTATGTGAGAAAATATAAGTTTTCTGAATTGTGATGATTTATGTTTGTTTGTCAACGATTTTTTTTTTTAAGCTCGAATGGTTATAATATTATAATTTGTTATGCTTTTATACAGGTTACTTATATTATATAGTTTGACAACTGAAAAAGAACTCGTCCTTTTGCCAGTTGGGTGATTCTGACCTTTTGTCATAGGTAGATACTTTAATGTCAGAATATACGACAAATTAAAATGAACTTTTCCACTGCTTTTTTGTGTGTAATTATTCAGCTCAACAAGCTTTGAATTACGTAGAATGAACTGAAAATGACACTTCACATTACTAATTCAAAATATTATTGCGATTTTAAGTACTTGCATTGCTCTAATTAGGTGTAGAATATTCATTTACCAGAGTATACAATTTTTGTCACAACCTCGGAAGCAGTTGACTAATTTGTCGTACTTTTAGGCGTGTATTCTGACATTAATTCATTGCAAATTCATTTTGTTTATTTATTTTATTTATTTTGTGGTTGATGAAAAGGATAAATTAAAATGAATATGGTGAAAATAAAAGTACGACAAAATTGTGGTGAAATGTTAAAATATGGCACAAAAATATACGCCAAAGCTATGACAAAGATCAGAATCACTTCCCAGGAGGGTGAACTAAAAATGAACAGAAAATGACACAAGTTAATCACCTTGTCCGTCAAGTGAAGTTTTGTTAAAAGTCATGTACACTTTGACAATAAAGTGAATAAAGGCAACTCTAAAAAGTCTTCATATCATAATTATGCAGGAATTTGTTCTCAATATTCTACATACCATACCTAGCAAGTGTACACACAATTTCAGTTACTGAAATTCAATGCCTTCTCATTTCTTAGCGAGTCAAATGCAGTAGTGTGCAAAAAAAAACGCAGCACTGGCAGGTATCCTTGGAAAATCATGATTTCTCCTAATTAGTAGGTAGTCTCGCGAGGGTCCCTGAAAAATATGACACAATAGACTATATAAGATGCAAAAGATGCGAGTTTGATTTCTATTTCAATTTAGTGTTCAGATAGTGAAAGCATTTGTGTATTGAAAGAAAGTTTTGTTAAATATGGTTCAACTTAGTATTCAAAAAAAAGCAGTGGCAATGCCGTTGTGGCGGGAAAATCTTTCTATGCGTGAAATAGGTCGTAGGTTAGGATGTTCCGATTCCACTATTGTGCGGCTAATTAAAAAATTCGAAGAGACTGGCAGCGTAGATCGTAGTGAAGGATCGGGAAGACCGCAAAAGACTACCATTCGTCAAGATCGGTTTTTATTTCGTAGATCTTTGGCGGATCGTTTCAAAACATCTCCGGATTTAAGACAAGAGCTAATGTGCGCATAACGTCGATATTTCTTCCTCAGTCATCCAACGAAGACTCATTCAAGAAGGAATAAACGGTCGTCGACTGGTAAAAAAACCCAGAGGATATGTGGAATAGAGTAATTTATTCAGACGAATCCAAATTCAACCTCCACTCTTCTGATGGAAGGCTGTACGTCCGGAGAAGGAAAGGGGAGCGAATTCTGCCTAGATGTGTACAAGAAGTACCACCTCGGGATTGCGGAGTTATGCATTGGGCATGTTTTTGTTCACGTGGACGTGGACATCTCACGTTTGTTAGCCTAAGCAAAAATGCCAAATTAAAAACAATCGCGATGAACCTTGAAATGTAAATATCCAGTAAATTAAATATATTCCTTAAAATTCGAGTGCTGCGTTTTTTTTGCACACCAGGTATATGTATGTAGTTAAAAACAAATTTTTGTATAATGCCTTTATGAAGAAGTTGCGCTCATCCACTGTTTTGTGGATTTTTGCTATGCGATTTCTTGAATTTCTGTTCAATTTTTCCTTCATCTGTATGGTTTTATTCTGATCGACTCGAGCTCACTAATAACGTCCAACACAGATGACGTATTGACAAGACATCTCAAATTCTATTGCGCATGTAACATGTACCTACAATGTAGATAAGAAATGTTAACAATTTATATTCTTTATAAAAGTTATAAAACTTTTTATTTTGCAATTTTTGGCATATTCGGGAACACAGTGCTGGTTGCAAAATTAAATTTATTATTATTCTACCTCACTCAACATTCTGCTAAAATTTAATAACTGTTGGAAGTAATGTGCCTATTATTCATATCAATATCAATGTTTTCCAACATAATTAGAGCTATAATTAGTCTCTCAATTAAAATCTTCTACTTATTAGGAAAACAAATTGTGCTATTTTCCGTTAAATTTACAGGAATTACAAATAAAATTAAAAAAGCGGCATCTATATGAAACAATTGAGATATTATGGGACTTTTTTAGCTTATTGCCAAAAATTACAGCTATTTACGGTCTTTCATTTTTGCTCTGAAATATATTTAATCAGTTTTTACAAAAATCATTATTACAAATCTAAAAATATTATTGAATTGGAGCATTTTTATTGCTCTAATTAGGTGTAGAATATCCAACCTCTTGAACAGTTGACTAATTTGTCGCATTATTTAGGCGTGTTTTCTGACGTTTGTTCATTTAAAGTTCATTTTGTGGTAGATAATAGTGAAGATACAAAATGAACTGTGTTGAAAAGCAAAATACGACAAAAGTGAGGTGAATATGTCAAAATTCACGCCTAAAATGTACGACAAAATATCAGAATCACCCTCCAGGTATCACTTGTGCCACATTTTTTATGGTTGTTTATGAGATTGCTAATAAGACTGTTTTCCTGCTTCAACTGATACACGGACAGATTCTATTCTGTGGCCCAAATCTACAAGTTCCTGAGTAGTTTTTACCTCTGTTAGTCCCAGTTGTGACTGACGTTGCGCTTAAGCATGTTTAACTGTTGCATTTCAGACATGGGCGTACTCAATCTAGAAAATAAACTAATCATAACTGCGATATAGTTCCGATACTTTTTTCTTTCCCCTGTGTTCTACGTTTTATTTCTTCTAACAATCTATCGTCGTAGTCAAGTGGTAGAAGTTCTTTTCTCTGCTCTTACAGCAGATCTACCCGTGATTTAATTTTGCCTTTATTTGCTCTATACCAAATAAGAGCCTTACCAGTGAATAAATCCAAGAAGGATCAAAACAACTGGCTTCACTTAGTTTTTCGACCCTCTGGAGAAAAGAATTTAATGAGTATGTTCTCCGGAAAATTGAAGCCTCAATTTATACATATATGTATGTGGACACTTTAGAACGTGAGGTTTGAAGCATAGCGGTCGCTTAGTTCATGGTGTTTCGATCGTATCTTGTACGAAGTAAAGTGAACTTACAGTGGATTGGAGTAATGTCATAGCTAGGGAAGTGATCCTTTTATGAGTTCTGGGTAGCAGTAAGACATTTATCATAAAACAAACAAGTCAGTGACTCTGAACCGTTTAAGTTATTCTAGCATGGATATAAGAATTCTCGAAATTTCAGAATGGGAACACTTGAGCTGATCACTTTTTCTATTGGCATAGAAATCCCCTCTTCTCTGATTGTTGTGAATTTCAAAAAGAAAGCCGCATTATACGCCTTTTTGGCAAAATTTAACTATTTAGTGGTGACGAGGATGTAACATATTTTCTTCTCTTCGATGCCTCGTAATCTTCATGAGATTTCTACAATTTTTTTTCGACACAGCGATCGAAGAGGTCTCATCGGTATGGTTATCTCAGAGGTAAAAAAGAAAAAGTGGAAAGAGAATTTCTATAACCACACGAACAAAAATATTAATAAAAACTTAATAAGTAGCAATAATTACTCGAAAGAAATATGATAATTTCATTAAAACAGTTTCACAAAACATACAATATCGAAACATCAACTAACCATGAATAACGCTCATTTAATAATAAAATAATCATTAAATATTCCGTAAAACTATAATGTGTGGTCAGACAAAAGAAATACTAAAAAATAAGAACAATAAAAGGAAGGAAAAGAAGGCAAGAAAATTATACCATATCGTCGCCTGAATATTGGCTTGCCCAATCCGCCAAATTTGATATTTTGAGTTAGTACTGTTTTTTATATTATAACCCTTTGCACTCCGTTGTTGCCGATGCGGCGACAATGTCAGGTAAGCTACTACTCCGTTGTCATTGCAGCGGCGACATCTAAAAGAAACATTGTTTTTCTTTATTTAAATATAAATATTTTTCCAACCATTTCTTGTGAGTGTGTTCGTCTCGAGGTCGCATATCTTTTAGTGGTGTTGGTTTTTTGGTGGGGGCTCGCATCCGGCGGGGCAGGAGGGCAAAGTTTTGAATTTTTTTGCTTATAACTCCTTATAAAAAATACGCACAGAGCTCGTTGAGGGCTTAAATGAGAGCTACCGTCGTGGGCTACGAGTGGTCACTGGGAGGTGGTGGTGGGGGTGGAGCCGCTGGTAGGCGAGGTGGCGGAATGAGGGAGACCAAATCTCAAATTTTCGTCCCATTCATGTATGAAATAAATTGCAGGGGTAAGCTCCGAAGATATCCATTCGGTTGACTTGGTTTCAAAGTGGGGTTTAGATAACTAGACAACTAGGGTACTGCGTTTGTCGATTTTTTTGAGGGGGCAGGGGAAATGGCAGGGGTATTTAGTTTTCGCTTATAACTCAGCCATTTTCACCTCGGACCAAAAGGAAGTGGTGCTCAAAATCCATATAAAAAACATATTCAAATTTATCCTAGATTTTCCTAAAGCTTACTAGAATCACTGTTCGTCTATCGGCAGGGAGCGCAGTATTCTTTCTACATATCCTCTAAAACTGCTATAATTCTTTGTTTTAACTTCTCTTTCAATCTCCATCCCATATTTTTTTAGTACGTTACCTTTTTTTTCTAAATTAAGTACTAGATTTTTGCACGTTAAATCACCTCTAACTCGGTAGGGTTAAGTCCGATTGGAAACCGATTTCACTGTTCACCTCAGCTTCATACCAGCTACAATCCATAGAAGAATTTTTTTTACAGGGGGTACTTTTCGGGTGCGGGGTAGGTACCCCCGGCGGGAGGTACGTCCAATATGGCATACAATGAGATATGACTTTGAAAACAGATGAATTTGCTGACGACAACAATGTTTCGGCAACAAATCGCCAATTTTTCCATTATGTGTAAACGTTTTCAAGACCGAGTTACATCGGATGAGAGCCTGTAATGATATGAATAAAACACAAGAAAAATTGTCGTCCTGTAAGCAGTCTGAACTGAGTTATAGTCAAAAGGTGACTTAAGGATCAAAATTAAACAAACATCGAAAATCGCCTATAACTTCGAAAATAGTGCGAACTCGAAACAATGTTATAAAACATTTCGATTGCAAATAGGCTGTACTTTCGACCTTACACATTTTTTACTATCTCGACGGACACCCTATATATATACACGCATTTGAATATTAGTGTATAGATTATAAATACGCCTTGTCAGAACATAATCGTCCCGGCCGGCGTAAAGTCCACGGCTAGTTGGTGACGGTGAAACAACTCAAGTTTTTGGTCGCATCAGAAGTATCTAATAGCACAGACAACATACAGCTAGATAAAAAAATCTCCATATAAGCCCGGATCACTTTTTCAAAACTTATTCAACCAAAGAAAGCTATCATTGCGAAGAATTTATGTGGCATTATACAGCAAGAGAGAGAGGGAGAATGTATAGAGCTTTCTATTAGAGGGTCATTAATTCGTTTTAATTCGACTGCTTTTTTGTGACGTTTTCATGAGGTTTTCACTTCTAGATGTAAGTTGTCTCTGCTAATAGTATAAAATAAATTGTCCACGCTATAATTGTCCTCGCTATAATTGTCCTATCATCTATATAGTAGTAGTACGGATTCGTGTCGTGTATACAGGACGCACATGAGTAATTAGATCTACACCCTTCTCTTCAGCTAGTACGTACGTGCCAGAGGAGTATGCAACAAATGACTTTATATTATAGGATTGATAGGATATTTGCAAGCTAATAGACGTAAAGATCTATTAGTTCCCCGTTTTCAGAAGGATGTATTTGAAAGCTCCTACATTATCCAAATAGCTGGTCTTTGGAATTGTTTACATCTGAACGGGCAAAAGACATTAATATCGGCACATTTAGGAAGATGCTTCAATCTTATGATTTCTGAACAATCTTTTAATTTAATGATTTCTTTGTCTTTTATTTTTACTTTGTAATAATTTTTTTTATTTTAGTTTTGTTATTAGTTCTTTCGCTATTTTCATTTCACATTTATAGTTATCATGTCTTTTCCTTTTCTCTAATTGTGCTTTATACATATAAAGGTACTAAATAAGATTCAAATCTTGCGTACCAAGTTGTATTAAAGTCCGCACGTGGTGTTCAAATAAAGTCCTTAGCATAAACCCCAATAAAATGGTTATCGTTTCGTTTACAAGAAGATCGAAGCTTTCATATTTTCAGACGAAGTCAAAAATCTGGGGGTAACTCTAGATAACAAACTTACCTGGAATTCGCGTCTGCCCAGAGTGACGGATAGAGCGGTGCGAACTCTCTACGCGTGTTTTAGCTTCATTGGCAGAATATGGGGTCTGAAACCAAAAATGATGTATTGGATGTATACCACGGTTGTTAGACCCATGGTCACCTATGCGGCCCTCACATAGTGGACAAAATCTAATCAAAAACGGCTGAGGCTCTGCTTTAAAGAACCAATAACTGGTGCCATGAGAACTTGTCCTACAGCAGCAATGGAAGCCTTACTAAACCTTCCACCCCGTACATTTTGTAGGTGGAAAAGGAGACGATCTCCAGTGCTATTAGAGTGCAAAATGAGAAACAGTTAAAGCCAGGGGATCTGGTTGGTCATTTAAGTATCTTAAAACAGACATGTTTCGAGCAAATGAAGACAATAACTGATATAATCACACCCAAGGTGGATTTTGTAACACGATTCCAAGTGTTTCTTGGAGACCGACAGCAATGGCGTTCCACTAAACCGTCCTTCCAACAAGGATCGATGGTGTGGTATACAGACGGTTCAAAACGAACAATGGAGTCGGACTGGGCGTATACGGCCCCAAATGCCATATATTAAGGGCTCTGGGATCTACTCCTACCGTATTCTAAGCCGAGGTATATTGGCCATAATAAAATGTGTCAACACCTGCATTAAAAGAGCGATAAATGGCTCAACCATTAGCATCCTCGCGGACAGTCAAGCTGCCCTCAATGCCTTAAAGCCCTGCACTGTCAAGTCAAAAAATTATCAAGGAGAAACAAAGTTATCCTCATGTGGGTACCTGGACACGAAGGCCATAAAGGCAATGAAATTGCTGATGGCCTACCCAAAAGAGGAGCGGAAACACAGCTTGTCGGACTAGAGGCATTTTGTGGCACTTCAAAGTCAGAGCTGCCCTAAACGACTGGGAGAATAAACAAAAATCCCTATATTGGGAAAAGCTACAAGGACTTCGTCAAGCATAAAAGTTTATCGACACTTCTGGAAAATCAAAAGAACTCCTACTCCTTAGAAGAACAGAGCTTAAAATGAGCTTTTCTCAGGCCATTGCCCCTTAAGGTATCACCTAAACAAGCTGGGCTTGGATGAGACTTCATCCTGCCCTTTCTGTCAGGATGCTCAAGAAACCTCAGAGTACTTGCTTTGCAACTGCGAAGCATCGGCTAGGCGGAAACTACTCCACTTCAAACATGCTTCCTCTCCACCAACCTACGTATGGAACTTCAATCCCAGAATGGTTCTAGACTTTATTAACAGTCTGAACTTAGAAAGGGAGTAAATGCAACGGGGACTTACAATAGATCTTTGAGGTCGCCGTGATAGCGAGGCTAACGCCTGCACACAAATCTAATCTAAAGGTAAGTAAGTAATAAGATTTAAGTCTTGCGTACAAAGTTGAATTATTGTATGAATAGAATTGACTTATTACTAATACTGTTTTCCAAGAGATACTATTAAGTGGTTATACTTCATCAAATTTTTTCTATAATCTTGGCAATGTTTTGGGAGTTTGGGGCAAAAGTGCGAAACAATTAATTTTGGAGAAAACCAAAATCTACTTCTTTCTTTAACAGTTATTATCGAAACGATTCAGTTTGGCCCAAATCCAAGTCTTCTTCCAGTTCGGTATTCTATCTTTAGATTGTGACTATTTTAGAAAGATAGAGCCTAGATCTAGCAAATAATGTCGAGATTTTCATGTTTTATTTGACTCTAATAGAACTTGTTTCTTTTTCTCGACTAGAAATTGCAATATTCCGTGGAGAGTTATTGAAATACATAGCAAAATGGTATATTTAACAATTAAGGGAACAAAAAATTTAGGAGAATTAATTCTTGTTAAATATTTTCAATTTATTTGAACTGCAAATATTCATTTTTCATCATAAATTGTCGCATTTTGGGTTTCTGTATTTTACGCTAGATGTCATTAACGTGGTCTTTGGTTTAGGTCTAGGCTAATTTTATATGAATTTTCTCACTTTCAGGACACAAACATACGTATAGTAAATTTTATTGCCAACAGGTTCGCTGCTATCTAAATTGAAACTTTTGCTGAGTATACTGACTCCTCTTAAGTGTTGAAAATAATAGGGAGAAGGAAAAGAAAAAGGGTGAGTTATCTACTCACTGAGTGAAATGTGGTAGTGCTAATGATTAGTGTAGTGAAGTGTAGTATTAATTAAAAATAAATTAAGTTGCTGCCATGATGTATTCAGTTGTAGTATAGAAGTGTTTCGTTTTGTGGGTCAAGACAGTAGGAATTGATGGGTTCATATAAATCGCGGATGGCTCTCCTCCCCGTGTTTATGGAGACGGTGCTCTCTCCACACCTGCGACGATTTCCTGGTTTTAGTTTTATTATTGTCTTGTGGCTCTCCCTTGACAGGGCAAATTGCGAAACGAGAACTCTCCTAGATATTTATATAGTAGATAATACATAATAAAATTGGTAGCTTATGTAGAAAAGTAATAAAATAATAAGTATTCACCTATTGTTTTGATATTTACAGGTACCGCAGTCCACCACACGTGTATGTAGCTGCGGGATCCTTGGCCTGATAAATTTTTATAATATAGCCAATTGTATTGTGAACGAAAAAAAAAATAGAATGTAACTGTATCGAATCGTCTTAATGTTTTGTTTATTCCAATGTTTCTTTTTCTCCAAATTAAATTGTGATCTTTTTTATCGTTTTTGTTTTATTGTTTTTTTTTCGCTTCGATCTATATGTTACAATTACAGATATGCAATAATTGGTAAATTCCAACAAGTAGGACGGATGTTGAAGTCTTAACTGGTATGATTATAGACCACTGCCCACTGAGGAGGCACTTTGTCACTGTGGATTCTAATCACACCTAAATTGTATGTCTTGAGGATAGTGAGATTGCTTTACATATTTTATGTGAATGTCCGGTGATAACTAAGCATAGAATGGCAACCTAAAAGGGTATTGTACAGCTGTAATGAGATGGGAGGATGAACGCAATAGGCTCTCTCAGTCACCACAGCGCTTTAAAAATTCTCATCTGCCAACTAAACAACCAACCATGATCAATATCACAGTGATTATCACAAAAATGTGTTCTAAAAAACTAAAGCAATCATAATAGGGTCAATATTATTAGATTAAGGTAAAGCGCAATTAAAAAATGTCGTCATTCTCTTTTCTCCTAATTACATTATTGACTCGAAAGGTCCTTGCTACTAATAGACGTGTACTTATTTCAATTTAGCACAATAGAATGCAACTATTACTATACAAATGTTCCTCAGAGCGCTCATAAACTCTACCCGAAATGGAACATTATTCCAGTTATAATTGACGTTAATTTATCGAGCGGTTGAGCATTCCTGTTGCTTGGACTCTATTATCTTAATTGTGTTGTCTTCGATATAGCGGCAGGTAAATAACACGCACACGTACTCAATGTAAGAGCCCTTATCAGGTAACATCATTTGGTATTGTGTTCACTCTCCATTCCACACCTCTCCAGAATTTATATATTTTACTATACCTACACAAACATTTATAGCTGCGGAGACAGTGCAGGGAGAGGATGAAAAATGTATCGAAAAGATATACCTCCACCACATATTCATCCAATTTAGATTCTCTATAACCAAGTGATGAAAGTATAGAAAAGGTTTATTTATACCGCTTTTATCAGCCTACTAGAGAAGTAGTACCCACACGTCCGTTCGCCTCCGTAAAAGGATCTTCGTGCCTGTCTAAACTATCCCCCCCAAGCCAAGAATATATTCACTAGGCTCCTTGGAAAAGGACAAATTTGTAGCAGACATGAGATTCCTTTCTAAGTTAAGGGCACCACGAGAATGAGCAGCTGTAGCATGGCTATAAGATAAGACATCATGTCCTCATGTCTTTTGCAATATTATTGTTGTGCAAATTTGCAATAAGGATCAAATGTGACAGGAAACTTCGATTCAAAATGTCGTATGTATATATTGTACGCGTACTACTTGTGTCCTTTGATAGGCTTGCGTCAAATTGTTACAAACCAAACGGTATCTATGTACATACATATGTATATTTTCTTTTGTATCGATTTGTAGATATTTCATGTCACCCATAATGAGATACTTGAAGGTGTCAATTGAATCCGTTCTATCCATCTTTATGACTATATATGTCCTGCAACAGGAGAATTGATAAAACATGTGATGAGAGAAAATAACTATAATTGGAAGGTCTTCAATGAAATATCGTAGGAATTATCCATCATATTCAAACCATTAACAGTAGGTAGGTTTTTTTTCAAGTTTACTATTGTCTTGAATCTGATTAAAAAAGGAGTTATACAGGGTCTTTCAGATAAGCGAGTCATAAAAAAATTGTATGGAAAAATTTCCATTTACCTAACGGTTTACGACGAATTCGACTTAAGATAATATTTATCTTCAAAGTCCAGGGATTAGCTTTTGTGCTTATATGGGTGTTTCCCACTAGGAGGTCAATAGAGCGGGAGGTGATAGTACTCAAACGAACCAAAAATTGTATGGCAGAGGGGGGGGGGGCATATCAACCGTTTAGGAGCTCAGGGTGATTAAGAAAAAAAGCTAGTTTTCACAAAACACCCTATATCTTAAATACTACAGGGCGTACGGGCACAGTTATTGTATGCAGAACTTCATGGCCTTTCGAACGACTGCTCAATCAGCCCCATATCCCTCTCACATCAAGAATTGTGGATGTCTAAACAAAAAAATTCGGATTTTCTTACCGTTTTTTTTAATTTAATTTAATTTTTGCAAAAAGGGTCATTAACATAACTTTGTTTTATAAAAACTGTAAACTGTATACTCCCTTCTTTAAGTTAACCTATTACACCCTATGTGTTAACTGTAGCCGTTAAACAGTTATTAACTCATAACCCATTCAGGTCACACCGAAATTAGATGATATTTTTTTAAAAAGACGTGCTAAGGGAACAAATTATCGTTGAGAATAGGTTTGCAAAAAGGTTTGAGAATAGGTTTAGAGCTAATAACTCCTTTTTTACGTTTGTAGAACTCACCTGTCACCTCCTTCTGCAAGGATGACATACTTATCTGAAAGAAATATAGGTTGCTTTTCGATTTTCTTTCGAAATTGCAGCTCATTCCAGGCTGCTCACTGGATGATCAATTTATTTGTGTTTTATTCATATTATTGCCGATTCTCATCCGGTGTAACTTAGTTTTGGAAAAGTTTAAACATAACGGAAAAATCTGGTTCTCATAGAAAACATCCCTCATTTATTACCTTTTACGAAAGTTCAACATTGCTCTAACTTACATAAATGAATTGCCAAAGTTACATTGAGACATGTCCTGTAACATATACCTGTCGAGTTGCACCATATCTTTTAAGGATTGAAGAAACAATTCACCTAACCCAAAAACTCATATTCATCTTAAATTGGAATAAAGAAAATTTATTGCTGAAACTGTTGACAACTTCTTTGTCATCACTAAACGTTGAATGTTGATTTTACTGGAGATTTCTGGATTACAGTGCACATTTGAAATTAAAAGTCCGCTCTGCCGAATGAATAGAATATGGGACGACTTTTGCACCCTTACGGTACCCATGGGTCAGTTTTTCTCGAAATCACAAAACAAAAATCGATTTCGGGATTGCAGTGGACATTTGAAATAGGTATAACGACTGCTCTGCCGAATGTATAGAGTAGGTGTGCGGCCGATATTTGCGGTCTATCAGGTCGTTTTTCCAGATATAAAAAAAAAACGGTTTTGGAATTGCAGTGGTTTTTATAAATATAAAGTCTGCTCTATCAAATGAAGGGCACGAACTACTGAGCCGATCTTTGCGGCCCATGCGGTTATTTGGAGCCGTTTTTCTCGAAAAAAAGACGATTTTGAGATTGCGATGCACATTTTGTAACGAACCTGTTCATAGATAGATATTTAGAAATGTATGAGTGAAGTTTTATATAGACAATTTTCCTTCATGTAATTCACAATAGCTTTTTGAATTGATGTTATAAGTAGGGCAGTATAGATTCACTAGACACCTTTATCTGCCTACCCGAATTTCCTACCAAAAATTTCTAGTAAGTTGAACTGGTCTGTCCGGGAGACCTAGAGAATCCTACTCCACCTCCACCCCTGCCTATAAAGCGAGTACGTGAAAAACGGAGGGTTATCGGTAGTACGTGTAACAGACGGAAACCAATAATCAGTACGTGTCCAACGGAAAGCCATCCCAAAAGTCAGTATGTGAAAAACGGAGAGCTACTGGTAGTACGTGTACGTGTCCAACGGAAAGCTATCCAGTCACCAGTACGTGAACAACGGAGTGCTATTGGTAGTACGTGAGCAACGGAAACCACTAGTTAGTACGTGTCCAACGGAAGTCTCTCCTGGCCCACACGCAAATTAGATTTAGCAGATTGACAAGAATTTCACTAATATAAATTATTCTACATTTATAATAGGGACTAAGAAGGAATAAATAATGAATTTGAACTCAACCGTACTGTTGTCATTTGGACCCCTCACTCCACTGAAGCTATCCAGAGTCAATTTCTGAGGTTTTGCTACCGACCGAACTATTGGCGCCCGAGCAATCCCGACCGACCGAGCAAACGACGTCACAATTTGAAATATGAAGTCCGCTCTACCGGATGAATAAGGTAATGGGCCATTTCTTGCAACCTATCTGATGCTTTGGGGCCGTTTCTCTCGAAAAATCATAGGTCGGAAATTATGCTTTCCTAATTAAAATTTATACTCACATATGTGTGTATTGTAAAGTTCATGTACACTGTAAAAGAAATATTTGGACTATTCCCTAAAATGTAGGGAAAACTCCCTAAAATTTATGGAGAAAAACCTACATTTTAGGGAATATTCAATAATCTTATCCAAAAATACTTAAGTTTTGTGGCAATAACTTGCACAAATTTTTTATAGTGTATGCATAGTTACGTTTAATTAACTTATATCACAATGAAAAAAAAAATTATTTTCCAGCAATTAAAAAGAAAAAAATCATAAATTTGTCCGATCTAAAAAATGGCAATGAGGTAGTACAGCCCCACCATTTATTACTTAACTTACACTTAAGCGTTAAAATAAAATTCATGTTTGCCATATAAAAAATTGCCGGCTACCAATTTAAAGTGTCCCGCCACCATCAGCATCTGAATTAGCTATATAAAATGAAATTAGCGGAGCATCAAATCACTTCATGGCGGCTGGATTGTCGGCCCCAATAAAGCCCGTGCGAATTTATCAAGTCAACGTAGATTTTGATGATGGACATGGGGTGCTTTTTGTTGTTGCTGTTGCTACCGCTCCACGGTGCTGTAAAACTTTTAAGGTGAACACATTTCTTCCAGCGCCAACATTACAATCATTTAAGAGACTCGCCCGAATTTTTACGGGGTTATTTCACAAATCTGAAAGCTCTGAGCGAATCTTAAATTTATGGAACACATAAACATAAAGCTGGCGGTGGGGGGGTGGGGGGCATTTGGACATAAAAAGAGGAAAATGAAACGGATCGTAGGATAGAGTGACTTTAGTCACAGCAAGGCAAGGTTAGATATTTCATTGAAAAAGGCAAAAAAAAACCGCTTCCAGAACCATCTTCAATACTCACTCCAATAAAATTGACTTATTGACATCATAAACGGCGTATTTCAGTACACTACCTAAGAATGCAAGTTGCGTCGTAACACATAATTTAAAATGGGACATTTCCTACCCACCCAAAACCCCATATAAAATCATATTCTGTTCTGGATGAGGATTAGAGAAACGATCCGTCAGCTTTCATATTTTCCTTTTAATTTTATTACTAACTTTAAAGTTCGTAAATTCAAATGGTGGTGAACCCAAGCTCAAACGTGTCTGTCGATTTTGCTGTTATATACCCACCCACTACCATCTATATAGTCACCACCCCTGCCTGATACAGGCATTTTGAAGCACTGGTAAGGGATGAATTTCATGTGATGGCATTTCGCAGACCGCACAAATAGGATCAATGATTTATTGAATATTTCCGCTTCCACAAACCGGGGATGGCCCGATGCCCCCTTGTCACCCTTTAGACAAGCTTAACATATAGCAGAGATAGGGACTCCAAAAGAGCCCATTGTTTGCCCTTTTGTGAACCGAAAAATTGTTGGCGTGCTTTTGTTCTGGAAGAAGTTTACACAAAGTATAAGGAGACACAGGAATGTGTGTCCGCCCTATTGCCTGAGCTTTTCATTTGATGTATAATGCGAGGGTGGTTTTTAAATAAAATTTGAATTTTGAATCAAGTCTATTGAGAAATTGTCTGTCATGTTTGACTTGAATTAAGAAATATTTTCTTTTTGTATATACATAGAAGCATAGGATGTATAGGGATCTGCCTGCACATTTTCAACCCTTATTTTGAAATTTTTAAAATTTATCTCCAGTTGACAATATTATGGGAAAAGTGGAGACAGAAGAAGAATGTTAAAAAGATACCCGAACTTAAGTGGGTATCATTCCTTAAGTTGTAGACTGTAAATATTATGTAGAAAATCTGTTGCCTGTCCAACTTGAGAAATAAACAAAAGTCCTTTTGATAAAGCCTGCTAAAACAGTTAACTGGTATGGGTTACATAAATATTTTTATGGAATATTTTGTTTTCATATATGTGGTTACTTTTTGATTAAACTAAAAACACCCGGGATTTTTTATATGTTTTTTTTAACTGCCTCGGTTATTCAGCTTTATCCAGGTCGAAATAGGTCGGATTGTAGCTTAATAAATTTTAGTATTTGGATTTGTAAAATAAAACTAAGTTTTTATGAATTTTTATTTTTCCCCTGGTGACCCAAATCAGATGTACTAAAAAATTTTAAGCTACTATCTCAGAACGGCATATATGTGTATGTTATGTTATGTGGAACATATTATGGATATTGTAGCTCTCCTTCGAATTCCCTTATTTTGGAGATTTTTCTGGGATCAATTCCACACCACCTTATTTATTCAAGGGCGAATTCTGATCCTAGCATGAAGGTAACTATATTGTTGCTCTTTGACCTCTAGCCAGTCTACCTATCGAGCAGAACGCTGATTTTACACAAAGTAACAAGTTCGATTTTTGTTTCCATGAAGATTTTGTTAAAAAGAGAGAATGAAGTCTTTTTTATGAGGGTAGTGGCCTCCTTTCTCTGTCTAATTTTATTTCCGGAAGAGTTGGTCGAAATGTCGAAACGAGTCATGAAAAAAAATTCAAATGAATATGATCCCAGAGAAATGTACCGAAAATTGTAAAAATAAATGAGTTACCCTTTACAAAATTTCGTTCAGGTTATCGTCGATAAGAAAAGTGGATTTTATAAAACGGGATTTTGAAATGCGGAATTGTATTTTTTCATAAAGTGGGATTTCAATAGAACTAGATTTTTGTATAAATTTTTTGTCAAGAGCATATGTTTTGTTTTTGGATTTTGAATTGATCAATATGATACATACCTACCTACCATTTTCAAAAAATCTGTTTCTAATAAAATTACCAATTTAAAAATTCAATTTCTAGTTCGTTATACGAATTACTAACCTTTTCTAACTTATAATCTCTCCGTTAATCCCATCCAGTTCATGAATTTCTTCTTATTCAGAGAGATTTTAACAGAACTAATATGTTTTCTTTGGCTGTAGAATATGCAGCTATTCGTTGGATGTTCGTTAGTTATTACCACTCGGTATATGATCAAATTGCCTTCTTAAACTGAGATATATTCTACCTTTTTAATAAACATGTTCCTCTTAGATCCTGTATCCTGAATCAGAAAGGCTACATATGATTTTCTGTAGAAATTAAGGGTTTGATTGCTGAATACGACTTTTGTATAGATGCGTATGACGACCGTAGTGAATCGCGATGCTTATAAGCGTATTAGAAATTTTACAAACACTAGAATAAAAACCGATTTGAATTGAAATTCAATACGAATCTAGCGCACAAAATATTAAGAAAAAATCTCAAGAGTTCTGGCGTGCTGGTGAAAAGTGCTTAAGAGTGCGGTACTGACTTTGATTATTTTAATGAGTACTTTAACATCTGCTCCTTTGCTAATTCAGATGTTAAACCTACCACTTCTTCTAAGGTCAAAAATATTCCTGTATATGTGGGTGATTTCAGCTTTAGCTGTGTTGATACTGTTCAAGTTGTTAATGCCATTAGTGCTGCTAAGTCGGAGGCAGTGGGGTCCGATCAAATATCGCCTCGTTTTCTCAAAATTATTTTGTTCTGGTTTGCTCTACATTTTCAATACGAGTTTGATATCCTCGCAATTTCCTAAAACTTAGAAAAGTACAATTATCCTACTCTTTGCTAAAACCGCATCACCTGATGGTCCAAGTGATTTTAGACCAATCCGTGGTATGTGTTTTTCATTCAAGGCGTTTGAGAAAGTCATGCATGAGCAGAGTTTACTTTACCTGGAGTCGAATCAAATACTCATCCCTTGACAGTCAGGCTTCAGGGCTAAGAACTTAGCAGTCCTGACACTCCTACATTTTTCAAAAATCTATGACAGCGTTAACCATTCCAAGCTCCTTACTGTCCTATTAGATAAATTCATATTTTATTCATCCTCGGAAGCACTAATTGAAAGCATTCTTATTGGATGATCTCAGCGAGTTAAAGTCCATGATTTACTTTCAAAAGGCTTTCCTCTTAATTGTGAGTACCTCAGGGTACAACCTTAGTCCCTTATTATTCAGTATGTACATAAATGATCTCTCCTACGTAATAAGAGACTACAAAATTCATTTGTATGCGGATGATGTTCAGATATATTTGGATAGGCCAGTTGGTCTGATAGAGAATTGTGTCTAAATAATTAACACAGATTTAAAGACAAGTGGTCCAAGAGGTAAGATTTCTCAATAAATCAAATTGCATGATTTGAAATCGGAACAGGCTGGACGTCTCACAGTTTCCAGTTATTATTCCGAATGGCATAGATTTACCTTACGTCACTAGTGCTCGAAACCCAGAAATTATGTTCAACAGCTCTATAAGTTGTTACGACCATATAAAATCCATATTACGTAAAATTTATGGCATTCTTCGGAGGCTGTAGTTTGATTGTGGGTTCTGTGTCCTGACTTTTCGGTCTAGGCTAGTGTAGATACTTATTTTGCCCTTTTTACAAGTAGAATCATTGTCTTCCTTCACTCAAATTTGGTTTGTAGGAGAAAGCTGAGTGTCGCTTTCAATGACTACATCCGTTTTATTCATGGATTAAGTAAATACGATCACATTTCCCTTTACTTTCTCTACTGGGTATGTCTTTAGATGCTCATCCGACTCTGATAATTTTACTCTTACTTCAAGAGGTCTTCTATACCAAACCCCAGCTATCTATTTTTTGACATCAGCTCTGAATCTGTGTGGCGCTTAATGCTGCTGTCTGTCCATCGCGATCATAATCGAATTTAAGAACACTCTCACCTTGTTCATATTGATCGATTAGGAATAGTTTCTCGACCAGTTCATTCATAATACTGCTGGCTCATTATTTGGATGAGGGACATGTAGTCTGACATTATTCCCACACTTCAAAACCAGTCGACTGTTTTGTCTCTTCTTTTCCATTACACAAATCTTCCTCTTTTGTCTGCTTTTTGACTCGATGCATTGCTGCTAGTTTCTGCTATTAGTTATTTTCAATTTTCAAGTTTTTGCCTGTTTGTTGCCTTGCTTAAATATGACATTCTTAATATTTTCTAGTTTACCTTTGTGCATTGTAGATTTAGTTTTCCTTCTGAAATCTAAAACCAATTTTGTATCATTAAAATATTGTAAGATCTTAGATATACTTTAAAGCAATAAATGATTTGATTTTAATTGAACTGAATTAAATTAAATTGAATAATAAGTATGCAATTGTGATAAACGAGTTTTAATAATAGCAGATTCTTTCGATAAATCGGTGCTAATCCAGAGTACATCAACTTGCCTTTTTCCAATAAAAGCTTTTAAGCGATGATGCCAAGTTTCAATAATATTTTGAGTTCCTGGTAAGAATAACGAAGTCCAGAATTAAAAAAAAAAAAAATTGAAGAATAGTAGACTTCTTTGATTTCAATTTTCTCCCACTGAAAAAGGAAGCATTCATACATAATATATATAATTCATAATGCAGATGGAAAGAAGTATACAGGGTGATTCTGATCAAGATACCTTCCGGTATACCACGCGATTCCTAGAGGTAAGCTGATCAAAAAATTGTTCCACATACCCCCCCTAGAAACCTTCCTGTAGGAGTTGTGGCCAGTTGAAGATTTCCCTGATGGGAATAAATGAGTATAACTTTTGAACCACTCTATAGATTTTGGATATTGTTGGCTTATTATAGTAGCTGTCGAAAAGTGTATTCCTCTGTATTTAGTAATTAAGTATCTACTATCTACTACCCTCTATCACGGGAAAAAAAACCGCATGCCAACACCTGAATCAGTTTTAGCACTGGAGGTTTATTGGCAGATTCAAGCCAGATCAAGCTGGCTTTTTATTTTTGCCAGAAAAAATAAAAAGCCAATCGTAAAAAGTCATAACTGATTCGGTCCCCGGTTTAAAGAGAACAAGAAGCTGGATTAAAGGTATGTTATCTTATTAGGTCCGTTTGAAATACCTACAGTAAATGGTACCACTTACCTCTCCTTTTTAAAATATGATTTAGAAGACATGTTGGATGAGTATATTCCGCTTTCCCTTAGAAACGAGATGTACTTTATGCACGATGGCGCTCCGCCGCATTACTCTGCTCAGGTTAGAAGTTACCTTAACGAGCAATATACTGCGCGATGGATAGGACGTGGAGGACCAATTCCTTCGCCTGCTCGATCACCTGATCTCACTCCTCTTGATTTTTTTTTATGGGGCTATTTAAAAAGTATAGTTTATTGTTCAGTTATTACTTCTAGGGAAGATCTATGGAATAGGATACAAAATGCTTGTAACCATATTAGAAATAATAGTAATAATTTTGTTAGAATAAGACACTCATTACTTCGTAGGGCACAATTATGTATAGACCAGGGAGGACGTCACTTCCACCATATTTTATAGGGTTTGTTAGTTTCAATTAATAAAGTAAAAATTATAAGAAAATTATAACCAAAGCAATTGTGGGTCCAGTCATAAAAGACCCTACGTATCTACCTGTGATTATTGGTTTAATGCAATTTTATGATCTGGCTTGAATCTGCCAATAGACCTCCAGTGCTAAAACTGATTCAGGTGTTGGCATGCGGTTTTTTTCCAGTGATAGAGGGTAGTAGGGGCATTAATAAGAAGCAATAAATTTGGGTTACATGGAAGAAAGTTTTTGAAATAAATAACGGTATTTATGAAATTTGTGTGTAAAAAAAATCCAAATTTTGGAAAGATTTGAGAATAAAATAAAGATGCTTAATTAACAAATACAGAGGAATACACTTTTCGACAGCTACTATTCTTGGCTATTTAATAAGCCAACAATATCCAAAATCTATAGAGTGGTTCAAAAGTTATACTCATTTATTTACATTTCCTGGTCAGGATATTATTTAATACATTTTTTTTAAATTCTCTCCTCATCTGTTATTCCATTAAAATTCATTAAAAATACAATAAAAAGATGAAAGAAAATATATTAAAAATAACTTTTGTGAATAAAATGCACTAAAAAGTAAAAAATAATTTGTTTCTTTGTCAGTGATATACACAAGGAAAGTTGCATTGCAAAATAAGAAATGCTAGTATTTACTTAGATTAAATCTTATAAGTATGAGCATCCATAACTATTATAATCACAATTGAAGATTTAATAATATTTTTTACTTTTTAGTGCATTTTATTTACAAAAGTTATTTATTTATTTTCTACTTTTCAGTCATAACTTCTCACTCTTCACCCTCGACTTTACAATCTTTCTCTTATCACAAAAAATCATGTAAACCCATTCATGTTTACTATCCTAAAACAATTTCGATACGAACGGCTCTCTCAGGCGCTCAGTGCCCTAAAACACTTCCATTGTGAACGGCTCTCTCAGGCACTAATTTATTCAGACAGTGTTTTTATTTAAGGCTGGGGGACGAGAGATCCCAAGCACTGAGACCAGAGCGGCTCATTGTACTAACCTGCTAGAGGCCCCATCACCAAAACCTTCTTGTCCTCTTAATGAAGCGCATCAGGTCTTCCAGAGGAACGGTTTACAACTCCTCTATGGATAGGAGCTGAACATACAGTATCCAGGCTGCTCCTGACGAAGGCCGGATAAGTACAAAAAAAGTGTTTGGTAGTCTCAGGCTCTCCTTCCAGGCAGGACAGATACTGATGGCAGTCAACAAATCACATCCTTGTTAGATGAGCGTGAAGCGAGCTGTGGTTATAGTGATGATGTCAATCACAGTTCTACATTATTTCCTTCCGAGCCTCATGAGAAAATCGGAGATATTCCTATTGGGCCCATCTAGAAATAGTTTTGTGCACCTGCAAGTACTCAAGATCTCCCGTCTCTGCTGATGCTTCCTATGTGCATCCGCTTTGATGAGAGATCCGATAGTCTAGGTGGCAACGCCTACGGCAGGTTCCCGTCCAAGGAACGGATAATCAGAACCAGCTTAAGCTAAATTGTCAGCCCTTTTATTCTCCATGATCCCCAGGTGACCAGGAATCCACTGAACGGGCACTGTCATGGGTTAGTGAGTAGATAAGAGTTATTGAAATAATATGCTTTTAATAGCACTCCGCAAGAGCTTTAATTTGGTATCACACACGGCCCAAATTCGACACCCTATGGTGCGTAGTTACCATCCCCCTCCCCTACCGAAAATCCTCCAAAAACGTAAAAAAATGTACCAAATTGGAAAGCTCTCCATTCATTCATTCTAAATCTTAACACCCCATGTAAATCGATCCACGTTTACTACCGTAAAACTCTTTCGTCACCTACGGTGCTCTTAGCCGCTCAGATAAAAACTTCTTTAGTCAGGGGTTAGTAAGTATGTAAATTTTATTGAAAAAATGGTTGCCTCTCTTTAGCTTGGCCCTACTTCTAAATTGCAGGTAGAACAGGTGAGTTTGCGATATTAATTTACCCTCATCTTTTATTTAATGGAATTATATATTAAAATGAAGATAATTTTATCGCGAACTGGATGGTATTGCCTAAGCAAAACTGGTCTCACATCGGTGGAGTAACTGTTTCCAATCAATTCTTAGCTAGGTATATACATGGAGAACAGAAGATTTTTACGAACTTTTAAATCAAATCATAAATACAAGAGGAAAAAACAACCGGCTCGTCCGGGATTTGAAAGCGAGGCCTTGTTTTTTCCTCTTGTAGTTATGATTTGATTTAGAAATGTTAAAAATAAAAGTTCTAAAAATTCTTCTATTCTCCATCATTGACCGATTCGAACAAGTGTACATAGGTTCGATTCCCGTCCGCGAAAAAATAAGTAATCACAGAATTTCATAAAAACAAGTAAAAAATCTAGAATTGGTCAAAGACCAGTTGCTATGACTCCCTAGATGAATGCTCGTATGCAATTTCGTATTGTCACCCATTTGAACAATTTTAATTTTTCCAGTGATTTTTCGCATATTATTTCTAGAACTGTTCGTCGGAGCGCAAAAATGATTATAACCAACTTTATAGGGTTTCGTATTCTGAAGAAGTTTTTTGTATACGTTAAAACCTAAATTTTTATATGGCAACACCAAGAATGGGTTGCCCGATTTCTTTAATTTTTTAATTTTATGTACTATTACTATGAGAACACCATGTATCAAATTTCAGCTCTCTATGTCGACGCGTACTCAGGCAGTGCCAAATATATAGTGGAAAACGAAATTTTTGTATGGCAACCCCACGAATGAGTTGCCCGATTTGTTTCATTTTCAAACTTAATTTTACTTTTTATAGATTTCATCTAGGGTCTTAAAACTGTTGGGGGTCGTTTTCTGCTTGGGGTATGAATTTGTGTTGCGCTGAAAGTTGGTAGTTGTATTATAGACTTGAAATGTCACTCTTCAATTTTAAGCAAAAGAATGTCTAATTTTCAATCTATAGTCATTCGGAACTGCCACGAAAATTTTCATTTATCCTTCAAACCGAACGTAATCTTCAAAATTGTATGAATCCTTTAATCCTTTAATTCAGGGAATGCCTCTGATGGGTTAATCGGAAAGGGAATGCTAAGTTACCATCAGTTTATGTGCACATTTTTCGCAAGACATCCCTAATTAAGTTTGAATTAAAAATTCATTGCGTTTTATTATCAAGCACTGCGGATACCTACTGGTACGTCCATAATGTTCTCTATTAACTGTAACCAAACCATAATTTCACAATTCAATTATACCGACCCACCTACCTTTCTCTGTTAATATTTTCTAATTAGTTTTCTTTTTTGTACCATAAAATTGTCTACATTTCTAGGCACTAACATCCAACTTCGAAACCATTACAAAAATTGCTAGCATCCGTATGACCCATTTAATGGGTTCAAAAGATAAGAAATTCATGTGATCCTCAACAGGTAAATTGACGTCAATTTTCAATTACTTAAGGGAAAATTAATAATTTGCATTGAGGGCAAATGTAACATAACCTGTTGGCTTTGATCTTCGATTACGAAGAAAGAGGTGTGCACTGTAAATTACTATAGAGGCAGCATCAAATTACGATCCTGAAGACAATGGAAGTCATGTGTTACTCGATAGGTAGATTTCAGGTATTCACCATCCACCAACTAATCACCATACAAGTTCAGCTCCGGTTAATGTCCAACAAATACTCACTGGGTCTATTGGATAGCAACTATGTAGGTATATATGTAGCTACATGCAACGTAGATAAAATAGGGGTTGGGGAGTATATGTAGATAGATATGAGGTGCAGCATATGGGCTCCGACAATAAACAACATGCCCAGTTTAATTAAAGTGCGGAAACGAGATAAACCGCTGGAAATAGAAACCTTTCGCCTCGATATGCTGCCTGTTAGCCTGGGCTTTATGTTTCTACCTATGGATGGGGTGTTCATATTTTCAGTTCAGGCAGAATCATGGGGAATTTTAGTGGTTTTTAGATGCTTCTCATATTCTCTCGGTTGTGAAAAGCGGGCAAAATGAATCAAAATATGCGAATTTTATACAGTTGGAATGGGACGAAATTTTAGATATGAAATAATTGCTTTGATTGCTCTTTTATAAAAATAAAAATAAAATAAAATTGTAAAAGGAAGCTTACATAGTTATCATGGGGGTTGTGCTCATGCATAACTAACCGTAAATTGTAAGATTAAAAATTTTGATATGTGGTCGCTTAGGGGATTAAATTTTAGTTACTTTTCATAAATGCTTTCAGCAACATTTTCTAAATTTTTCCCACTTTTTGGATTTTGATTTACATAATTGAATAAAATTTGCAACACTTTTTTTTATTTTTTTTTATATCATTAACCCAAACTCAGGGGATACCTTAGTTCCAAAAAAGAGATAGGGAGAGAGCCAGAGTAGATGAAGAGAGTGGTGGAGGTCACTCATGAATCTCAGCAGATTATATTGCCGAGGAAAGACAGAAAATGGTAGACTGATGGTAGACTCATGAAATTTATTATTCGGCCGAAAGTATTTTGAAGGGTGATTGAATGTTTACAGTTTGCTGCGCGAGTATTGCTTGCAGGAATAAATCTGCAAGGTATGTGACAAGATATTTCATCAGAACATTGACCATATATGTAAAAATAAAGGAGCCAAAGGGCTCGAGCGAATTGATATAACAAGTTCTGGCCACATTAATAATGAGTTTGGAGAACCTGTTTCGGTCAATATTTTATATAAAGCTTAGGCTGTGTAACCAGCCCCAGGGTATATATGGAAATTATATTTCATTTTGTAGATATGATATAGGATTTGTAAAGGAGCACTAGATTCGACGACTGGTTGAACTATTTCCAGAAATCTAAGACTTATTGGAGCTTCAGAACTTACTAGAAATTTTATTGCCAAGAGTATACCTATTATTGACGGTGTACCAGAAATAATTGCTTCATCAAAAGAAACTGGAATGGTAAAATAATGTTCTTGTTTGAAAGAGATTAGGCATCTTTGGGTTTTAGATGGATTGAGTTCAACGTGATATACTTTTCCCCAAGAAAACATATCGCCAAGGTCGTTTTTCAATGATCTAATCATGTAATCTGGGCATTCCTTCTGGAGTCCAAAAGAGTGTTAAAAGAAGTAACGAGAGTACTATCATTCAAAAAAATACATCGGCATTTATTAGGTGAGATGGCATCTGATATAACCTGTACTAGGCGACCAAATAAAAAACTTTTAATTCATAATAAAAGATGAAGGTAGATACCAAGCTTAAGTTTGACTAAATGATTGGATGTCAGACTCTATCAAAGTCCTTTGAAATATTTTTGGATTTTATGGAATCACCAAAATTGTAGACAATACAGTTCTAACGTTTCGTAAGAAAAGTCAGTAAGTCTCTAGATGAGTATTCAGACCGGAAGAGATTTTGGCGATCGTTGATTAGTTGTTAAGTTTCTAATTTGGAGTTAAAGATAAATTCAAAAATCTTCAAAAGAATCAATTTGATTACAATTGAGCGGTAATTTTAAGAACAGCTATTCACTCCTTTTTTTACGAACATATACTAAGCTAGGTAAATTTTTAAGCAGCTGGAAGGCTTACTGTCGAATAACGCAAGTAATAAAACAATGTATACAGAGATTTAGCCAAGGATGAGGCAAAGCTCTTAATTAAGAAGATCAAGAGGAGATGTTACGTTACAACAATAACCTCAGATATCAATCCCATTCAGCCCTCAAAGGTATCCCATCTAACTAACCATCCCACCCGCCTAGTCAAAACGATTAATTTATTACACCTTGCCTATCCATTGCAAATAATCGGACACATGTTAGTGAATATGGCCCTGTATCCACCCTTAATAGGTAGGGCTTGGTTACTACTGACCTTTTTATGCCCTAGATGATGAAATCAAAGGGTATATTAATTTTATCCTTCCGTCGTTTGTAACACTTAGATATAATGATGGTAGAGCAAAATGGATTGGACACCCACGAATAATATTAAAAGTTATTTTGGTTTTTGCATGTCGGTTCTGACAATACTCGAAAACAAATCGGGTAACTCCTTCGTAGTTGCCATACAAAAAATGCGTTTTTCATTACATTTTGGATACTGTCTGAGGACGCGTCGACGTAGAGAGCTGAAATTTTGTACACAGTGTTTTCATAGAAATAGGAAATAATGGTTGAAAAATGGAGTAAATCGGGCTACCCCTTCTTGTTGTTACCATATAAAAATTTTAGGATTTTTACGTATACTGTGAAAACGGTCAGTCATAGACGTTTTTATTGCACAAAAAATTTCTTCATAATATGAAATCCTATAAAATTAGTTAAAATAATTTTTCTGTGTCCGCCGTTCTAGAAATATATACGAAAAATCATTTCAAAAATGAAACTTGCATAGATGGATACCATGCGAAATTTCATATGAGCATTTATCAAGGGTATCATAAGAATTGGTCTTACTTAGATCAATTCTAGCTTTTTTACTTGTTTTATACTTAGAACCACACTTTTAATAAAATAGCAGCTCTAAAATTTTTAAGGTGTTATGCATTTTCAAGCTGCATGTATGGCATGGAGATTGTCACTCGTTCTGGTGTGTTTTTTTATGATTTTGACTTGATCCTGGGTGGCACGCTGTTTTTTTTTTGTAAAAATATTTCCAAAACTTACACCAAACCCATCAATTTTCGTCCTGAAACAATTTAAATGCTCTTTTTTGCTTTGGTTTGTTTATTTTACTAGATTATGGCACACAGAGTGTGCGATTCCATTTCAAACTTATTAACTCCGTCCGGTAAATGCAAAAATGTCCATTGTTAGTAGAATTCTCCTGAAATATTTTTACTTAAAAATATTCGTAAAAACTTTCTAGTGAACTTGCGTGGAAAAGGACTATTCTTATTAAAGAATAAAAAATTCAGAAAATTATCGTATCTTGTCCCTGAAAAGTTGCTACAAATTTGTTTCGGAAAGAAAACAAAAAGTCCAAGGATATCATCGTTGGAATCGATTTTATGGCAGAAGTTATTCCATACAAATTTTAACACTGATGCAAATTGAGAAGCCTATTTATCTATTCTTATGATTATTGCTGCTGTCAGTAGACTCATACAAAGAAATGTTGGCCAGAAACTCGAAAGGCTAACAGCAGGATTTTTCCAACTGGGAGTTTCCAGTACTTTTGCTTAACTTTGTCTTTGTCGTCTTAAACGAATGCTGCAGTTTCTTTTTTTTTTCTCATTGTCGGTGTTTTTGAAGACATTAGTATAAAAACTTTGTTCAAACCGTAAAAGAGGATGAGGTAAAATATTATGGAGAGTTCAGGAAAAGATATGAATGTATATGTATGTATGTATGTATAATACAAAAGAAAAGTTATACAAATCTATATGGAGTAAATTAATAATTTTTATCATAGCACTGATGATAATATTAAGCCATTTGAAGGAACCTTGTGAATTGTCCAGAGTGTAGTACTTCATATTGCAGGAATCTATGTATTTTGATTTGAATCTACCTAGTTAAATAGTAGAAACTTCATAGTATTCCTTGCACATTGAGGCTAGAGACAGTGGCGTAGCGTGCGGCGTGCTGTGGGCAGGGGCGCACCGAGAGGGGGGACGAACGGGACCGGTCTTCCTCCAGAATGTCAGTTTTCTGAACATAATTTACAAATTATGTATAAAATGTGGTCTGTATATTATTCCAAAGTCCGATAAAATAAAATAAAACCTTTTAATATACAATAGCAGTCCTTAAGTGCTCAGATTGGTGGAGGACGCGACTTTAGAGCCCAATTTTCCCGACTCTTTAGGACTTGGGACACCTATGCCCCCCCCCCCCCCCCAATTCAAAACCTGGGTGCGTTAATGGCTGAGGGGGCCATGGCCCAAGGCAATACAGATGTGGGGGCTTCAGGGAGCGGTCGAGCTGGATAATTCTGTCTGCAGCATCAGAGCGAAGTTATACACAAACTAATAACATACAAGGACTGGGAAAGTAGAACAAAAACCAATAACGCCTCGCTTGAATATAAAACTTACGATGCCTCGACTTGATGACGTAATGAAAGGGTAAGCCAGCAATGCCTCGCTCCAATAAAAAATCAACGATTAAAAATGAAAAAATGTTTTCTTAATTACATAGAATAACTGCTGAAATTCGAGAAAGATTCTAGCAGCGCCAGAATGTGCGCGACAAATATGCCTTCTTAAAGCTTGCAATAATATTGGGCATCGATGATGAGGAATGCAACCTCAACCAAGCTCCTTAGGATATTGATAGAGTAGAGTTTAAAATTGAGTGCGCAAATAAAAAACTTGAACTAAAGAAAAATAGTCGCCGAAAAGTCTGATGGACCTACTGAAATATATCTGTATATCATCAGCATACATGTGAACTTTGTTATCTGCGATAATTTTCGGTAAATCATTAACAAAGAGGCTGAATAGTAATGGGTCCATAATTGATCCCTGTGGTACCCCAAAGTAATAGCTTTAGAGAATGTCTCCCCGAACCTTGACCCACTGCAACCAATCAATAGGAAAGGTTTTCAAATGTACTAAAATTAAAAGCCTGGAGAGTTTACAGAACCAAAATTTGCCTGATATAGAGGGCTTTTATGTCCGATGTAACCCTTAGGACAGCACTCCCACAGCTAAGAAAGCCACGAAAGTCGGATTGTAAACGCGTGACTATATGTAGATCATATCTTTGTAGGTATTTTCACATCAGCTTTTATTTTGAACTATTTTGGCCAAAAAATACAATATGCTAATTGAATGATAATGAGAGGCAAATACTGGATTCGATTTCTTTCGAATTGAGAGTCTGACAATTTCCTGCAAAATGTCGGGAATAGACGAAGACATTAAACGTGAGAGAGATATTCCTGAAGTTGTGAGCTGCTACGCTGTCATAGCGGTGAATGAAAAGTTCTATAGTATCTTAACTTTTCATTCTGCCACCATAAATAATAATAAGGAGATGTACAACATAAATAAACAAATTAAATTCTTCCATCATTTACATTATCTCTAGCCGCTGGACTGATACTATTTTGCGAAGCGAGGAATTATGGGTCATAAATTCAATTTCATGCAATAATCTAAATTTTCGCAACTTTGAATACAAATAATATGAAAACAAAATGAAAATGGAAATGTCATGTAAACATGGCAAGAATGGATGTTTTCATCGGACTGAGTTGTTGGTCGTAGTGTGGATTTTAATGTACACAAATCCCGAGCCGGAAAACGTTCATATCATCAGCACTAAAACATAACTTAACCTGGGTGCGGCAAAGCTTTGATTTCAAAGGCCCTCCTAAGGATCATATCAATGTTTACCTAAACAGAAGCCCAATATGTCTTTACATTTCCAAAAAGTTTCCTTGAAATGAAAATTTTGTGTTTGCTATCCGATGAAAGTTTTTCATATTTTCAACATTCAGTGGCGAGACAAAAATCCACATTCCATTCAAGTACAAAGCCTCTAAAGTGTTTTCTAATTTCAACAATTTATTTATTTAGTAAATGAAAATTTGTCTGAACCTTAACCTCAAATTTATGCGTTTGGTACTGTAGTATTTTGCTTGTTGTTGGTCCCTTGGAAGCTTTATTTCCTGTATACCATAAGTTTGTGTAGATATGTAAAAAGGAGAACAGGAACTTTGTCCTTGATAGTTTTCTAAATTTTCCCAGAAACTAGAGATACTATGGGCACTTTGTTTCTCAATCCTCTAGAAGCTTCTCCAAGTCAAACAACTTTTATCCTGTGTTATTCTAACTTTCCAGAAAATGGCAATATTTCATCCCAGCAAAACAAATATTCTCGCTTTAGCAAAACTTTCAAATACGTCCGGATTCATATATGAGGAATGAATTTGAGCTTTATGTAAGAAAACAAGGTAAGCGCCAGGTATATGTACATATATTTGCCTCGATTAAATATTTCCAGGAAACTTGTCGGACCTTTATTTTACACTAATGAAGAGGGATCTACCGTTGTCCGTAGACTAGAAATGTTATTTATATCCGGAAATTGAGGCTTAGAGATCTATCGAAAATAATCTCCTTGAAATTGTGTTGATTCGATGGAGGTGTCTATAATCGTTGCGTAAATTAACTAGTTTAAGTAATTTGTAGCAAAGTGCGATAGAGGGGGGGGGGGGGAAGATACAGAGAAATAGAAAAAATAACAACATTGGTAATCCTAAGCGACGGTGTACAGATAGTGATTGGCAGATGTAATTCATAAATTACGCTCTGAATTGGCTATGGAAACTAGTTGACAAAAATCTGAAACTTGTGTCGATTTAGAAAGTATATTGTGACCCGGGATTTTAATTTTTCTATAGAGAAAATTGGTCATTTTCTAGGGTTTTATACTCTTTCGAATGGCATCAGTTATAAGTTTTATCATGCGTATGCAAAGCTTTCGAGCTTCTTTGAAGATTATGGAATAACTTATGGTGCTTATGGAAAAAATAAGTGCGATTCCAATTTTGATTCCAATGTACTGAATATGCAGTTCTCTAATATATATTCCTACTTTGAAAATAGTTCTCCATATTAAGGCCCCATAGTGAGTATTGGCGATGTTAATGATCTATCAGTCTTCTGTAGTAGAAGTGCTAATACGGTGGTTGAAAAAATAATAATTGGTCTAAAATTACAATTTTGCTTTTGTTTTCATTATTATTATTACGAATGATTCATAAACAAAATATTTCCTAAAGTAAAGACGAAAATCCAAAATCGTCTATTGTAGAGTAGACGAACTCTTGGCAGCCCCGACTAATCAATTACATTTATTATGAAATTGGCTTCTTATATTTTCGTATAATTATATTTTGGGAAGTAGTTACAATAAACACCCAAGTAGTAACGCGGAAACTATTCAGTCGTTGCGAACTAAAACACTGTTCTTAGAGCCTTCTCACAATAACGAGTTTGGTTTTGATTACTTTATTATAATTCCGAACCAATTTCAGATTAAGTATTATAATTTTATGCCAACCATTTACCGAACTATTTAGTTGAGACAACCATTTGGTTCGCGTAAGGAATTCTAAGAGCTATAAGGAAACCTATTTTTACAATCAATTAAGAACTATGACATTTGGGTTTGTGGCAACTATGCTACTTATCCATATACAAACCTTGAAACATTTTACTCACTTAATGTATGGATTGATGGATGGATTGAAGACAGGTTGAGTCTCAGAGGGGGGGGGGGGGGCTAGAACGTATCCCACGACTAAGCTCATTGTTTACCCTCCAGAGCCATGAAAAATGTTCATATGACCCAACCAGACGCTCTTATAAACCATAAAATTGGCTCCCAACCCTCGTTACCGGCTTCATATAATTCATCCAGGAGGTGTGAGCCAAGGAATATATGCCGTTTTCCGGAGAGAGCCGGACAGTGACAAAGAAAGTGAGTCACCATTTCCTCAACATATAGCATTATCAATGAGTCCTATCCTATCTAGGTGACCCCTGAGAGAACTGTGTTCAGTAAGAACAGACAACAGAATTCTCAGGGTACACTTGCTCAATCCTAGCAGCTTTTTTGTAAAACTTAATTTTCCCTACAGTTCCTTTGTTGTTCTACCGGAAGGGTCGTCTAACCAAAGACAACTGTGTTGGCAATCGGCCCAAGTCACAATTGCAGAGACAAAGTGTCCCGGTGTGATCCCAAATGTGAACCACACCAAGATCGTCCCATTTTTCGTTTCCACCAACATCACTGTGACCAGGCACCCAAAGAACAGGTACTCTGTTACATTGATAGATGGAATTCAGGATGGTCGTACAATTCACTACCGAGTGAGAGGGTGAAGGGTTTTGACAAGGCCTTGCTAGCTGCTTGACTATCCGAGCTGATGGCAATCTCCTATTCTCAGTGTATGAGCCAAGAAGGTTCCTTTCCGCTTCAAGAATGGCCTTGACATACGCCTGGAAACTGTAACATGGCCTTCCAGGTGTATGTCAGGTTCCAAATGAGGCTCCTCACAGAAGTCGCCTGCTCCAGTGTTATCTTCAGATTTGGAGCCGTCTGTGTAAATTATTATGTCTATCAATGGGTGAAGCATAGAGTGTGATGCCCATTCGTCCCTAGATAGAATTTTCACTTCAAATTTGCTTATCAGCATGATCTCGATAACGTAGTTGCTCTCCCTGTCGGTCTCAAGTGTGATGGACTGCATAAAATCAAGAATGGAGGCGTGTAGAACCCTGGCTCCCGAATGGATCCAGCTCTGATCTAGATACCGCCTCAGCGCTGCAACAAAGACCCTCATCTTAATGTGTATCTGCACGGGCTCTATATTGACGATAGCCTCAAGAGCCCGAGTGATGGTAGACTAGAATGCGTCGCTTACACTGAGTAGGCACAATCATGATTGGCATACTACATTGCTTTCTACCATACCACAGAGCCGTAGGCTAACATGGGTCGGATGACGCTAGTGTATACACTAGGATCATCCGGGATTTAGTCCCCAATTTTTCCCTACAGTTCTGCGGCACATTGGGAACGCTCTAAGAGCTTTGTTCGCTCTGTCCTCAAGGTATGGCCTCCAGCTCAGCTTCTTATCTAGTATAATGCCTAGATATTTCACCCTGTCTTTAAGCTCGAATCATGTAGAGCCGATGGAGGGCAGGTTCAATATTGGAATGTTGCTTTTTTGGTGAAAAGACATAGATCAGTTTTCGAAGTATTGATGCACAGTCCGAAAGTCGTACCCTAGTCTGGGACTAGCCGGATTGCGTTATGCACCAGTCCACTGAGCTCCGATTCATATCTTCCGGTGACTAAAATCACCGACCTGGTGATATACCGTTTTGTACCCCATTCGGGTGAACTGGCTTAATGTAAGGACTAAGTGTTAACTTGGCCTGGTACAATCATTTTTGTATTCTTCACAAAAGCAAAAGATCTTGTAAAAAAATCTGATATTGCTGTGATCTATAATTAGAATTTCATAGCAGCAAGTTACGTTCCAGTTTGAATTAATTGGATTTGTGTAATTTCTTTAATAAGTAAATTCAAAATCTACAAAAATAGTAAAGGTCATTAGAGAAACTTGCGACTAGCACGTTTACGACTATTAGCAAGTCAAGATACAATTCTTCAATGGAATACAATTGTCCAGACTGCCTATATGTACTATAGAATTTCTAAATGAGATCAGAAAATAATAAATGGTGAAAACGTGGTTGCAACCAGATACAGTACTCAGCAGAACTACAATATATAGCTGTAAATCACAACTCTATAGTTCTCAGAACGACTACGTAGTTTTGAATTGCAACTAAGTTGTGAATTACAGCTCTACCATATATAGTTCTCAAAAGAACTACATAGATGTGACCTACAATTCAGTAGTTCTCAAGGGCATGATTTATCTGTAATCTACAACTCTAGAGATCTCAAGAGAAACACTTTATTCTGATACAAGCCTTTGGTTATGAATACAACTTTGAAGCTCCAAATAGAACTACGTTGCTGTTCAGAATAGAACCACATCTAGAAGTGGGGATTACGTTTTACATTTCAAAAAGTTCCAATTCTTTAACTTAGTACAGTTTGGCACAATAAAAGTAACACATGCGATTGTTCTGCGATATAATAGATCCCACTGAATGCAAAATATTAGTGGCGAATTTGCTGCTTTGAAAGTTGACCGATGAATTTTATACGCGATTTAATTATAAAAAGAATTGTTAAGAGAACAGTGGTGGATTTCAATTATTCAATTAATTCTGATTTATAACTGAAGAATTACGAGGCGCAAGCTCACAGCACACACACGTAGTTATGAGTAACAAATTAATTGATGGGACACAACTAAGTAGTTAAGACCCACAAACGAATTGCTGTAATACACAGCGCCGTAATTGTCAGCCACAAATTAATACCTGTGGATAGTACTTAACTCCCACATTATAGGTATGACATATTTATTGGAGAAAATGGGTGATTGTCTATTTTGGTAAAATATGGGTAGTTGAAAATTACATTTAGCCACTAATTGTAGTACTCATGTTATATCAAAAAATATGTTTTTTTTTTCAAAGAATCCTCTATATACATATGTATTAGAAGCAATTTTAATACACGATGTAACTCCTACAAACTTTTAATTTCTTAAATAAAAATTTTATCTAATAAATATTGCTTAGTTTTACAGCGCGTTGTTATTTTCCGAGATATCTAACACACTTTCACATAAAAACTAATATGATCTGTAAAATATACCTCTCGCCAAAATGAATCATATCTGTTTACCTTTAATAGTAAAACATTATACACCTCTTTCTTTTGTTCGTGCCTGGGTTGTGATATGCTTGTGCAAAACTAGATATTTCAGCAAAGGAGAATGCAATCTTTTCATACAACTTTAGCCCCAACGTGAACAGATATGATAGATGTCTTAAACGATGCATTATGATTCTCTGAACATATTTTATTAAAAAATTTTATTTCTATCTAGCGGGCGAAAGTTTTGGCGATCGGATGTAGCTTGAGCGACTTTCTTGAATGAAAAAGTGAGCTTTTCTATTTCTTGTGAAAATGACTGCCTATACAAATGTTCACAATAGAGCACTAATGTCCATGAAAGAAATAACTGCAAAAATATATGCGAAATGTAGTAGGGACTCAAATGCATGAAAATGGGTTTTCTGGCGGTAAGAACATCCCAAGATAGTTTTCTGAAGATATGCAACATGCGGTATTGGAACAGGCGAGGGATCCTATCCCCTACTCTAAAAGAATGCAGAGAAAAATTTTCTTTCAAGAATTGTAGTTGGTAATGAGCTGAAGCGAACAGTGAAACCCGTTTTCCGATCGGACATAACCCTACCGAGGTAGAGCTGATCTAAGGTGCGAAAAATCTAGTACCTCAGTTGGAATAAAAAAGAGGGAAAGACAGGAATGTGGTTACTCAAACTTCTCCTCAGGACCTAAGGAATTCGGTTCTGTACTCAATTTTCAAAAATGTACTAGATCAAACTTTGACACCCCCCCCCCCCCTCGTCACAGCTTTCCACAGCTAGATAGAAATAAACATTCTTAATAACAAATGTTCAGAGTCTCATAATGCATCGTTTAAGACGTCTCTCATGTCTGGAAGTGTCGGGCCTACAACTAAAATGGGCATTCCCCTTTGGTTGCCAAAATGTTGTGAGCGCGATTGGCCGAGTTATTTGCGAATGGTTCGAAGCATCTACATAGCTGTAAGGTGTGGCCCTAGAATGGGGCACTAAAAGTATGGTTTCCGAGAGAATGGTGTGGCGCAATGATGTCGGCACATTTGCGTTGCGATCAGGAATAAAGAAACCAGTAGAGAAGGTGTCCAAGGAAAATCGTAATGGAATTGGCTTACGGCCGCAATTGCTCTGGGATCAAACAGTTTCTGGTTCCGACGTAATTCAGTAGGTGCATAATCATAGTTGAACGTATTTTTTGCTTAGTTTCAAGTGTTCGGTTAAATTTTTTACGGTGGATAATCGAGAATTTTTACGTTTGGAAGTAATTTTTAGGCAGACGAGGCAATAGAGTGATGCAATTGTAGGAAACCATGCGGCGCTGCATTCGCTTAAGAACTGTAGTTTAAAATGCTCAGAATCACAAGAGATAATGTCGAGAATAGTTTTAATAAGTACATCATCTCCTGACGCCATTCATATATGTTTCTTTTTCAAATGTGGTTAATATGGCATTCACACTAGGCTGAAATTACGTAATTTCGATGAAATCGTCAAAATCAGCTTAAAATTAGGAAATTTCCCATACATTTTTCTCAGCTGATTTCAACGTAATATCTAAAAAATTACCATCGAAATTAAGTATTTTTCGCCGAACGCATGCCAAATTTCTGGAACATTGACATTTTATTCGTTTCAAAATGACCGATCGTAGTTCATAGCTAGACTGGTTCATAGGTATGAGACTGCTCATGTTTTGGTTTAAGAACAAGGAAAATAGCAGTGAACTGTCATGAAGGAAATTATGAAAAACATAGTGAAAAAAGGGTCTCGTAATTTCGAAATTTTTGCTAAAAATTAAGCCTAGTGAAAACGTGTCATTAAATTAGTTTTTAGCAAATCTATTTCCATTTGAAACGCACAGAAATAATGATGGTAGAGTAAAATGGATTGGACACCCACGCATAATATTTTTTGATTTTTACATGTCCGTCTGTTCGTCTTCAGTCCGCACGATAACTATAGAATGCATGTACTTAGGAGAGCTGACATTTTTCACATGGGGTTTTAGAAAAAAAAGTAAAATTAAGTTCGTAAACGGGACAAATTGCGTAACCCTTTCGTGGGACTGCCGTATCAAAATTTCTCTTTTCACTATATATTTGGCCTGAGAACACGTCAACGTAGAGAGCTGAATTTTTGTACACGACGTTTTCATAAAAATATTAAATACAATTACAAAAATGGACTAAATTGGGCAACCGCTTTTTGGTGTATCCACATAAAAATTTTGAATTTGTGTCTATACTGTGTAAACGATCAGTTCTAGACGGTTTTAATGTACCGAAAAGTTCTTCTTCAGAATATGAAATTCTATAAAACTGGTTATAATCAATTTTTCTGTCCGACCAACCAACCAATAGAAATCAGTAACGCACCCAGGATTAGACTTGGGAGGGGGGCACAGGTGTCGCAAGTCCAAAAGGAGTCGGAAAAATAGGGATCTAAAGTCGCGTCCTGCGCTCATCTGAGCACTTAAGAATTGGTTTTATATATTTAAAGGTGTTATTGTGTTATATCGGACTTTGTAATAATATACAGATTACATTTCGTACATAATTTGTAAATTATCTTCAATAAACTGACCTTCTGGAGGGGGACCGGTCCCGCTCGTCCCCCCTTTCGGTGCGCCCCTGATAGAAATACATGCGAAAACCCACTTCAAAAATCAAACTTGCACAGATGGTAACCATCTGAAATTACATACGGGAATTCATCTTGGGTATCGTTAAAGTTGATCTTAGACCAATTCTAGCTTTTTACTTGTGTTATTTTTTTACAATCCGAACTGAACCTTAACTCAGATTTTGAACGTTCTGCACAGGGGTCTCCCTTTTGAAAGATGTTTGATAAATATAATGCTACCGAATGTAAAAAAAACGGAAAGTATCTATGCCTTAGCAAAGCTTTGACGAGCATTGGTTGATAAAAAAACACGTGCTTATCTATACTTGGCGAAGACTGCTATGACCCTGTAAATATGATGATGGTTCGGGGCAGGAATGAAGCATCACCCTACCTACAGATTTCGTGCGGCAAAGTCAGTTACTTACTCGTCTAAACTGGATCTATCCAAATTTAGTCATGGAATCTACATATTGTTACCTGCAATAAAGAGATACTAGTGACATCTAATGGAAATGGAAACTTCGCGTAAGATGAGTAATAAAGTGTGGACAGTAAACAACTTTAGCTTCGAAGAATCGATGTTTCTCGAGTAGAATATACGGGAAGATGCTAGACAATTTGTGGAGTATAAATACAGTAGTTGCCACCGCCAGGAGGGAGTACTCTTTAAGATAGTGAAATGTAAGTGTATAAATAGGCGGGAGTTTTCTAATTGGATTGCGATAATAGGAACTACATTGCTATAGTAAAAATTAAACTAGAGGTGATTGGTAATTGCTTATGAATTTTATAAGAGCAAACAGTAGGTATACAGTGAAATGAAAAGAACTTGCGAATTATATCTGAATTATTGTGTTTTGAATAACGAACTAATGCCACACTCGCAATAATATTATTAAAGGATATGAAATAAAATGAAAATTGAAAATTGAATTGAATTGAATTGATATGATATTTCAAGAAGATTTGAAGAAAATTTCGATTTGCCAATTGATTCCTGTAAATAGTCAACTAATTTATTTCATTTATATGCAGTCAGATTTAATGAAACTTTTCAATAACCACTTTCCATTCCCACTATTCCCATGTAGACAGAGACACTAAAAATAAGTAATATAAACGACACCCTTCAGTCTGCATGTGCATTCCTTTTTTTTTTTTATATGAAACTTTCTATTAATTGACTTTGTTGGCTTCTAGTAAGACATGCCATAGATCAGAAGCATTTTGTTCAAGCAAGCCAGATACTTTTGATACCAACAGGGAGCCTATTTAATTAACATCCTCTGTAATTAGGTAATTTTACACCACAATTTCGTTTACATGCCTAGGAATAAGCACATACACCGACCCGACAACCGACTATACCCCACATATAACACCACAGCTTTAACTGAGATTCACAGACACCGAGCTTTAGCCATTAGCTATCATGTTGACTACCCAATGTCTGTAAATAATAGCAGTGGGGTCATGGGCCTTATGGGGAATGTACCCAGGAGAGTTTCCATCTCACATGGTTGCTATACTATTACCACTACTCTATGTCCTTATTATTTGTATATACACAGTTATACAGATATATTTATACTTGCTAGCATACTGTTCCACACCATCGACAATCGTTATTGCGGCAAGCGAGCAGCGCCCCAAAGTCATAAAGTTGGTGTAAAATACCTTCTGACACTACCAGGGATACTCGGAGGATACAATGTCATATGGGGGGCAAAGGCTATAACTGTTCGCGTTTTTATTTTCATATCATAAAACTTTTGGTGTAAGTATATGAGATAGGAGGCCCACACAGGATAAGTGGATTAAATGGGACTATCTGGCAGGCCTTAAAAGAATCTCTTATTTAAACGTCCTAAAATGGTCAATTTATAAAGGAAATGGTTCTTCACATTCCTTAAGTTGTAAAATATTTCTGCGCTGATATTTTGTGGGTGTATATCTATAGGTAGGTACTACATACATATACATAGAGAGAGGCCAGTGTGGAAGGTGCGGTCAAAATAAATTTTTAAATCAAGGAAATGATTTGAGACCCAAGATAGAAAATGGGAGATTTAAAGGTTTTTCTTTTCTTTTATCTCTTTGAGAAAAAAAAAACACCCTTCAAATTTTATGAGATGCTAAGATACAATATTATTGGAAAGTAGATTATAGAAAAATGATAAAATGAAAATAAAGAAGTAAATACCGAAGTAATTATTAGCAGAGCTTATTTTGTTTTTGAATTTTATTGAGGAGTTGGGGAAGGCAAAAATATCGATATTTCCCCTAAATATCGTAATATCCCCCACATAATCAATTAAGCCTATGGATGAAAGGCATTCGGGGGTGGGAAAAATTCCGAAATGCCTTATTTAGATCGGGGAGACGGGTAGCACACCAATACTATTGAAATAATATTGATTCGGCCATTTTAAAATTGCGAAATTACTGATCGAACGGCTGTACACAGGTGTTTACCGGCGGTTTGAGGTGATAATATAAAAATTTAAATATCATTACGTGTTGTGTTATTGTTTATATAAAAAACTCAATTGAACACACACATAATTAATTTCGGTAATCATGTAAGGAACTTTCCTACCCCGGAGTAACATTATTGTGGTGGTACGTTTAATCCTACCGTTTCATCCTGAAGTGTGTGGGTTGGCCCAATATTCAGATGCAGCAATACTTTAAGTACTTTTTAATTTGCAATATTGCATCCTTGCATCACCTTCTTAGATTAGATCATATGAAACTCAACCCATTACATGGTAGAAAGGTTTTTACAGCTTTCAACTATTATAAGCAACATTATTTGAGAAATGTTGACGTTACGAATATGATTTCAGCACTTCAGATAGAACAGTTTAAGGAGATCAGAAAAATTCTTCACGCACTAGAAAAATTAACCACTGAAATAAGTGGTGAAAAGTATGTGACTTTGATTATGGTTATATCAATAGTTGCATTTGTTACTGAAGAATACAGTCTAGCTTCAATATGAGAAAAAAACATTAATAGCTGCATTGCAACACAAATTCAGTAAAAAAGTTTTCAACAATTTGAGCAGAACCATCCTTGGGCACATTCTACATTCCTAGATCATAGATTTAAAAATATACATTTTAGAGATTCTACGTCTTGTGCTAAAGTAATAAAATCTCTACGAACGAGCATTGCTATATCTCAAAGCAACAACAATGAGAAGGAGGATATTTCTTCAGATGATGTTAATTGCACTAATGAAAAGGAGAATTGGATATATGGGCTTAACACAAGCGTATTTCATAAGCTAGATCTGGTCCTGTAGTAAGAACGGATGGAATAAAAAATGATGAAATAACTTAAATGCCTGTCTATAATCTCGACCGAGATTGCTTAATGGCTTGGAATGAAATAAAAACGATATTTCCTGGTTTATATAAATTAAGTTTCAAATATTTGAACATCGTTGCAACATTAGTTCCTCGTGAACGTTTATTTTCTAAAGCTAGAAATCGGCGTGCTGCATAAAAGTTTATATAAGCTTCTTTTGTTCTTTTGTTGTTCATAGCGAATTTAGTCAATATGAAATTGACCGAGTTTGCTGCCAAATCCGCAGCTCGAGAATTGTGTGGAAAAAATACGTTTACAATCGAAAAATCTTTAAAAAAAAAATTTCTAGGTCGTACTGATGAGTAATTCGGTTCCTGCTTTTACGAAACGCTTGCTTTTACATAGAAATTTCTTTTTTTAAAAGATTTTTCGATTGTAAACGTATTTTTTCTACTGTTTTTATTTCTTAAATTGTATTTTGTGTTTTTGGTACTGAGAAATCATTCTCCAGAAGGCGATTGCAGTTTTTCCAAAATAATTTCAATTTAGCATTGGACATTCCGATAAAATTAAGGTGTGAGTGTGATAGGCTTTTAGATTCTTTTGAAGTTTTTTTGATCTTTAACGTTCCATCTATGTTGGTACGGCAGTGTGTGTGTGTTTCTTAATTTTCAGAGACTACATAGAAAATGTTTTTGCCATTTGAAAATCATAACTGCGATAACCATGACTTTTATTAATTTCGGTATAACTGGAAAATCCGAAATAAAACGAAAAAAAGGGACCGAGATATTTCTCTGTTCTAACTTTCGTAATATAGTATAACGATATATACACATATCGATATATTATACACGATATATCACAAAATATCGATATATTATTCTGATATGTAAAAAAATCCGATATAGCGATATATTCAAAAAATTTGCCATCCTTATTATTCAACCATAAAGCAGGCCACAGACGATACAACTGTTGGTCCAACTGTTGTACCAATCTGTGTTGGCATACAACCGTTGTATGGTGTGTGGACCAATTGTACGAAGCATCCAACAATCAAGCTCGGTTGGATGGTTGGATGTGCATGCAGGTAAACCGCTGTTGTATATGCAACCGTTGTATAGTGTGTGGGCGTGTTGTTCAACCGTTGATCCGATTTCATTATCTGTCAAGTTTTTTATTATAAATGCGTTCTAAAAAACAAACCAAAATGGTGTCAATTAAGTATAAGGACTTCTGGGAAGAGTTTATTGATATATTATTAATTTTCAAAGACATAATCACAGCTGAAAAATAAATGCACATTTTCTTTTTTTTTGACAACCGATGACATTATTTCGGAAGAAATTACTGCTGAAGAAATCGGTCCAACAGTTGTATCGTGTGTGGACTACCATACAACTGTTGGTCCAACGGTTGGTCAATAGCCGTTGGACCAACAGTTGTTTCTGTGTGGGCCGCTTAAGTTCATCAAGGACCATCGAGTCTCGAACTTTTTTTACTTGGTCCATTGGAAAACGTCTTGTTTAATTCTCATTCATGGAGAAGCCTCGATAACACGTGAATACATGTGGGAAACGGAAAAATATATTTGATAACCGATGATCAAGATTGGAATTTTTTGCGCTTTGGATTTCTACCACAGTACCAGTGTAGTGTTGTAACGATACAATTAGAATAAATCAAATATTCAAATAGTTCAACAAATTTTAGCATAAAGTTAGAGTTCAACCAAAACGCTTGTAACGGAGTTTCGGTGGGATGGCTGCGGATAGCTCGTCGGACCAGGGTTTCTTAAAAATGGAACTTCTTCAGTTACAATAAAATAAAAGATAATTCTTTATTCAACATGGAATCGCCTAACATTTACACAGCTAATTTAATCTAATTCTATTTATAGCTACATATACTGGAGAATATGTAGTGGTAAGGGTAAACATCACACGGCTTACCACTATGTTAGCCTGAGTTGGAGACACGGTGACGTACCAAGGAGAGAATATCGGCGGAGTGGGGATTCTTCACACAGACCTCGCTTTTACAAGGGTACGGGGATTTCTCACACGGCGTACCAATATCTTTATTCTAATGCACTTATGTAGGGAAATGGAGGATAGTACGGCGTACACGTAAAACGTTAAGGTGGGATATTTCGCACAAACCTTAACGCGGGAAGTTCTGGGATAGATGGTACGGGGAATATTCGCACGACGTACCAAGTAAATGTAAAGGCGGGATAGTTCGCGCTAACCTTAATACAACGGATCAGGACTGATGGTGCGAGGATTACTCACACGGCGTACCAGGGAAATGTTAAAGCGGGATAGTTCACGCTAATCTTAACACAAAGGATCAGGACGAATAGTACGGGGATTGCTCACTCGGCGCACCAAGCAAATGTTAAGGCGGTATACGACGGATGGTACGGGGATTGTTGACGCGGCGTACCAGGGAAATGTTAAGGCGGGATATTTCACGGTAACCTTAACACAACGGATCAAGACGGGGATTGCTCACACGGCGTACTAAGAAAAGTATTAAGGCGTGATATTACACGCAGACCTCAATACGACGGATGGAACGGATGGTACGGGGAATAAACGAACAAAGGAGAAATAGAAAACTATAAACAAAATTCTTGTATATGTAGTCAGTTCAATACTTTAATTAATATCTAGGTACCGATTAATTACAGATTTGTGCGAAGAATATGTTCAAAACATATACACAACATATTAGGAACTGCATCGACTTCTATGCTTATGTTCCGATTAATATTTAGAGTAGGTAATCCGTTGACACGATCTTCTCACATTGTGGACTTTAAATTGGTTTTTACGACGACGCAAAGTGGAAAATAAGTGCCCATTCGTGACAACAACAGCAAAAATGGCATAATTTTCAAAAGTTTCTGAAAATTTGGGAATGCATCCTGTCTGCAGATATCAAGAGCCTTGAGAGAATTGTTAATTGTTTTATCTGCAATTCGGTGTCTCCAGATCTTGACTTCATTGACCCATACTTTATATGAATTGTTGTGGAAAAGTGTAAGTTTCGAAAAATTGTGCACATGCTCCTTCATCTAAAGTTTTCATTTGCTCCGCAAAAATACATGAGAAGTTAGACAAAACGTTGTTACGCTTTAAAAAAAACGGTCCTCTAGCTGTATAATGAACAGATCAACGTCTTGTTTGAAAATGTGTGTGTGATCTATTAAAATATAAAACAGTTCTCTAAACATAAAAATTCTATTCAAATAAAAACTATGTTACTAAAAATTGCGTGCAATCGAGATATAGTTTATAAAGTGGTGTCTTTGGAATATCATCTTGGCAACATTTAAATCGACACACGATGATCGTCTTCAATTGTATCAATCATTGTATTGCACCATTTGGTTTGATCAGATGCAAGCGGCACTTAGATTTTCCTTCTAAGCTGAATATAGGTAATAAGAAAAATGTTTGCTTGTCTTATGTTGTCCAAAAACTGCATTAATGGCCGTAAAAACCAACTAGAATAATCCATATTTACGTATAGTGCACAAACACCAACCAAGATTATTTGAGATTTATTCCATCGTATTACACCGGTATAATATTTTATCCGAGACTTGCCGAAGATATAATTTCTAATCGAGGATTATTTTGACTTTCGAATGGGTGACGGTTGAGCCAAATTTGAATTTAAGCTACAATGACAGCAGACAACAGAGAATGGCACGTTTCTGTGGCAACGATACATCGGTTAGAGATGCCCTGATTCTGAATTTTGACTCAACTTAAATATATATTTTTTTAATATTATGAAACAAAAGAAAACTACAAATTAATTTAATTTTCTGCATTATATTGCTTATTCAACATTCCTCTCATTACAACTCCTTTATTTCGACATATCGAAAATGTTGGAAAGCAGTGCCACAAAGCAAAAGACACCTTATTCTAGAGCTCCCATATACTGGAGAGAACAAATTGTTCTGTCGATTGAAAACCACTGTTCGCGTAAGTTCTTTTCACCTGAACTGAACCGTAATTCGTTTGATTCCTAAACCTAAAATATTTTTTTTTCACCACACTGATACAGAACTGGTTCTGTTCTTTTCACAGCGGTTCTATGCTCGGTTTCTGCACCGGTTTTGAACTTTCATGTTCCATGAAAATTTGTGGTTACTGTTCGGAGCCGTATGGCCGATTCGAGAGGATTTTTTTTCGTTGCTGTTCCAAATAGAAAATTTTTTTCACTGTGATAAGGACGATTGAAATTGAGACCAACAAATTTCTGACAATTGCCGCCAAAGGAGGTAAGAAACCAATGACAGATTATCCGGCCATACCTTGTTATTTTTGTATCATGGATACAGCTCCAATAGAAAATAGTAGAAAACGACATTGGCCAGGATGAGCACATCTATTCAATGTACAATTTCGTACTTTTTAGTATATGCATGGCAAGACAGCTCCTTTCAAAACTGGGGAAAAGCCTGCTTTTGGAAAACATCTATAACTCACTGCAAGCATCCACTGCTGATGTGGTGATGGTAAAGTTTTAAAATAATCAGCAGCTGATATATTGCGAGGACATCACATCAGCACTTAATGTGGTCTGTTTTTATGTTAAAATCGCAAGTATTTAATACGGTATTCAGCACGAAGGAAACGCTTTTGCTGCTTTTATCATTAAAAAATGGTAGAAAAGAGCAAAATGAATGCAAATATAGTCGAGATTTTTTGATGGCATTAACATCTGAAGGAAAACTAACTATCATTTATGATAAATGACACCGGATAATATCTAACTATCAATCATGATCAATAATAAAATTGAGCCATCATTCATGATAAACGATAAAGTCTAACTATCATTCGTAATAAGTGATGAAATCCAAGATGTCCAACGCCTCCAAGAAGGTGAGTTATATTGCGTGTATGGAGGAAAGCCATTCTAATGACGATTGTCAATTGCAGATTTGAACTCAAAATTTTGATTGGTAGAGCGTTTCGTATTGGCAAAGACAATAATACTCATCAGTATGGAGTGTAATTTAATATAAAAATTCCACAAGAAAACATACCATTTTTTCCAATTTACCACGAAATTCCTATCAAGCTTTTACAAATTTATTCCTTTTGCAGTAGTCTGGACACGTTGATTCAGACACGCACCTTAGTTTTTCAACACCTTGCACTAATTTTGAAAGAAAATTTCTCTCACTCATTTTCAATTTTTTTATACTAACCCGACTTAATTAGTTTAAAAATAAAATATCGACTGATGTCAGTAAAAATCAGCAACATGCAAATCACTTACTGATTATCAGCAGATCAATATCACATCAGCACATCACTACCTTTTATAATGTAGCATACCTCATTAAGACATTAGAGCTGCTGATAATCAACACATCAGCTCATCAGCACATCAGCATATCAGTTGTCTCGTGTGGCACTTACTTTACGCGGTGGAATTGTTGGTAATAAATTTTGGATATAAGGGAATTTATAAGAAGTTTTAAGTACCTATCTTGAAACAAGGTGTTTACCAGTTATATTTTAATGATTTTTAAAATATCATCGCGTTAGCAAATCAATAAAATTAAATTGAAAGCATATAGATCAGTAGAGTAGTGACAGCGTTCTGTAAATATTTTTTTAATATTCTGTTTTATTTCCTTAAAACGCAATCTTGCTCGATAGACTGGTGCCAATACTTTTTTGAAAAGAAAAAATTAATAACAGGCAAGGACCAGACCGGAGAATTTAGTTAAAGTTATAATTAAGAGAAAAAACAAAAAAATTAAACAGATGATAAAGTGAAATTTCAAAATTGCGGGGGGGGGGGGGGGGGGGGGGTGTTAAAGGGGGGAACGTGGTTTTGCGATTTTCGGCGTAATTTGACTTCCTAGCGGAAAACTCTCTTCGCAAAATTTATAGATAAAAAAAAATAACTAAAATTTTCATATTAGGCATCGTTCAACATTACCTTATAAAATTTCCAGAAAATGGCGGAATACCGATTTTTCAGTTTTTTATTTTTTTCTCTCGTAAAAATAATTCAAATTACATGAAATTTTGTGAACGTAGACATTTTTTTTGCATTGAATAATCACATTTTTTTTGGAATCTGGGAAACTTGTGGTTTCCAAAATATTTATAATTTTGGAAAAAAAACCAAAATCTTCCCCAAAAAATTTTATTGGTGTCTTTTTTTCGATTTAAATATTCTATCTGAGCTCATTTTAACAGTTGAAATGTCAACTTTAAAATGGTCTATTATATGTTGATGGTTTATTTTTGAAGAAACCGCTTAAAATTGAGAAAAACCAAAAAAATGACTTTTCGGATCACGAATTTTTCAATTTTTTTTATGATTTTAATTTTTTTTTATTATTTACGTAAATAATGGATTAAATTTTAATAACAGAATTTACTTTAGTGTAATATTTCTAAAGTTGAGCCAATTTAAATGAAGACAGTGGCGGAAACTTAAGTTTTTCGTGCCAATGCACCATACCGTACTGAAAATCATAAGCTACAGTTAAGACTCGCTGGTCTATCTAGTGTGCAAAATTTTATTAACGTATTCTAACTATTTTTTCACTAAATAAATGGTATAACGATGAGTAATCTGTTTTAGGTATAAAGTTTTAGATATTTTCATTTTCTAAAACTTTCGCGAAGAACATTTTTCGGAAGAAAGTCACATTTCGCCGAAAATGGCAAAAAACCACTTTCAACCCCTTAACACCCCCCGTCAAATCGAAATTATTTGTATTTAAGTGGGGATGTGTGGATATTTTGTGAAAATACAATTATTTTATTGAAGTGGTTTATTTTTTCATTGAAATCATAAAGGACGAAAAATTTCGGATATTCTCCTTTCTTACATTCTTTACAGGGGTAAGTTTGGTTTAGATCTGACAGATTCTGGTCCAGTTCAGTGCCTGTTCGATTTTGTTCAAAAGAATTCACCATAAATATTTCTATGAAAATGTATGAGGCGTTCTTTTGTGTATCTTTTGTTCTACTCTGTTCTGCGGAAACAAAAGACAACATCTATGGTTTACATGCAGAGTAAGCGGGTTTATTCTCGGATAGCAATAATTTTTACACAAGCAATACTACTAGTGTTTACCGGCCTAAGACTTTAAGGTCTATTATTTAAAGTTTGTTACATTTTACTTAACAAGTAATAAATATTAAAAAAAATGCCTTGATTGTTAACCTATTTCGAATTTTTAAGTCTATCCTACTTCGAAGTCCTTGAACGGGGCAAGATTTTTCTAGATCTAACTGCTAAAAAATCTTAAAAGTTCATTCAAGTCTGTCGTTGAAATCAGGGGAAAAGTTCTACTGTTAATACTTAAGATTTAGCCTCAAATTCAAACGGGATTTAAAGACATAATTTGCCATTATTTTCCTATCTTCAATCTGTCAACATATTCTGAAATTTGGGAAAAACTTGAGAATTATTTTTCAAAATGAATTACATAATTTTAACGTCAAGGTCTAATAAACGTGAAGGTCATTTTGTAGGTTGAATTTATTAACATTTATCCCAAAGAAAACCCTTAGAAGTCTATTGGATCTTGGACGTTTTAATGGAAGTTATAATTTGAGTATTATCGTCTAGAGTTATGTTTTTAAAGTAACATTGACTACTAGGACTAAAAATAATATTTCACATAAATAAACAAATATGTCCTTGAACTGCACGAGTTTTCTTATCATACTAATTGGGATACCGTATAACAGTAAATTGCTAATAGTGATACCATTAAAAGATCCATAACAAAGTTATGTAAATTAGTATAGTTGTCTCGCATAATTATAGTGACTATGATGAGGTCTTATAGTTGAAGACAATTAGTGAGAGTCATTAGCAGCTTTAGCTAGATCTACTCTCTAAATATATGTAGAGATTCGTCGTAAGCATAATCCAGACGACCCATAAAAAATTTCAAATAATTTCAAAACTGACATAGTCTAGGGATATTAATGCGGTGATGACTTGGGTAATTAAAGTTTCTAAAGCTCTGTGTATATTCTTTACTGTATATTGTATCTGTTGTGCCTTCAGCGATAAGCAGGTGAACTTTGCGATTCGTTACAGGTGTTTAAGTTCAGCGATGATGCAAGTGTATAGAGTAAAATCTGTTATTTTCGTTTTCTAAAATCCTTGTGACTCAACCCCGCCACCCAATCTATCTGGAGGTTTAACACAGTTTAAGTTCTTTCGTGGAGGCACAGAGAACACAATAAATGCAAATTAGATTTCTCGTTTCGGCGATCTTTCAGTAAAGCAAGGACTTAAGTTAGTTACTTAACTTTAGTTGCCTCAAGCTTTTGGTTGCGATATGCTGACGGAAGCAGTTATCTGTCTGCCCAAGTTTGGGTGGAGGTATATCAGCAGAAAATCCTACCTTATTTAAACTTAAGCTAAACATCTACACACGCACACACACACACACACACACACCCATAAGTTAATTTTCATGAAAACATATCTGAGAAAATTGCATTTTTACAAATACCAAAGCTAAGTCCTTGCACACAAGCACCGTATAACTCGCTAAATCTAAATGCTTCTACCCCCTACCGCATTCCACAGTTTACCTTCGGCGGTATGGTATTTCATGCTTTTTGTTTACCTCGTGTACAAAATACACACACCTCTATAGATCTCTGTGTGGCTTAATTTGAGCACATATTTTCTTGGAGGAGGTTTTAATTTTAATTAAAATGAACTTTTACTGCCACGAAAAAAACCGTATTTGAGCTCATCTATCTTCATTTCCTTTGGTTTTTTTTTTCTTCTCCATTTGAATCACGTTTTTCACTTTTACGTTTGAGTAAGCATCCTATTGGGGGGTATCGGAAGCTTATTGCATTCTGGAATGGAGTTCCCCTGAATATAGGTATGTATATATAAGTATGTTTGTAGCTTGGAAAAATAGCAGTGAGAAAGGTATTTTTGTATTCAAAGTTCTTAAATGTTCAGTTCAGTGTTTACCTACTACCGCCCATTTTGATTTTGTGTTAATAGATGGGTGATTCTTTAACATTCTACCACAACCTTACTTTTGATTATTTTCTGTAGACATTTATTATTGTTTAATATGTAAATTACAAATAAATATTGAAAATGATGAAAGCCCAACTTACATACTTGAAGTGTATATGGGGCGCAACGTTCAACAATAACTACACTCTTTCTTTGGGGACTGTAATACTGTCTTAAAGCAACTAGCTGAAACATATAAGGTAATGCTGATTTATGTGCTAAGGTATGAACTCATCAAAGGCAACGCCTTTTAAAAAAAATAGTTAGATCTCATACTATTTAAATTCACTACGCTAGTCCTTTTAGATTTCTCAAAGGCTTTTGATAGTGTAGATCATGGAACTGTAATACAGAAGCTCTGTTCGTCTTTTGAATTTGGCAGCTCAGTTCGTGTGAGCGTGTCCAGGGGGTTAGGGTCGGCAATGTTTATTCTGCATTTTTTGCCTCTACAGTATGGAGTTCCCCAAGGATCGATATTGGGTCCGCTGTTATTCAGCTTATTCATTAATGACTTACCGAAACCAGTTCTGGATGTAGAATTACACCTCTATGCGGATGATGTTTAACTAAGCGGGACTATAGATCTTCCCGGGGATTGCTTATCACGCATTAATAGTGATCTGGATAGAATATATGCCTGGTCTATGAATAATGGTCTGCAAATTAATGCCGTAAAATTACTTTCTATAAGTTTTTATAATAACGCTTTCGATGTGTCTGGCGTCCCACCAGTCGGCCGATATATTGCTTCGTAACACTCGTCTGGTCCTAGTAAAGATGTTGATTCTGCCTCATTTCTCGTTTGGAAGCGTTGTTTTTTCCAAACTTGATAGTATATGTGCACGTAAAATGGAGTTGCATTCAACGATTGTATCCGATTTATTTTTAAATTGCGACGATCTGTGCATGCTTCCCCATTTAGGCTTCAATTACTTGGGTGCTCTTTGGAATCCTTTTTAAAAAATCGGGTGCTCTGCTCTTTCTACTATTCGGCATACTACGGTCCAATAAACCGGAATATCTCAGGAAACTTTTCCAGATTACTTCGTTTCAGCGGAACAGAAATCTGATAATGCTACGTTTCTATAGATCAGTTATGGAGAGTTATTACATCACGCAGTCTATCAGACTATGGAATAGTTTAGCCGTTGCTATACAAACCGCAAACACCGTCAATGCCTTTAGAATGCAAGTTCGAACTAACTTAAAATAACCCCTTTATAAGATAATAGTTCATATTCTTCTTCTAGGCTAAGAGGCAGTATTTAAACTATTTAAACTATTCTTATATTATATTTAAACTAAATTTGTACTAAATGATAAAATGCAGTAGATACTTAATTTGTATGCTTTTCAGTTTTGAAACAACAATTTTTTTATATATTTTTTTCTGAACTATCAACTCAATGCAGTTTAATTTTTATTTATAGTTCAGTTGTTATTTTTAACACTAATTTATCTAGCACCGACTTACTATTTCGTACTATAAAAGATTGTAAATCTTGTGTACATTTACTAGCAATAAATTATTATTATTATTATTATAAATGTAGAAATGCATCCCCACCACATAATTCGGCTTTGCAACATTTAATGGAACTCTTACGCGATATATGCCAGTTGATCCACCCGAATTTCGCCATTACTAGGACATCGTTTCTATGGGGATCAAAGGTCTGCAGTCGGGTGAATTGCTTGACTAGCTTTGTGTTGACACTCGGAAAATCTACAATTCACTTGTACTACATGAGAGTCGAAGATGGGAATCAGAACACTGACCTACAACACCACGCACTAGCACTTAAGCGCCACTTTATTGACAGATTGAAGAGACGTTTGCGTCTTGAATATCTGGCAACGAACGCAGACACATTCAACTGCACATGGCAGCCACTATCGTAGGTGTAGGATGGCGCTCTTGTCTTTTGCTGGTGCAACATTAGTTGCAAGTGCTGTGGGAAGGACAAGCGCTCCGTTAAAAATGCTCAGCTGGAGGGATGATGAGGGCAGTTTGTAGAGCTCTATGATACTACAGGCTGTCGTCGCGGGACTTTATAATGGTATCGCGTAAATATTCTCGTTGGTTTGATTTCTCTTATTTTTAATTCGGTTTCGGTCTCGGTTCTAAATTGCAAAATTTTTTGTTGAAAATTCGCTCGTTTAGGGAAATACATTTTTATTAGATTATTTTGGCAACTTAGAACCTCTTGGAACTGCCACTTACCTAATTCTCAAAATTTGGGACAAGCTAGAAATTTTTCTTTTTTGTTTCACCTTTTAGAAGTCTTTCAAAATTCTTAGTATCCGTTATACACAGTCTCTATTGAGCATTTAATGTTACTTCATTTATTTTTTTATTTGAACTGTTGTGATGGCCCAATATACGGAAGATTCTTCCAGCAGCCAAGGGCGCATTTTAGTGAAATAATTAGCAATTGCTAAACAGTAACGTCGCATTGTACTGTTCTGCAACTGTCGGTTATTTTGCTGATTAGCTTAACAGCTGGCTGCGATGAGCGCTTAGTGGAGCAATCGACGATTACAATAATAATTAACCTTCGCATGGTAATTATTATGTAAAGCGATTGTTTACTACTGAGCGACTCAGGTGCTGCAACCGGTAGAACAAACGGCAAGGTTGTTGTCGTTTGTTTACATCCGCGTTGTTAAGTAAAGTCTACTTCCGAATATTGGTGCATAAAAGACCAATGACTGGACTGGCGAGTGCCTGTAATATTCTATTCTTCCAGTGAGCCGTCGCGTTGCATAGTGGTGTCAAGTTTCCGTTCGGTGCGGCGGACATAGTAATTGTTAAGATAGGTCAAGTTTTAGTAAATAAAGATTTATAACGTGCACGAAATTCGAGCGTTGTTTTATTCGAAGAAAGTTTTATCGCGGTTAATTATTGGGTTTTATTGATTGATTGCTTTTGGGACACGACACTGTTAGTGTCTAGTTTGTTTTTATGGTCCTTATTGACTCTGTTATATTTGTAATTTTTTAGATTAGTTACTGTATTTTTCTATACACATTGTAGAGCGTTTTGCCACTTATTTTTAAGGATTTTGAAAAGAGCCAAAGAGCCACAAATAAAAGAGCATATTTAACTAAAAAAAAAACAATTATTATAATTATTTACTGGGCATTGTCCGCTCAGATATATTCTCAAGGGGTTAGGACGATAGCTGAACCTGTTGCTTTTGTATGAAAGACGAGGCAATTGCTGATCATGTCCTCTGCAGCGATTAGGCTTTTGGCTGCATAAGGCTAAAACATCTAGAAAGGGCATTACCATTGTCATTGGATGTTTAAAAAATAGCTCCCAACAACGTTATATGTTTTATAAAATATTTCAGGTGCAAATGGATGCCCTAGAACACTTAGGGGTAATGTCACAAAATATGTCAAAGGTCGCAATAAACAGATGAGTCAGAATTTCTACTTGCACACGCCATTTTAACAATAGTTTAGATACTACTCTTTAGAAGCAAAAATCTCTAAAAGGTCTTATAATGTTAGAATTCCTATATCAACTTGATATAAGCTGATTCCTTTAACTAGATTTAACATTTCCTTAAAATTATACCCTAGGCACACAGGACATATCAATGACCAATGACGGAGCAATAATCATTGCATAGGTTGTGTGTTATTACATCATTGGCGCAATGATAATTCGTCTCATCAACAGATCAATACGCCTCCATAAGCTCATTCGTTTTCAATTATGTATTGCTTGTCATTCCTCTTGCCGATAAGTGCGCTTTTAGTGGTGAAAAGTGGCAAGTTATTGGAAAAATCAGCTGATTTTCCGGATATTACTGTCAGATGCATTAAATGAATAACTAATAAGTAAACGTCATATAGGGTTGAAATGCATTAGTGTGCTGTGTTTTTGTATTTGTTTCGTCATGGCAGTAGTGAAATCGTGACATTTTGAGGGGGAATTTTTTTATAATTCGAACTTCTATGTAACATAAACAAATTTGTAGCGCCCCCTAATTTTCAGATAATATTTCTTGGTGTTGCCTTTGTATGGCTCAGATAGTTTAATGCCGATGTGACAATTCAATTGTAAACAAACAAACCGGCATTGCAAAATGTAAAATTTTTTGGCAATGCTGTTTGTTTTTATAAATATTTCACTTTTAATTTACTGAAAACACTATAATTTATTAGTAAAACTATTAAACTAGCTTGAAAAATCCTTTCCCATGACACAAACTGCGGTTGCTTTTGTAGCACAGCACAGCGCACTTCAACACTATCATTAAAGATTCACACTACTAAAAATCAGTTTTGAACTTCTTTTCATAATACCTCAAATGTTAGAAATCAATCAAAAATGTCGAATATTGCCCAGCCGTCTGGTCAATTCCCTCCCCCGATCTTAGGGTTTGATTGACATTGAATTGCTTACACACGTACACTGTATTCGCACGATATCTCTCCTTCCCTATTAACTGTTTATTCAATGGTCAGATGTATTTTGTGAAATTTGCTGATACATTTACCAATTTTTAACTTCTGTATTTTATAAATATTTTTTTTACACATAGATTTAGAAACGCAAATTGCTTAATATTTTTAGAATTCCGCCAATAGTGACTAATTTGCATTAAAATATGTAAATTGTCCAAAGCAGTCAAATCCATTTTGTAATACTCTGACAACTGTCGTCAAATTATATACGATCAATAACTAAATAATTGGATCAATGATCATTTTAGCGCGTCGTGTGCCTAGGCTATTAGATGTGAATGCATTGATCATTTTCCTTTAATTTCCGTGATTTCAAGTTTTTTGGGTTAGACGGTCAGGAGGAAAACTAACTCTTTAATTTTCGAGAATTTTATTAATTTTATGCCGTTTCGACCGAAGACTCGAACCGTTATCAAGGACGCAGTCTATTACAAAAGTTAGTGTATTATTCGAGGGCTATTTACGGATTAAACACATCGGTAAAATATTAAAATGTTAAATAAATAAATAAAAATAATAAAAAAATAATTAAAAAACACAGCTATTTAGAAATAGACACAAAGGTAAAACTAAATGATGTTGTGGAGGGTAATCCAATCACTCGTCAAATTCAACTGATATTGAGGTACTTCCAAAGCTCTCCAAGTGAGCACTGTAAATTTTCCTGTTATATATGAAATATGACTCAATGCCTACTAACCCGGATAATATCAAAATTCTAGCTTTACATAGAAATCTAAATGATCAGGGAAAGGTGTTGGGTACTTTTCCGAAGATATTGAGCTCTATCCTTATATCAGAATTCACTAAAAATACATTGAATGGGTTTTTTTTTTGAATTCTTGATACCAAGAAAATAGTTTTGAATTGCCTGTTTGGATTTGCTACCACATGAGCATGGTATCGTATGTCCTAAAACGAAAAAGAGTTGTAATTTTTTCGACAATTCGCAAGAATGCTGAAATTGGTAGATATTGGTAGCAAGCGCAAGCCTAAAATAGTCACATTTTACAACTCGACAAAGGGTGGCGAATCAGATGCGTTCCACATAAAATGTGGGAAGGAGAACATGAAGATGGCCAATGGCAATATTCTTTCATTTGGTGATCGTAGCAGCGCTAAAGGGATACTAAAACCAATACCGAAAGTTTCGAGACCCACACACGAAGAAAATTTTTGAGGATCCTGCACAAAAAGCCCGTTAAGGCTAATCCAAAGCAAGTGAAAAATAAGTTCATGGTATGAGAGTAGCACGGCCTATAGCCAGCTCATCACAGGAATGTTGGCATTTATTGTCAATGAAAAGACGACAAAAACATCCTCTTCAGTGCTCAAGATGCCGAAATTTTGTTTGTAGGAACACAGTATAATTTCAGGTGACAGCAATTCTTTTTTTACTGGCTTAAGTAGTTCCTCGCTATTTATTTATGTAGGATAATAGCACTGACATATATAACATTGACTGCCTGATTTTCTATTTCATATGGGTCAACTTTTTTTGGCAGGGTGTGACAATTATCTTAATTTCAAGTTTTACTTTTGCTTCAATATCAATATTAAAAGTTCAACAAATTATAGAAGCACTCGAAATTATATCTGTTCTTGGAAGCTTATCTCCTACAACATCAAATATTTTTAAACTTGATTTTAAAAAAAATAAAATTAAGCAATTTTTGTCTACCTGCCCCTAAAAGTAGGTATGGGGGACAGAGAGAGGATTACAAATATTGTATTGCCATCTATTTCTATTCTATATATTGATTTGAAAAATCACTGAACTGAAACTGGACTATGGAGTATTTTGTATAGATCTTATTATTTGTACTTCAGCGGAATAAAGTAGTTAAACCAAAAAGAGACAACTATATAAAAGTGATCCCATAATAATGTCAAATAATGTAAGCAATTTCAAAAGTATCAGCAGTCCATTTTATATATGTCAGTGGATAATAGTTATTTTATTTTTTTTGTTAATTTGAAGAGAATTTATTTATTTTTTAGTTTTGATTAAAATTATAAACTTCAGTTTTCTTTCGATTTAGATACAAACCTTTGACCTTTTTATTTAAAATTCTCTCCTAGTCAAGGAACTTTTACGTTTATTTCTTAAAGAAAAATTGACATTAGGGTCAAGAAATTTTTCCCAATTTGGATTTGACAATTTGTGTGTATCTCAGAATAAATAAAGAAATAATAAAGAAAGAGATAATTCCAATTGTATGTAATTTGACCATTGCGGAAATGTGATTGTAATGCTATTTTTGCAGAACAATGTCCATTAAAGACTGTGGAATTCATGAAAGTGCATCAAATCCAGGACGAAATTGTTTAAAATTATCCGCAAGCGTAATGTTTTTTACCAACTGAAAAATGAAGGTATACGTAAAATAATTTATATTGCCCCACTTGTAACTTCAAAATCGATTTACATTTTGCAAAATTGCCATTTCTTCCTTCAATTTTCCAAATTATTTCACAAATGTCAAAACTCTAAACAGAAATAAATGTATCGGTATACTTATTTCTCCAAGAAATTTTGACATAAATGGATTTATCGAAAAAAACCACATCTTTTTGTCAATCGAGAACAATTATAGAGCTTTTCTGTTCGAAGTTCTTTTCTTTAGTATACTGCTTCAAGAAATCGCCACAGAAAAAAAATCCTTGACCATTCCATAACCCTTTCATATCCTAGATGAAATCTAAAGGGTAGAGCTAAATGGATTAGACCCACGTGCATAAAATTAAAAAAATTTTTTTTATTTTTGCATGTCCGTCCGTCCGTCTGTCTGGCCATCGTCTGTTCGTCTGCACGATAAATCTAGAACCATTGTATCTAGAGAGCTGAAATTTTGCATATGGCCTTTATAAAAAAATTAAAATTAAGTTCGAAAATAGGACAAACCGGGTAACTCCTTCGTAGGGTTGCGATATAAAAATTTCATTTTTCACTACATATTTGGGCACTACTGAGAACTACTGAGAAATTTTGTACATAGTATTTTATAAAAATAGTAAATATAATTTCAAAATTGGCTAAATCGGGCAACCACTTCTTGGTGTTACCATATAAAAATTTAGAATTTTTACGTATACTGAAAAGTTCTTTAGAATATGAAATGCTACAAAAGTGGTTATAATTAGTTTTTTTGCCCGACGAACCATTTTAGAAATATTTGCGAAAAACCACTTCAAATATAAAACTTGCACAGATGAGTGACCATACGAAATGAAAAACGGGCAGTCATCTAGGGTATCATAAGAATTGGTCTTAGAAAAAATCTAGCATTTTTACTTGTTTTTACTGAGTTTTTGTATAGGAAAAGCAATTCCTTGGCTCTAGCATACCGCCAATTGACATATAATAAGAATGAACGGAGCCATCCAATCTAATTTCTATAGTAAAAAATGGCACAAATTTTGATTAAAATCTCTTTGTCCCCTTCAAGCTGAAAATGTACGTTGAACTATAACCAATTTTGGAAACAGTACGTTTGTATTAAATGGAATGAATTGCAACTGACATAATAAGTCATACAAATATATTGGTTATATACGTCTATCTCCTTCAAGCTCAATTAAGTTTGACACAACATCTGCAAAGGAACACATTTTTCAGTCAAATTAAAAATTAAATTTTGTGTTACTTCCTAAACAATTCATCCAATACTATTTTATAACCTCTTTAGTGTTTCCAATCGACAAATAATAATTAATTATGTATCGGTGTACAATTGTACGAAATAAAAGGTTTTCACAGCCTGTTCAAAATGTGTGCCACTTTTGAAGCAGGAATGCGTAGTCCATTCTTATTATAATATCAGTAATACTGTCCTTTAGTCAAAGCAGTTGGAAAAGAAAGTATAGTTCACATTATAGAAGTATCCTGCTCATTTGACAAGTTTTGACAGAGCAGCTCTACTGTATATGCAATGTACTGTATTATTCAAAGCAAAGCGCTTTACTTAATGCCATAATTCGAAAGCTTTTGTTTTAAAAACTTCAACAATCCATCTGGCTAACGGAAATACACCATAATGGAGGTTATTTTATGAATGATTCTCATGTTCCCCTTTAAAAACTTCGTAGAAATAAATATTTCATAAAATTTTAAGTTTAATTTTGAAAATAAGGAAATGCAAAAACAACCCTAAAATTTTCAAAACTGTAGGGTGGTTATATTTATGGATATTCATCTTTAGCAGGGGTAGTCAACCTCGTCTCTATAGCACCCGCTAGTAGGTGATTCAAGCTTTCATCGTTGGCGGTAGGCGTTTTGTCCAATACCAAAGCTACTTTTCATTATCGCCGTGCATCTAACACTCATTGAAGGCAGGTTGTACTACACTGTAGTGCGCATGACGAGGGCGGAGTGTATAGCAACGTTGTCACTTCCATAATATAAAATAACATGGATTAAAACTAAAAAGTGATCAAATCAAATTTTTAGTTTTGCAACATCAACCACATGAATCTCATTTATAAATAATTAGAGGTAATTTCAATATATGTACATACATAGGTACGTTATAGACATACATAAAGTAAAAATAAAAACATAAATTTAACTAAATATTTTTTTTTAAATCTCCACTCAAAAATTTAGAGTACTTTGGCAATTCAGGTTAATTAAGTTGCTGCAGAATCAGTGGGCTGTAAGAAAATTTTACTACCAACTAAGATAGAAAAGTGGGCGGTAGGTATAAAAAGGTGGACTAGCCCTGATCTAGAGTTCCTTTAAAATTGGTCTTAGAAAAATTATAACTTTTTTCCTAGTTTTAACTCAGCTTTATGCCTACTTATTGTTAAATCGACTTTAGGGGGAGTTGGGCAGCTGCCCCCTCTGCCCACAACTGAGTACGTCCTTGGTAAGTATGTTCTATGTATGTATGTATGTGTATTACAAAAACAAAATAAATAAATGTCTACAACAGACAAGTCACGAATATAAACTACCTCTATGTAAGCAGATTCATTATCTCCTTTCTCATACCTTTATATAGGGGTGTATCACATAAAAAAAATTCGAGTTCGAATTTTAATTAAACCCATAATTTCTGGCCAAATCCTAATTAGGCTTAACTTAATCAATTAGTCAAACCAAAGTGCTTGTTACCTGGTTGTGAACGTAGTTGCTGGAATTCTTGCATGGCCAACTTTAATTTTAATAAACGCACCTAAATTGCTGATAAAGAAAAGCAGTGTGTCACAGTCATTTGTAGAGAGTTTTTCAGAATAATGACAACAACAACAAAAAAAAAAGCAAAAAATAAAACAAAAGGACGGAGCTAATCTCTATCGTGTCGGGTCTAATTAATTTGAATTATTATAACAACCCCAAACTAATTTTGTTTAGTCTGGTTACATGCCACACCGTATGTTCTTACTAATGGTTGTGGGAGGGCGGGGGTAGGTGGGTGTGGGGTGTAAGATGTATATGCAGTACTATACTAAAGGGGGCTGCTGCTATGTACCAGCATTATACACAGAGCACACAGCAGAAAACAGTGTGATCCTTGCAAGACGGCCGCCTTCACAATTTCATGAAACGAGGACGCCACATCATTTCCGAAATAATACCCCAAGAGAATTTATGTATGTTCGTCCTGGCGGCTATGCGATGCGGACATAATCATCAATTCCGTGGATAATGCCAACTCAACCTAAACCCCATATAAGCAACAGGAGGACGTGCGTTGCATTGTGATTGAGTCTTTCTTTTCGCTATCAAGTCTTCTCAGAGGATCAAGACGCGCGTACTGCCCATTAAAACTTACACAACACATATGTATGTATATGTATAGTGCGTCTAGTCTATATACTAAAAACATACATATAGGTATATCTCTATGTCAAGCGCGAATTTATACGAGATTCAAGATTCAACTTGTGTTCGTCCTTTTGTCGGCTTGGCGCCCACTTCTCTCTGTCCACATTTTTACACAGAATTTTCTCGATTTTTTCCTCGTCTTCGCGTTATATCAGATGCATGCCGTTCCTGTCTCCGTTTCTGCTATTTTTATGACACATCGTACCACTACAACTACTCAAAGGATGTCGATTTTAAATTCCTATGAATATTTATTGGTTCCCGAAATTAAATTTTTTCTTCCATGGAAAGGAACTTCTGTGAAAAAAAAACCAGACACCGTCACCCGGGAAAGATAAATGAATTTTAATACCCCCTTTTTTGGTTGCAAGGATCCTCGTATCAGTCGGTTTTGTTAGCCGCGTATGCCACCTTCACCAATGCCAATAATTCATCCATAAAATGATTCAGAGTGCGCGCATTGGCTGACTTTTAACATTCGATAATTTAGTGAAAGGATCTATTTTTACTCGCATATAATAGTGAAGGATTATACATATAAAAGATTTCTTATATGGGGGATGTGTGTTTGGAAAATTTTATATTCAAACTCTCAGGATTATAGCTAACGGTCCGTTACAGAAAAATCAGACCATCTGGCTATTATACATTTATGTGAAATTGAGGTTTCGGTTAATGTTAAAAGTAGAGGCGCTAAACCACTAGGACCCTGCGGATACGGCGACCACAGTTGATCTATTGTGTCCTCATATAAAATGGTTAGGCTAAGTCTATCTTCTTTACGAGCTCGATTATTGCCGTAGGGGTTAACTTGCAAACTTTATTTGGAATGATAAAAAATGTTTTTCCAGAGATTTGCTAAGACCAATTATTTTGAACATCTGGAGATGAGAGACGGCGAGGAGTCTACTTCACTTGCCAAGGGATGCTTACTTTGTGGTCTCTGAACAACAGCTGAATTTTTTTTTTGCAACTGAAAACTAGTTTCGACTCAAAGCCTGCAGAAGACAGAGCCGAGATGTTACAGTACTTTGAAGGTTTCCAGCTCCAGCATAGGCTCGCCTGAGGTACAACCTCTATAGCATAAGCTTGCACCTGAAAGATGGAAGGTGATGTGCTATTCTGAATCCATCATCCCTGCGTTTATTATGTTATCATTCCTGAATCCGTCAGTATATCAGATATGAGCCCGTTGTAGAAACTGGAGACCTCTATCTTATATCTGGTTGCATCTCTCGTTTATGGTTACCTGATAATCTCTTTCCAAGGAAAAACGTTTGGTCATAACATTCGTGTGGAGCTTCTAAGTCTTTAATGTGGACTTGTTCGAGAAAGTGTATCCATATGTCACACAGTGAAAGAAATGTGATCACTCAATAAAAAGAAAGGACGTTCATTTGCGAAGTACTAAAAGAAACTTTGGTTTAAGACAGAAAATTTCGATAAAAAAAAACAGGGGAAAGTAGTAATAGGAAGGCCAGCTCATCTCTAAATCGCAGAGGAGAAAAGAGGTAAGACTGGCACCTTTCTCTTGGGCTTCCAATCTGTTGAGCTCAGTACTAGTTATATTAAATTTCCTACAATTTGTCTCAGGACTACACTTTGCTACAGCTTAAGTCAGGAATTTACATAGAAGCCTTGCTTGCATGACGAATTAAGCGTGGTAATCTCCGATAGCAATTATTCTTTTTAATGGAGGGATGGCATATTTAAAGATCAAAGATTAATCAACAACACGTTGAGCCAAATCCAAGACATTGTGTCAGCAAATGAAAGATCTTACTCAAATCAACCACTGTGACTTTTCAGGCGTATTTCCTTTACAAGAACCCATCTCACTACTGAGAAGAAATCATCCAGTCGGTTCAACCCAAGTAGGTGTCTTAGAAAATTTACTGACTACCATCTTTGGAGTAAATGACGAAGTGTATGCAGATCAGCAATCGTATAATCAACAAAAGTTACTACTTAATACGAAAATAGATCAATCAATCAGTTGAGCAAAGCTAAAACAGTTCAACTCCACGGTGTCACAATTCACGAATTGTAGCTGGTAGTTAGGTGAGGAGGACGGTCAACACCGTTTTCCGATCGGACTTACACTACCGACTTAGCCCCGATTTTGTGTGAAAAAACTCTAGTACTTCAGTTTGCAAACGGAAAAGAGCGAAGTACAAAAAAAGTTAGTATGGGGATCGATATAGGAGTGCAAATAGATTTTTTTGTATTGTTGTAAAAAGTAAAAAAAAACCCAAATAACGGCCTGGGAAGGGGGTGATCAAATTTTGTTCTAGTACAATATGGGTAAGCTAGGGCATTTTTGAATGTGTTTGTTTTTTTTTAAGAAGTTTGAGTACCCACATGCTTATGTTCCGTGGTCAAATGGCAGAGTAATTATCGAACAACCCCTCCAAAAACGTAGTACCCTAGTACACCCACGCTATCACTTCGTATCTCGCAACAATTAATCAATCCAATAGGCTGCTTTGTGTGGGTTCTTTTCGGATCACACGGAAAATGTTTGTATGGAGAATTTCGAAGTTTTAGATTTTAGATTTAGATTTATTATAAAAAAATTTGCCCCCCTTTGGCTCCGCCCATTCAAAAAGTGGCAGTTGAAATTCCTACAATTAGTAGTCTAGGATGAAACTGGTAACTGAAGATATCAACGACTACGCTGGTTCCGGAGATATAAACAAAAACATTTTCAACGTACCCCCCCCCCCCCCCCGCCCTGCACAGTCGAGTGCAAACCCTTGCAAAAACGACTTTACCAAAAGATGCCTGGCATCAATACGAACACGTATATAAAATTTAAAGGAAAACAGGTTTCCCCCTCCCTTACCCCCTAAGCACGCCCTACTTACACTAAAAAATTTAGTTCCGGTTCGGGGAAAATTTATTTGAAAAAAATTGGCACTTATGGCCTACGTTTTTTCTTAAATTTTTTTTACCAAAATGCAATTAAATAAACATGTTGAAAACCTGGTATTCTCATGCAGACCATAATAGAATTAGTGTCGAGGTCGTATCTACGTATATTAGCGCCGAGGATTATTACACAGAATTATAGGACGAATTTGAGAAGTGGTTTGAGGCTATTTATCAGCATGGACATTTATAAGATTTCATAATTTCACGTCATATCAACGAAATAGCGCGAAATACTTCAAAATTAATCGCGCCCAACTTTTTTGTTCAGATTTGTTTATAAATTTACCTAACCTAGCCATAGCCACAGAAAATAATACTATAGACCTGCATATGTATTTAAATATAGTAGAGAGCAATGTTTATGATTTAATACACGTCATGCCAATACCACAGAAGACTAGCATTAACTCCGATTAATTGCAATCAGCAGTCTGTAGTCAGCCAAATTGCGAAATATTTAGTTTTAGCTTCTGCTGCCCCCTAGCATAAACAGAAAAAAAAATATTTTGATCGAGTCATATTTTGCAACAAATTTTGCAATAAATTCTGCTGTGTAAGCAAGTCATTAATATTATGGGTCAGCAACGATAGCTTTTGTGAGGATCCCGATTGGAGCTTTAAGAGAGGAAATCATCAGAAGCGCATATGAAAACGCAAAGGTAAACAGGGAAATCTGCCGTATTGCAAGGTAATTGTGGCCTGTATTTGATAGGAAGAGAACAAGAGAACTCTTTAATGGCAGTCGAACAAATACCAGGAATCTAGTATGGGTCACTGGTGCATAGGAAACCATGGTACATAGAAGACTGAAAATAGCTGTGAACGATTTCTGCAGGAGCTGTAAGTACATATTTGGAGGAAATCGAATCCATCCAACACGTACCTACTTTGCGAGTGCCCCACTCTGATGAATAAAACAATCTGATATTTACAAGTCTGAAGGAGCTGTAACGTCTCGCTCGAATATAAAATCAACGATGCCTTGACGTGATTTTAAGGATGCCCTCAATTGTTTATTAGAAGTTTACGGGAATTTTTTACTATAGAATTTTTATCCATTAGTGGAGACAGATGACGGATGCATGGGTGGCTGACAATTTTTATGAGCGTAGAAGAGTAGATTAATAATAAGCATTCATTTCTTCTTAGAAATTTTCTAGAAAATGTTTCGGCAGAATTTTTATTCACTTCGGTGTATCGTTGTCGACATACCAAAATGCGTGAAAATTCTAAAGAAAAAGTTTCCAGTAAATTTCTGAGAAAAAATTGAGGGCTTCCCTATATCAAGTCGAGGCATTGTTAACTGTATATTCGATCGAGGCGTTAGCCATTTTTGCTCTATTTGCTCAGTCTTTGTATGTTTTTAATTTGTTAATGGTTCAGATGTATCCTGATATTTCAAAGGGAAGCAGCATGAATCTGGGGCGGTTTCAATAGGCAATGCCATGCAGTAACGCACCTAGGATTTGGCTTTGGAGGGGACCATAGGTGTCCCAAGTTCTAACGAGTCGGATAAATAGGGCTCTAAAGTCGCGTCCTGCACCCATCTGAGCATTTAGATTTAAAGGATTTGTTTTATTTTATCGGACTTTGTAATAATATACAGACCACATTTTATACGTAATTTGTAAATTATGTTCAGAAAACTGACATTCTGGAGGGGGACCGTTCACGTTCGTCCCCCTCTCGGTGCGCTCCTGATGCCATGAGGTCAAGGAATTGAATGGATCCACTGTATGACTAAGCGATACTGACTAGTTACTTTTAGCGGCACGCGTACCTACCCTAAGAAGATTTAAGTGCGCCTGTAAATTGCATATGATAGTGGTTTTGCTAGGATTGATGTTTAACCCTTGCTTTCTGACAAGCCAAAGACAATTTTGCGGGCTCTTTGTATGAGGTTTGAGATCGTAGCATCATGTTTGCCTTTTATTGTTATTACAACGTCATCAGCGTACCCTAGTTAATCAGCTAAGGAAGCTTTCTTGAATTTTGGGTCCTAGACTGTTCAATAATTCGCCTCTAAAACTTAAATGATAGCTTTCAGGTATAAATTAAAATTAAATTTTTCGATGCGCTTTCAGTCTTATTCGAAATTGTCGAACTAATGGAAGGGGAAATGTACTTAGAGCTACTAGTACTTTTATTGTTTTTTTTTAATGTTTAGCTCTTTATCAAAATTATTTTAACCTGACTCTTCTATCGAACTCATGAAAAGAAATAATTTTCAAGCCAAAGTAAGGTTTTATTCATATACATATATGTATTTAGAAATGTTAGACAAATATTTAGAATATAAACGTAAAATTAAGATTTAAAACTTTTAAGTGGCAATACTTACCAACATTCACCTGCATCATACACATAATTATTTTCTGTCCTGAAATGATAGGAAAATAGTACTTTAATAAAGTTGTCCCTTTTAAAGGATGTAGGTATTGTAACTGTAGTGATGAAATTGAATACAATTTATTTGAATTGAGCAATTTAAAAACTCTGATACCGGATAAAGGAAAGCCGCCCTTTTTTTGAGGATTCATACACATTCTAAATACATATGTAAAGGAACATAATACATTATGAAGGTGTAAAGGGTCAATATGGAAAATTTCTTCACTGCTTCTTAAATGGGAATTTCCTGAAAGGTTAGCTTTACCTAATCCATATTTTAGCTTCCTGTAGATGAAGTGGTTGATAATATATACTTAGACGTTGTGTGAAGTTGATTTGTTATCTAGGAATTAAATATAAAACTGTCTAGAAATATTTTCATATACAGGCAGACGACTGATTACGGGATACACTTTAGCGATTAGAGGGAATTTGTTTACTGGGTAGGGTATTATAATGCAGCGTATGTGGACAAGCTGTGTATCTACAACAAGATATCCCCTTCAGTGAGTTCCTGAGCACACGTGGATCATGGGGAATGATGAGAGAACTGATCTGAGATAACCTAATTAACCTCATTAAGTTAACTTTGGCCAGGTCTGGTTCTGGTTCTCCCTTCCTTGGACCAGATCCTGCTGTAGGCGTTTTGACACCTCAGCCATCACTTATCTCATCAAAGCGAATCTTCGCATGAAACATTAGCAGCGATGGGCGAAGCTGAGTACTTGCAGATGTACAAAACTTTTTCTTGATGGGCCTAATAGGAATTTCTCTGATTTTCTCTTTGAGCTCGAAAGAAACACAGTGCAGGGCTGTGGTCGCTCATATAACAAGGATGGGAGGAGTTGTTGACAGCCCTGAATATCTGTCCTACCTAAAAGCAGAGCCTGAGACAACCGAACAATTTCTGTGCGCTTATCCGCAGCAGACTGGATATACTTGGGTTTGATCTCTTATCTGTGGATGAGCTGAAAAGCTTACCTCCTGATGCGCTTCATTAAGAGGACAGGAAGGTTCTGTTTTTATTAATAGGTTAGCACATTGTGCCTCCTTGGCCTGTGTGCTTGGGATCCTTCGCACCCCTGCCCTTAATATTAAGGAATATAATAATATAATTAATAAAAAATATGAAATTTCATGTCACAATTTTGGGCTACTATTATTAAATAACCTTTGGCATTTCTTATGAATTTAATAGTTACACTTGGAGCTGCCTCATATATTTCGTGTGTACATAAGCTTGCACTACCTTCTGCTTAAGTTAAATCGTATAAGAATAAATGAATTTTATTATGTCTTTTGCATATAGTTTAATTCGAATTTACCAATGTCTTTCTACAGAACTTAATCATCTTAGGAAATTTTCGCACGTGAAAGGAGTCTATATTAACAATTTTAAGCAGATTTTATAGCCTACTCGGGGCGGTACAGATATAGTGAATTTGGATTAATTAAGGAAATTGAAAATTTTAGTCCTTCGTTTTTTCAATAATTAAATGTTTATGATTTGGAATCGAGATGTCGTCATCACCAGTAATGAAAAGTTCCCCGAAAAGTATGTATTCGTATTGCAGAAAGGTTCATCGACCATTTCGATAGATCCTTTGAATTATTAGTGAAAAATTGAAAAATATATATATTTGAGTGGTACAAAGAATCACGGAATTAATACAAAACCAAAAAATCTGGGCCGTTAGAGTGGTCGCAAAATTTCATTGCGTATAGTTGAAAAGCAGACCGGCTCATTGCATTTGTGTCTTGATCCGAAAGAGTTGAATACACAAATATCAATTCATAATTAAGGAATTATAATGCTCATGGAAATAAGATATTTTTCAGTATTGGATTTAATAGAGCGATTTTTGCAGTTTTAAGTGAATGCCGACAAACAACATGGGAAAACATATACGACTCAGTCTCCGCAAGACATCTTTTGAAGACATACTTTAAAATTAATACAATAAACATATCTGAAAACAATTTTGGTAATATACAAGAACTACCAATGGTTGACTCCTTAAATTCATAGTTTACTCGCCCAACATGATTTTTCCCTTCTTTGTAGCAGGACCAGATAAGCAACCTTCTTGTTCTGTTAAATTGATCTGATCAGTTATAGTTTTGTTTTACTAGCTCACTTCTTAAACTACAAATTGATTCATAACATCTCATTTTCCCACTAAATGCCAAACAGTTTTAGTAGTTCCCATTCCAGAAAAGTCTAATGGATCTCTTCCGAGTAACACTACCGCTGGATTGGCTCTTCTCATCCCTTTTTAGCGTATGGGATGAACTTGGTAAACTCTCTGGCCAGTTTGCCACAAGCTGCGATGGTACCAGAGCTTCGTTGTGGGCATCGCTTCTCTGTGAGTTTTCCTGTAAGGGAATCGTGGACTGCGGGACGTGACTTATCGAGCCTTCCCCGGTCCGGTCTAAACCGACGGCTCTTTCACTGATGAGGGAGCCGGGGCAGGCTTCCAATTTTCTGAACCTGACATTGGGATGGAGAGCCCACTTGGAAGACACACCACTGTCTTCCAGGCTGAAGTCTTCGCCATCTCAGTAGCATCGAAGATAGCCCTTCATATGCAAATTAAGGGGAGGGGCATTGCTATCCTTCGGATAGTCAGGCCGCCTTCATGGCTCTGTGTGGGCCTCAGATAACATCTAAGTTACTGGGGGATTGAAGATCGTCTGTGGATAAGTTGTGGGTTCCTGGTCACATGGGGAACATGTGGAATGAAAGGGTTGAACTTTAAGCTAGGACTGGCTCTGATACTCCATTTCTTGGACCGTAACCCGCCGTGGGCGAGTATGGTGCCTCTCATCAAAGCGGATGCTCATAGCAAGCATCGGTAGAGATGGGAGAGCCTGAGCTACTTGTAGGTTCATAAAACTGTTTCTTGATGACCCCAATAAGAATATCTCCGATTTTCCTATGGCGCTCGGGAGGAAACAATGTAGAACTCTGGTTTGCATCAACAAGGTGGCCCTTCAGTGGGTTCCTGGTTACATGGGGATCATGGGGAATGAAAGGGTTGAACTTTAAGCTAGGGCTGGCTCTGATACTCCATTTCTTGGACCGTAATCCGCCATGGGCGAGTATGGGGCCGCTCATCAAAGCGGATGTTCATAGGAAGCATCAGGACTGGCTCTGATACTTCATTTCTTGGACCATAACCCGACATGGGCGAGTATGGGGCCTCTCATCAAACTATGACAGAGATTTCTGTTTTAACCACATTAGTGCTATCTTAGGTAAAATATATATGTATATGTCTAAGGAGACTATGGCTAACCACAGAATTGTTAGTAATCGCTGTTCGAAAAAGCTTGTAAAATCTGTAATTCTACCTTGTTTTACTTTTGGCTGTATAATATTTTCAAGCCATGGAAGTTCTCCTGATTCATATCTCATCATCTACAAATGTAAATAAGGGTTTTCTTTATATCTTAACACATAAAATTTGCTGGCAGGGTTGAGTCTCAAATAAAAAATATAAAAAGAAAAACTTGGCAAAATGCTGTGATGCAATAAGAACAAAATCGCAAAGTAGGCTGTTAGCCGAAAATCGCAAAAAGATCTGTTGAATGGGATTGTGAGATCCTAGAGTGAGCTGAAAGCTATCGAACAGAATAAGGTAATAGGGTGCGATGAAGAGCTACTGTTCCGCTAGGAACTTAGAGGAGATTGAGATTATAAAAAAAAAAAAAACTTTTTGACTATGTTCAGAAGTATATATCATATATATATATATATATATGAAGGGAGTAGTGGAGGAAAATATTCATTGACTTTTAATTTTTTCTACCTCAACTATTAGTCCCTCAGATCCGTCTTCAATAAACCACCCCTACTCCAATGGCTGTAATGCTTGATCTTATGCCGATGAGACACATGGGACATTAGATTGCATTGATGGCAATGAAGCAAAAGACGCCCAAACTCGTGCCCTAACATTTGCTGGAGGGTATAATATAGGGGAATGAGGAGGGAATGAGGGAATCGTAGCAACATGTAATGAATATAGCAAAACCATATTTAAGATTTTCCACAGGATATTTTTCTTCCCTTATGATTCATAGTTACATTTTGAATCAATATTCTAAGTAGGGCAATAGAGGGTCACCAGATCACCCTCAACCTCCCACCTGCTCGACCGATCCAAAAATTCTAGAAATTGAAATGGATTGTCGGGAAACATAGAATATGCCTCCCTGGAAAACTAGTAGTAGTACGTGAACAATGGAACGTACTAGTTAGCACATGTGCAACTGAAAGCCATCCTGCTCTCGCCAGTACATGATAAACAGACAACTAGTGATATTACGTGTGCAATGGAAAGCTATCCTATTGTACCTTTCAGCTAGAGTTAGTAATTTTCAACCTTACTTTAGAGACATGAGCAATAAAGCAAACAAAATTGAACTCAAACCAGCTGGCGTCCACTAAAGCTGTCCAAAAACATATTCGATATTTTGTGACTGATCGAAATTATTGACCTCCGAGCAAATCCTCTGACCAAGCAAACGACGTCATCTCTATTATTACAGGTCGAAATGTATACATAAGTCAGGATCAGAAGCGGGAGTACATTCCAGCACTCCGTATGGAGAAGTCATATAGACTAATAGAAAAATTTTGTATTTTCAGGCAAAATTGTTAGAGATTCACTAAGTATCTATGCGTAGAGAGTCAGATTTAGGCAACTTCATATGTATGTAAGATGTAAACAAATCAGATCACAGCATATAAACCCAAAGCAGATGTTGTCTAGAGTCACGCGTAAGTCGTGTCCGAGCAATGGCCGTGGCAGGCATATGATACGTTTATATATATTGAGTTCGGGTCAGAGTTTGGTTTTATATTTATCAAATAATGCTTTTAATAAAAACAATTTTTTTTAGTCTTATTTAGATATCATATTTCTGCCGTTTATTTGAAACGTCCGATACACGGTCCTAACAAATCCCACAGTACCTATATACTAAGTACTAGCAGCCAGAGAGCCATTAAAACGTTGTAGTTTTAAAATCAAGGCTAGTACAGTTATGAAAGACTACCTAGAGGAGATTGCCATACGATACAAGGTAATATTTGAAATATTCCAAGTCAAATCACAACGGACAAAGAAACCAGCTACACCTCGAAGGCGTTCACCAAGTACTGTGATATAAAAGCAATACAGCACATGCAGGCAGAGCTACCGAGAGCAAACGAATAAGTAGAACGCTTCAACTCAACGATTTCGTCTTTATTAGCTGCGGCATCAAACAAATACCGCCATTTGGACCTGAGATCGATAAAGTCCAAATATCTATAAATAACACTATAAATAGTGGTAAAAAAACTCTTGTAAACGAAAAATCTTTTAAAAAAGAAATTTCTATGCAAAAGCGGGCGTTTCATAATAGCAGGAACCGTATTACTCATCAGTACGGCTTGGTTTCTGCCTGCCGTATACGCCACAGTGCACAACCCAGCTCACCTTACATATGCACTTAAAATAATTTTTAAGTATGAATTATATACGAGACGAAATACTACGTAGTTACTTGAGTGCCTAGCAAGATTATCCCTTTGTGGGACTAGCATTTCATAGTGAGTTTTTGCCATGAAATAAATTCATTGCGAATTTAGTCAATATGGAATTGACTGAGTTTGCTGCCATATCAGCAGCTTGAGAATTGAGTGAAAAGAAACTGTTGCAATTGAAAAATCTTTTAAAAAATAAATTTCTATGCAAAAGCGGGTTTTTCGTAAAAGCAGGAATCGTAACTAGTGTTACAAAAAGAACACCATCCGAGTTACTATTTGGATTTCGACCGTAAAGGGAAGCTGACACGAGATTAACCTTGAACATTAACCGAAATAGGCCACAACTGGAAAACTTCAAGCAAGCCCGACAGGAATTGTTAGTACATATTGAAAAGGATCAAAGAAATAAAAGGAAAGATTCGATAAGAGCAGAATTTAGCGAATCCCCCTCCCCCCTATACGCTACTGTTTTGTCCTGCATTTCTGGAACAGCTATAAATGAGATATCGGATGAGCTATGAGAGGGAGCATATTGGACTCCAAGAAACTAGTTTGAGTGATTACGGCTCATCGGCCCATAGGTAACCATGATAGGAGACTAGATCTAACAACTTATTTCGAAGATGTAAAAGTATATGAAGAATCCGAGTCACTTTAACATGTGCTTCGCGAATGTCCTGCTCTAACGATCAAAAATGACGGGCTAGTTGGTAGCAATTATACTTCTCGGAGTTGGGAAAGCTATAAGGTGTAAATCTTTGATATATGCTAAAATCCCTTGGGGAAACAGGGCAAATCTAGATTTGTTGGAATCTATTGTTCTGAACTCACCTATCCTTAATCACCGAACTATAGATCAAAGATAACTGGTAGTGGTACATACTCAGTCCAAGGTCATTAACAATACATTTAACTTATGTGATTAAGTATTGCGGTCATACTACTCCGAAACTTGCTCACTTTATTTTGAATAAATTATTTAACTCCAAAGAATATGTCAAAACTAATTCTGAGATTTCTAGTTTAATTTGATTTTCAATTGCACTAGAAGAAACCCATGATGTCACACGCCGGCCTGACATGACCTAAATTTTCTAATTTATTTAATCATTTTTAACTAATCTATCTACAATGATCAATTTAGGAAATACTTATAAATGAAATTATATTCCCACACCTAAAATCTAACAAAATTGAGGCAATTAAGATTAGAAAAGCAGCAGATTCTTGTTTCAAAAGCTTACCAACCAGAGATGTCTTCAGAAACGGCTAATTCATTTATGTTTTAACGTCTCTCGCGTTTATTATCTCAAAATTAATAACAATTAAATAAAAATATATTATGCAAAATGTAATTCTTAAATGATAAAAACCAACAACAACATCACATAAGCACTTTCCCCAAAAAAAAAAGAAAGCACAAAAAAAACACTTAAAAAAACCCATCGATCTGCGATAATTCGGGGGAGTACAACAGGGCAAAAAGGTAAACGTTGAACTGGAGTCATACCATCGAAAGTCATCCGAAACCATGGTGGCAGAGATATGGTGGAAAGGTGTTTTATCAGAAGTTATCCAATTTATGCGGGTGTTTTATTATACATTACGTACTTACCACGTTATCAGAGCAAAGCCCCATGATTTCCACACCCGGACCACAAAACATGTATGCATGCTCTCCACTATACATACAGGCCATCCATACATAATATTTTCGTACGTACATAAATACGTATAGGTAACCGAACGCAGGTGGCTTTTAATCAATTTCAAAAAATTTTAGCGAAATTTTTATACTTCGCAAACGGTGGATTGGCGTGGATAGATACCGTTTTTTCCAACCTTTTGAAGTATATCGACTGCTTGACTTGTCATCGACACAATACAGAAGTGACGTTGCCATGCTTGCTGGCATGGCAAGTATAAAAATTCATTGTGGATAATGTGATTATGCCTCGAAAAAAAAAACGAAAAATAAATTCGCGATTTCTGTATGTACCTGCTGTGAAAAATTATTAATTAACACACCTGGCCAGCTGTATGGAATATATCTACCATGATATATCCACGCAATATTTACAAGCATTTTCACGCAAGTTTTTTTTACATTGTCGAGTTTTGCGAAAGGGTTGTTTCAAAACTGTCGCCAAGTATCACCGACAGACGGATGGGACGGCGAACACTTGTAGGATTGTGGAATTTTTAATTACCACCTTGATCCTCAAAAAAAATGTGTTTCCTTTATTTAAAATTTTCGATAAGGATGGAGGTGGATGCATAATATGCATCAGTAATTTGGTTTGTTGTTTATTAACACTTTTATGTTATGTATAAAGTGACACCAACAGTTTTGAGCTGTGTAATTTTGACATTGATACTCTCCAGATTATGATGAACATAGGTGCCGGGAAGGGAGTGCAACTGGTTCACTGGCACCCCTTGGCTTGGAAGACAGAGCACATTTCTATACCCTAGAGATGAAATCTAAGGGGTATACTAAGTTTGTCATTGCCTTTTGTAACACCTAGAAATAATGATCGTAGAGCAAAATGAATTAGACACCCATGCATAAAATTAAAAGTTATTTTGATTTTTGAATGTTCGTCTGTCCGTCCGTCTGTCTGTTTGTCTGTGCGCACGAGTTACGCTTATACTTTGGGAGCTAAAATTTTGCATACGGGTCTTTTTTAAAAAAAAAAATTAAATTTAAGTTCGAAAATGGGACCAATCGGGTAACTCCTTCATAGGGTTTCCATACAAAAATTTTGCTTTTCACTATACAGGGTGTTTCATAATTGGTGCACATAAGTCAAGAGTTTGATAGCTGAAGTGGAGACAAGCAAAAAATTATAAGATGGAGGGGTGGGGGGCGGTAGGGCATCGTTTCGGCGGTAGGGTAGAGTTTAAGATTTTTAATACTTCTTCCACTTTACACCTTGTAACTTTCTTTATATGTACTGTATCAAGCTCGAATTTATCTCACATGATAGCAAACCGTCTCAGCTTTCCAATGAATACCAAATAAGCCTTCATGTCATCTTCTGTTCAAAGTTGTAGGACGTAAGATTAACAAAATTGGAAAAAAGTTAACAATTTTTTCATATTTTAACAATTTTCCCGCCAAAATGCATGATAACTATAAACTTTTTTTACAAGATTTAGAAACCCCGGAATGTTACCTTTAATTTGACTATACCTTCCTCAATGCAACCAGTTTTGAGATATTCCCGTTTCTATGATTCATAATATAAATAATTTTCATATTGACGATGATAATCGCGCCTATTATTATGCAATCCCTCACAAAATTAACATGATGTGAAATTTTGTACACTGTGTCTTCATAGTAAAAGTAATTAAAGCTTCAAAAATGCACTAAATCGGCAACCCCCTCTTGGTGTTACCATATAAGAATTTAGGTATTTATGTACGATTTATCATCAGTTTTTATTGTACTGAAGTTATTTAGAATATGAAATCTTATGAAACTGATTATTATCATTTTTACAGCCCGACGAACCGTTTTAGATATACTGGGTGTTCCGTAAGTTGTGTCGTATCCATCGAATAGGTCATGCTTAGACGAGCAAAAAATTGTATGTTGAGGGGGTGATCGTAACGGTTTCCAAGATAACGAGACTTAAAGATATTTGGGTATGTTTTTATAGATTACCCTGTAACTTCTGAACATCAAATCATATGATAATGGTTTAATCTTTCGTATATAGAGAATCGTTGGACCTCTCCAATGGCCTATAATTTCTTCCATCCTCTTCTCCATTTTGAAGTTATTGCTCAACAAATTTAAAATTTCGGAATTTTCACACGTTTTTTTTATTAATTTCACACGTCATGAATGCCAATTTTTCATATTGGTATTGAGAAGCTCAGCTTTAAAATTACCAATCACACTCCGGACCGCAAATTTAAACTCTTCTGACTGAAAAAGGTCATTTGCAAAAGATAATTGCCTACTTTCTGGCACTTATTCGAGTTTTTTCACCCGTTTCAGCTGGAGATGCTTAAGAAAAAGTTTAAAAAGCACAGAATGGGTTACATCTTCGGTACGGACTGTGATAGGTCACTTTAAAACTAAGATTTTGAGCTTCTTAAATCCAATATGAAAAATTGGTATTCATGACGTGTTTTTTGATAAAAATAGTAGTTAAAACGAAATTTTAACTTTGATGAGCCATAACTTCGAAATGGAGAAGAGGATGAGAAAAATGGTAGACCGTTGGAAAGCCTCAACGATTGTCTACCAAAGATTAAGCTATCATCATAGGGTGTAACGTCGTTCAGAAGTTACAGGGAAAGTTATATAAACATACCCAAATATCGTTAAGCCCCGTTATATCGGAAACCGTTTTTGCTCATCTAAGCATGACCTATTCGAACCCTTGGCAAAGAATAAATAACTAAAAGAAAGGACACAGAAGAGTATTCCGATTGTTTTCCATTTAAATGTACACGGCGAGAAAAGGAAGGAAGGAAGAGAAAAAAATAAAGAAAAAAATCAAACCCTCTTTGAACATTTTACGAATAAGACAAAAAATGTGAAAGCGAAGATTACATGCAACGAAATGGAATGGCAAACGATTTATTTTCGTAAATAAGAGAGAATGGGCGGAGTTTTCTGATTTTACGCTCATAAAATGTTCCCGCGTTTTTATGAAAACACGATTTTCAGAAATTGTCCCAATGTTTTTCGCAGGAATTCTAATGTTTGTTAGTGTAATCCTATGATATGTGAACAGCACGCTTTCTGTTTACATTTGTTTTGCTCGGAAGAGATTAAGTGGGGGAATCTCATGCTGGATTCGGGGAATTTTATTTGACAGAAATTTCACATCTCCTTTTAGTGCGTTGTTCAATGCGAAATTTATCCCATTCTTGCCAAATGGAGGTAGGGTTACCCAATGTACATTATTATGAATAGTTTGATAGGATTTTGAGGAATTCTATAAGATTTGTCGTTCGAGTAATCCTACGTTCTCGCGATTTTTGTTTTCAACTCGTTTGTCTCAGTCGCACTACAATAATGCATAGCCAAGTTCTTTTCCCCCATTCATGCAAAAGACAAAAGTATATGAGATTACCTCTTTCAGTCTAAAAAAACACGGAAAATTTCCAATTGTGTTCGCCTCTGTCTCTACTTATATTTATTTATACTTTGCCCTTGGGTATGACACCATTTTTGGGCCACCCTTTATATGCGAAAAACCCTTTTAAAAAATCGAACTAGTACAGTTGGGTGATCATAAGAAATTACATACGGGCATTCATCTAAGGTATCATAAATATTGGTCTTAGACCAATTTTAGCTTTTTTACTTGTTTTAATTCATTTTTTATCCAGTAATAAAAAACAGTTGCGGAAAATCATTGTTTGAATAAAACCTTAACCAAAATTGTTCAACGTCTTGTCAGTGAGTTCAGTATCCTCCTTTTCCCTTTTTTGTGAACACTGAGCATGGACAGACCGTTTAGCTAGGTTAACTTTGGCTTATCCTCGCATCTTCCATGGTTGATCGATTCCATGTCCTGACCAAATGACAAGTTAGGAAGCAGGCGAGATTTCCGAGTGTTTTACATTTGAAATGCACAAGGCAAGAAAAGGAAGAAAGAAAGAAAAAAAAAATGAAAAAAAAAAACAAACTCTCTTTAAACTTTTATGAATAAAGATAAAAAATGTAAAAGAGCAAATTGCATGCAACGGAACAGAATGGCAAATGTTTCATTTTCGTAAATAACTGTGAAGAGGCGGAGTTTTCACGTTTTACTCTCATAAAATCTTCCCGCGCTTTTGTGAAAACAGGTTTTTGCTGAAAAATTGAGAGAATCGGCCAATGTTTTTTATAGCATGGCCAATGCTTGTTACTGTAATTTCTATGCTAATTGAGCAGCACGTGCTTCATATTATTTACCAATTATTAATTTTTGTAAAAAGATAAGTTGACATCTAACTACATATATTTCAAGGGATGTGCCCAGAATCGATGCTACATACGCTCCCTCGTAACAGGTTATAAATGTAGCCAATAAATAACAACATTGATTTCAACTTTCAATTTCCCTTGACAAACAGAATCAAGTTTGCTGAATATTAAACTGCCATATGTAAAATGTGGTACAATCAAAGGCGGACACAGCAGAGGGGCCATCGCCCCTACCCCCTCCCACCCCTATAGTTATAATAAATTAAAATTTAATTTATACTGTAATCAAATGAAATAGAAAATATAAAAAATGTTTCTAAAAAAGACTCCATCATAATCCGCGCTAAAAATAGAAAATATATTCTCCCCTCACATAATGAGAACATCACAAAAGTTCTCTAGTGTTTCCCTTCATTTAACATTTAATTAATTTTTTAAATTATATTCCATTTGAATATAAATTTTAAAATTTTCAAGGTGCACAAAGAAAACAAAGTCTGGGTAGTTGAAATTGTGATAGTACGGTGAATAACAATTTCAGAAATATAAATTTGGAGCCCCTAATGGTTATCAAAATACTTAATTAAATTACTTTGCTTTGATTTTGCTTTCTTTCTGTACCTCGAGAATTTTAAATTTTATACCCAAATGTAATATAATTTCAATATTTAATTAAATATAAAATGAAGGGAAACTTGTATTTTTTGTGATTGAAAGCTTACAAAATTATGAAAGATGGAAAGTAGTATGTTGAGAAAAACATCATATCCGGGGTAATTAATATCAGATTCAGTTTTCTTGTAAATATTTAATTTAAAGAAAACAGGGTTATACATATAATGACCCTATCTTATTTTGAAACTTTTTCTCGAATGGTTTTCGCGAGATTACTATTCGCGACCGAAGAACAAACGACAACAAATGCTCTAAGGGTGCAAGAACAATATCCAACCAACATATCGGAAGTGTTGCCACTTCAGCTTCTGCTGAGTCAAGGCCGTATATATATAGATCACGAATGGGAGGGGTTTAGCCTAGTAGACTTATACTCTCTCGGGACGAAAGAATAACTGAGGATTAATGTGAACTCAATAATCGGAATTTTATGTAAATTTAATACAATTAATTTATTAAGCTTATAATTTATGATGACATTGCAATTGAATCGAAAAATTCTATTTATCTATAAGTGCTATCTTTAGATAAGTGAGCTCACGGAAATTCTCAATTAATGCTCCTTGGGTCTGAAGTGCGAGGCTTCCGAAATTTGAAATGTTATTTTTGAAAACATTTTGTTTAACGGTTATTTACATTTAAAAAAAAAACATTATAAAGGTCCACTTTTTATAAAACAAGAAATAATTACAGAATTACATTTTATCTTCATTCATTTCAATTTTAGCATATCGATGAACGATTACCAGAACGATTATATTGGTGGGACCAAAAAGGTAAATTAAAAAAACAAAACATTTTATTTTTATGGAATTTTAGATATAATTATGTAATTATCTAAAATGCCCTAAAAAGTAAACAAGCAATTTTTTAAGCTATTTAAATAAAACCATGGGTCGCTCATGGAAAATATTAGTTACCATATTATAATTAGTTACAATAAAAGTTGTTGTTTTAACGACAAAATCCAAATTAGACTTAAGTACCCCCTGATTCTACTTAAGAGATAAGAGCTCTTCTCTTATTCTCTTAATTGGGTTGTCAAAGTCTGTTGGCAGAAATTGGTATTCTGCGTGAAGAGTTAAGAATTGTCAGAGGTCAGCTGATCTCTTACGTTTTGTGGAGATTTTTTTATGAGATTTTATATTCCAGCAAACAAAAATAGCTGTCAAATATTTCTTAACATAAGATCTCTACACCGAGGTACCCTTAAATCTCTTATCTCTAACCCCCCTCCCCAAACCCACCCCATACATACGGCCTTATGCTGAGTGTTAGGACCAGGGGGAGTTTGGACCCCCAAACCCACCCCATATATACGGCCTTATGCTGAGTGTTAGGACCAGACACCGTAACGGTTATGAATGTTAAAAAAAAAATCATATGTAACAAAATATTTTCTGATATTCTTTCTAAAAATCCAAAATATAAATGAAAAACTGATTTTTATTTGAAAAATAAAACATAAAAATCGGAAAATGATTTTAATTTTGAAAATCAAAAATAATTCATAAAATGATTTCCATTTCACAAATTTGTTTTTCGGGTGAAAAATTCTTAAAAATATGGGTCGAAATATGTCGAAGATTATACGACAGATGGGAGCGGATGGAAATTTCACACAGACCTTCATCTAAGAGATAGTAAGAATTGGTCTAGATTTTTTAAGATTTTTAAAATAAAAATCAGTTTTCGATTTTTGATTTTTAAAATAAAAATCAGTTTGATTTTTAAAATAAAAATCAGTTTGATTTTTAAAATAAAAATCAGTTTTTGATTTTTGATTTTTAATATAAAAAAACAAATTTGTAATTATTATTTCTGATATTTAAAATATAAATCCAAAACGAACGTTAGTTTCTATAATTTCGAATAAAAATCATAATTTTAAAAAGTATAGAAAGTTGTAAAGATTCGGTAGTAATAAACATCATAATGCTACATTCCAATCATCATCCTATAACTTTTTCTAAATGATTTTTTGGTTAGAAAAAATGAAAATAATTGTTATTTTAGGACACTACAGCCGGAAGATACACACGATAAACAATTGGCCGAATTTATAATCATAAAATTCAATGAAATGAGTTCAAGTTTCTCCGAAGTCTACTACTTGCTGCTTCTTGTTCACGATTCCCGTCACCGTTGCATCTGCCGAACTCAAAATACTTAAAAACTATCTTCGAATTTCTATGGTCCAAGACGCCTATCGCAATAGCACTACTGAGCATAGAGGTAAGAAAATCTGAAAGCCAAAGGATGGATATATCGAAACTCATCGATGACTTCGCGAGCGCTAAATCTCGAAAGAAGACCTTTTAAGAATGCCGCTCTACATTTATATTGTTTTCTGTATAAACTGTGACTTGAGAATAAAGAGAAGTGCAATTTCGATTTTAAATCCACCCAGCTTTCAACTTCTCGTCCAACGCTCGGCAATCTACGTTTTCGATTTCTAGGCGAGAGGGGGGGGGGCTGCAGTTTTTTTCTTCATTCTCCATTCGATTTCATAGGCAAAGGCTAGTTACGCCATTGAACTCTAATTTGCACTCCTCGAAAATTTCTTCTAAAGTGTCGGTTTGAAAAACGATTATTGGAAAAAAAAATTTAAAAACGTTACCTTTAATTTTTGCAAAAAACCGCAGCCCAGCTCAGGAAATTACGGTGTTCGAGTGAAATTCAATCTAGTTTATGTGAAAAACACCAGCAGTAACACAAGGCAAGAAGTGTATAATGTCTATTTTATGTGGTATAAAGTTTTACTATGCTTACGGTATCAAGAATTTATATTAAATTAATAAAAGAACTCCGGCGATATCTGGATGCTAATGAAATTTTGATGCTGAAATGGAAAGAGACAGCTATACTGAGCGATCTTCAGGAAGGAGCTGAGGACGTTGAGTTATGAAAGAGCAAAATGGGTTTTTTAGGTGTCTTTTAGGAGGAAGAGTGTGTATATGATATTGGTATATTTCCTCGTAACATCCTGTAACACTCTTACTTCCCATAAAGGAATGATGGGAAATGATGACTAACTGACCAAACTTTCCAAGATATACTTTATTTTACTCATATTCTTTTAAACTTAACCTAGTTTTCCGCCAAACGATTTTGATATTTTGAAGCACTGATGACCGTCAAATTGCGTTTCCCGCTTGATGTTCCAAGTGGCGATACAGCACCACAGAATTGTGAAAAGTAGTTATTTATCTTGCCGTTCATTGTATCTTTTACACAAACCTATAACTACTTTTTAACTCCAGTGCCCGATCATAGCTTAAATTATGTCTTGAAGACTGTCAACAAATAGTTCTGACACTCAAAAAATAGCTTATTTGAGAAATCTTGAAAGTCAGAGAGCTAAAATCAGCGTAGAGAATATTTAACTTGACTTATAATATAAGCAATTGATTACTTTCTTATTTTCAATTGTAATTTTAATTTATTTTATTTTATTTTTACATTAGCAAGAAGTCATATGGAGAGTATGAGCGTAAAGGTACGTTGACTAATACCGAAAGACGAAAATTAATTTCTTATTTGTCTGCTTTCGTCGGATTTAATCCAACTACCCAGGAGTTAGAGGCAGCTAGTCAAGCCTTTCTATCACTCTTTCCGTGTCTGTAATCAAGCGGTCGTAATAAAACTGTAAGGAAAGTGAAGAACTGTTGGAAAAATGAAATTAATAGTGTTCTAGGAGTTGCTAGTTAATCGTTCCAATACAGGATATTTGCAAATCAGACTAAAAAATTATACTGCCAAAAGGAAAAAAATTAGATAACAGTGTTGAATTACCAAGTACTGAGGTTTTGAACGACTCACAAATTGAAGAGATTCAACAGGACTTGAATGAGCTGCAAAGTGCTACATTTGCTGAACAAATAGAATTTGCAAAGGAAGAGCAACTTTAAAATTCAGATGAAAACCAGTTCAGGAATCTGGTTTTAATGTTTATGGGAATTGTACCTACATTTATAACGCCCCAGAATTGGTAAGAACTCATTTTTATATTGCCATACATATATACTCGTAGTTGAAAAATATTATTCAATCTATTGTTTAGATTTCATTCGATTTTTGGTTGGAGTTTAAAGATTGTAGTGAGCGACTTCTAGGAATTTGGCCCACTTTACAAAACCACATATTTACTGTGGTAAAAGAAAAAGACAAACAAATTTTATACACTGAGATAGACAGAGAAAAAGGTAATAATTTTATTGTTATAAAACTTTTATAAAAGGTACTTTTCTTGCATAGATTGGGATCTCTCCACCCTTCCATTTATTAACCTTGTTCAGGATTCATAAGAATCCTGTTATTATGATATTAGAAATATTAGCGAAATTACATGTCAACACATGTACATACTGACGGAAAGAAAAGAAATGAAATTCACGTCGATATTGTAACAATTTCGCAGAGAGATGAGCCAGATAACTGTCCTCGGGCAGTACATTGCATTCACGCATGGTAATTTTTCTTGTCGACCTAAAGCAAAATTGCATCAGTAGTTTAAATCAACAACGCTGCAGTGAAGTGAGGTAGCCAGAAACAACTGTACATGGGTAGTACTTACACTGCATTTGTTATGGTAAGTTGAAAACGAATATCTACAAAAAAAAAAAATTGAGTAGGCAACGAATATTTCTGACTGAATAGAATTTACAAAGAAATTTTTTTTTCTTTTGTTGCATTTTAAAGAGAAAACGAAGTGTAGCTGCTATGCCAATTTGCCATGCACTTTGGAAGGCCGTTCTTTGCTGCCATGAGCAACCCATAACCCATGGCTATATAAATCAGAATCTGACTTGACTCGTTCTCTTTTTCAGTTTGGCAGTGCAGTGATTAAGTTGGTAATTTATTTCCTAGTGCTCTAAATTTTATTAACAGATTAGATACTTTATTTAATTGACAGTTAAAACAATTATTTCTATTGCGGGTATCGACCGAATAAGAAATTTACTAACCAAAACTGTATTGTTGGGTAGCGACTACAATGAAGATTTTTTCTGTGGGTATCGACTGCAGTCAGAATTAATAACCTCACTTTATTCTGGATATCCACTGGAATAAACAATAGTCCAATTCCAAACCTCAATAAATTATAAAACCAATTTGATCGAGTGCATAATACTGAGCTGGTGAGTACATTGTCAGGTA